>CM035169.1:106484166-106881673 GCA_020205615.1 Panax quinquefolius
TGGGCGAAGATATTAATATCTCGAAAGAAATATATAATCATTTAAAATTTATATAAACAATAATTATAACCATGTTGATCGATTCACCTTTGCACTTAAGCTAAAGATATTCAATTATAAATTCGATAGTAACGATACATACGATTGACAATTAAATCACTTTTACTCTGGACCGAAGAGAACCCGTAGTCATGATCGTACCAAAATCTACCATCTTTTACATCGGAAGTCGAAGAAAATATCATCATTAAGGTTATAAAAATGTTATATGTATTAATAATAAAATAATATGATCAACAAGCTGCATTTATTTTCAAAGTGACAATCATATCGTCAGCGATAATTTGGTCGAGAAAAGAAACCAATTTTATCATGAATAGTAACCCCGTGAATAAGTAACTTTCATGAATAAATAAACTTGAAACCAAAAGGTAGAAATTCCACAATAAAATCCATACCAATATTTCGATTATAATGATATTGAAGAATAACATCATTAGAAAGAAATAACATTCCTTAATTAACCTTTACTATCCCTTTCCACCTCAAAAGAGGCAGACTTACATTTGGATATCGGATATATTGAAGGAAACTTGCCTTTGATGAATAAAAACTCACCAAGTATCTAAATACTCACAAAATACACTCGATAATCTAGAGAAAAAGAGAAAACTTATGAATTACGGTGTGATTTTTAATTCTAACTTAGCCCTCTATTTATAGGAAAATGTTAGCATTGAAAAGCAGACTTGACTTCTTTACGATGACAGTTTGGCTTCTTATTCAAGCTTATTCCACCACCAAAATAGCCATCTTCCCCAACAACCAAAAGTGGGGCCCACCCATTTCTAGAATTTTCCACCAAAATCATTTATAAACCTAATTTACGAATCGATGCACCTCTTAAAATTCATAACAAATCATTCGTTCATTTTAGCAGGTTCAAAATTTGTGAACATATACTCAACTTATATAGTATAACATATCCAAAATCACAAATGATCCAACGAAAGTGATTAAAAATTAAAACTCACCTGAATAAAACCTGTAAGAACAACGATTTGATCTTTTAATACCTCGAATCAAATTAAAATCTTGATAAAATACCTCAACATTAATTCCTTCATTTATAACCACATAAATAAATCCATCATTTATATCCACATCAAATAAATATTTCAATTATCATATAAATCAATAATTAATTATTCACAAATAATATTACGAATCACAATTATAAATGACCAGTAGTTCCTCGTGGAAGAGGGGCTTTCCGATAAGGAGTTTCTCCTTATGGTGATGCTTGATTAGGTGACCAAACCTCTCCTTGTGAAACTTTCTAGACATTGCCAATAATGTTATCTAATAATATTATTTAAATAATATGAATTATTGATCTCGATAATGGAAAATTGTCGGCAAAGACAATTATTGAAACAACAATAATATAAAATATCAACGCAACAATTATTGAACGATAAAATAAAATATTGAACAATAATTACCGTAACAATTATTGAGTAGTGCCTTCTTAAGTAAGAATAATAATTCAAAAATACTTGGTGCGAATCCAGGTATATGCTTCTTTAATAACGATAGCAGCGTATTCATATTTTAACCAACTAATTATTCAATGATGTTAATTCGTAAAAAATTACAAACTTATTTGTTTTCTTCATCATTTTCTCATCAAGCTTATCTCATATGGGGCCCACAAATGCCTGTTTAATGCATATTCCGATCAGGAATATTCTACGATAGAAAAGAATATTCCACGACAACAATGAATATTTTATAACCACTTGCTTATTTTGAAAAAAATTCATATATCACCCTAACTTTAACTTTTATCAATTTAACCATTTACTAAATTGTAATTATAAGAAAAATTGAATACTTTTATTTCATTAAATTCGAGGGTCTTACAATCTCCCTCCTTATGAAATTTCATCCCCCAAAATTTACGTCTGGTATTTCAAAGAATTGAGAATACCTTGCTTTCATTTCGTATTCCATCTTCCATGTCAATCATGATTTCTCCATTGCTCATCTCCTCGTATTTCGGATATCATTTTAGAATACAACTTGAAAACAAGGGTTAATTGATCAAATTAATATTTCACATAATATCCGATATTATGACTGACCAACAAATAAGCTTAGGTAGACACACTAGGGAAGGATTTACTCATCTCTCCCCTCCTAGTTATATTCTCCCGATCCCGCCAGAGACCATATCCCTAAGCTCGATACCAAATGTAACTCATGACACCAACTTGTGGGCATTTTATTCAAGATTCTTCCTGTCGGTTTATATCTACCGTGAATCTATTGCCCCTACTGGAGAGTCCGCGGTGCATTCCCCATCAACAGGAAGCCACTAGCGAGAGGCTCGGGGCTCTTTACTTATAGCTCTGATACCAAATATGAAAACCCCAAAATAGGCCCATTCCATCCAACCCATTCTGAGTCGCCAAATACATGGTACGTAAAACAACTACAACTTTATTACAACAATTGTCGTGCAAAATATAACATACACATATGTTGTGAGTTTTGATACAAATATATACCAACCGCGACTCATCCCAACCTTGGATAAGACGTCACAACGACACCTTACATAAAGGTATAGTCAAAAACTGCTTTTAGAAATTAGAATCTTTGGGAAGTGCTCAAGGAAACCTTCGCATACGGGAGGCCATGTTTAGGTTATGATAGATATCATATGTCCACGTAATTATCCTTGGTCGACCCAATAGACCCCAAAAAAAATAGAAGATTACTATCATATTCTTCCCAATGGTGAGTCTTCTCTTGACATATTATTATCTCACTATCTCTAATTGAGAATTATACTTCAAACAAACACCAAGATTATATAGGTAGTGCTCAGTAGATATACTCAGCAAGTGGATGAACACAACCTCAGTCTTATGATGACACGAGGTTGTATGTCGTTTAGACATCTTGTATGATAGTGGCAAAACACCTTCCAAAGTCGTTGGGTTAAACGCCACACCCTAGTTATTGATTCACCAAATTTAACTACTAAATGATGACCACCTTTACATTCCCCTCACATTCCCTCATATTCAAGGGCAAATCCATACACTTTTATTACACGAAAGGAATTGTGAAAAAGGGTGAGCACAACTAACTAACTTTCAGAAAGAATATCATTACAAAAGATAATTAAATTATCAATAGCCTTCATCAATAATAAATCGAGATTTAGAACATATGGTAGATGATAAAAAATTTCAACCATAGTTGCGTAATGAACAAACAATCCATTAGAAGAGTCAAATAGATTATAAAATCTATTATCTTCTCCATGTTAAAATCCACCAACAATGTTTTATCCTCAGTAACATCAATCAACAATTCCTTTCCACAATTATATGAATAATTCATAATCATAATTGTGATTCTAAATTCTCTTCTCATCCGAGGATCAAGATAATTTTCATCACATATCTTTACCAAACATCAAAGATCATGGTTATACCAAATCACGGTTCATGCTCATAATCATATTAATAAATTCATCTTTGCACTACTGGGCCAAAGATATTCATCAACAGTTCATCTTTGCACTACGAATCAAAGATATTCAACAACAAAAGTCATCTTTGCACTTTACGGGCCAAAGATATTCATCAACAATTCATCTTTGCACTACGGGCCAAAGATATTCAACAATAATCATCTTTTGCACTACCCCTATTCATCCAAAGATATTAATATCTCAAAGAAATATATAATCATTTGAAAATTATATAAACAATAATTATAACCATGTTGATCAATTCACCTTTGCACTTAAGCTAAAGATATTCAATTATAAATTCATATGGTCACGATCATACCAAATAACAATTCATCTTCAGCACCATCGCCAAAGAGAACCCATAGTCATGATCATACCAATAATCTACCATCTTTACAAAAAGAGAAATTCCATCTTATATAATAAAAATAATATGATCAAGTCAAAAGAGAAGATTCATATCAACGATAATTTGGTTATAAAAAACCAAATTATATATGATAATAAAAATAATATCGTCAATAAACTCGTGCATTTATTTTTAAGAGTAACAATCATAAATCAACGATAATTTGGTGGAAAAAATGAAAAACCAATTTTTATGCCATATGAATAGTAACCGTGAATAGTAAATATGAATAAGAATAAACCCGACCAAAAAGGTAGAAATTCCACAATAAAATCCATACCAATATTTCAATTATAATGATATTGAAAGAATAACATCATTAGAAAGAAAATAACATTCCTTACTAACCCTTTACTATCCCTCACTTCAAAATCTGAGCGACATACATTTGGATATCGAATATAACAATTGAAGGAAACATGCACCGATGAATAAAAACTCACCAAGTATCTAAATACTCACAAATACACTCGATAATATAGAGAGAAAGAGAAAACTTATGAATTTCGTGTGATTTTCAATTCTAACTTAGCCCTCTATTTATAAGAAAATGTTAGCACGTCCAAGTAGATTTGACTGCAAATAACATATGGCTTTACTCTACTATTCCACCCACCAAAATAAGCCATCTTCCCCAACAACCAAAAGTGGGGCCCACCCATTTCTAGAATTTTCCACCAAATTCATTTATAAACCTAATTTTCACGAATCGGTCCACCTCTTAAAATTTATAACAAATCATTCGTTCATTTTAACGGCTCAAAATTTGTGAACATATACTCAACTTATATATGTATAACATATCCAAAAATTACAACGATCTAATGGTTAGGATTAAAATTATAACTCACACAATAAAAATCAGCAAGAACAAATTTGACCTTTTAATACCTCCAATCCGACAAAATAATCGATAAAATACCTCAACATTAATTCCTTCATTTATAACCACATAAATAAATCCATCATTTATATCCACATCAAATAAATATTTCATTATCATATAAATCAATAATTAATTATTCACAAATAATATTACGAATCACAATAATGACAACCAGAGTAGCCTCAGGAAAGAGGGCTTTCGAATAAGGATTTCTCCTCATCAAGCCGCAATTAGGTGACCAAACCTCTCCTTGATGAACTTTCTAGACATTGCCAATAATGCTATCTAATAATATTATTCAAATAATATGAATTATTGATCGATAATGGAATACTGCGGTGATGACAATTATCAAACAACAATAATATAAAATATCAACAAACAATTATTGAATCAATAAAATAAAATATTGAATAAGAATTACTGTAATAATTATTGAGTAGTGCCTTCACGTAAGAATCAATAATTCAAAATATCAGCAATCTGCAAAGCTACTTGTGCAATAACGCCAGACATCGTATTTTTAACCACCGGGTATTCCAACAAGTGTTAATCTTATAATGTAAAATTTATAAAAAACTCAAACTTATTGTCGTTTTCTTCATCCCATGAGTTATTCTCAAGCTATGGGGCCCATGAAATGGTTGCAAATAAATTGTATTTAATATTCTCCGATGTAAAAGAATATTCCACGACCAAACGAATATTCCCCGACAACAATGAATATTTTATAACCACTTGCTTATTTTGAAAAAAAATTCATATATCACCCTTAACTTTAACTTTTATCAATTTAACCATTTACTAAATTGTAATTATAAGAAAAAATTGAATACTTTTATTTCATAAAATTCGGGTCTTACAATCTCCCTCCTTATGAAATTTCATCCCCAAATTTACGTACTGGTATTTCAAAGGTTGAGAATACCTTGCTTTCATTTCGATTCCATCTTCCATGCCATCATGATTTCTCCATTGCTCATCTCCTCGTATTTCGGATATCATTCTAGAATACAAATAAAACAAGGTTAATTGAACAAATTAATATTTCATATAATATCCCAATATTATGACCGACCAACAAATAAGCTTAGGTAGGACACACTAGCGGAAGGATTTACTCATCTCTCCCTCCTAGTTATATTCCCAGATCTCGCCTGAAAGACCATATCCTAAGCTTTGATACCAATGTAACTCGGGACCCCAACTCAGGTCAAAGATCTTCACATCCATCACTTACTTTTGCATCGAAGAGCGTTCCCTACGGAGAGTCCGCGGTGCATTCCCCCATCAACAGAAACTACGAGAGGCTCGGGCTCTTTACATACTCGATACTAAATATGACAACCCCAAAATAGTCCATTCCATCCAACCTATTCTCGAGTCAACAAATACATGGTACGTAAAATAACAACAACTTTATTACAACAATTGTCGTTCAAAAATACAACAACACATATGAGCGTGAGTTTGGATACAAATATATACCAACTGTGACTATCATCCCAACCTCGGATAAGCACGTCACAATGACACCTTACATAAAGGTATAGTCAAAAACTGTTTTAGAAATTAGAATCTTTGGGAAGTGCTCAAGTAAACCTTCGTATACGGGAGGCCATGTGTTTAGGTTATGATAGATATCATATGGCCACAGAATTATCCTTGGTTGCCCTAATAGACCCCAAAGAAAAATGAGAAGATTACTATCATATTCTTCCCAATGGTGAGTCTTCTCTTGACATATTATTATCTCCACTTGGCTCTAATTGAGAATTATACTTCAAACAAACACTAAGATTATATAGGTAGTGCTCAGAAATATACTCAAAGAAGTGGATGAGCACAACCTTGTCTTTATGATGACACGAGGTCAGATGTCATTAGACATCTTGTAGTATGATAGTGGCAAAACACCTTCCAACGTTGGGTTCGCCTTCACCCTATTTGATTCACCAAATATAACTACTAAATGATGACCACCATTCTATTCCCCGTTATACCCCCACTCCACCCTAGCTACACTCTTATTACTTCGAAAGGAATTGTGAAAATGTAAGGGTGAGCACAACTAGCTTGATAAAGAATATCATGACTAAAGATAATTAAATTATCAATAGCCTTCATCAATAATAAATCGTAGATTTAGAAAATATGGTAGATGATAAAAATTTCAACCATAGTTAAGCAGTGAACGAACAATCCATTAGAAGAGTCAAATAGACTATAAAGTCTATTATCTTCTCCATGTTAAAAATCCACCAACAATGTTTTATCCCCAACATCAATCAACAGCCTTTCCACAATCATATGAATAACTATAATCATAATTGTGATTTCTAAATTCCTCTTCGCACCCAGACGAAAGATAATTTTCATCACATATCTTTACCTCGAAACATCAAAGATCATGGTTATACCAAATCACAGCTCCTGCTCATAATCATACTAATAAATTCATCTTGCACTACGGCCAAAGATATTCATCAACAGTTCATCTTTTGCACTACAGTGCCAAAGATATTCAACAACAATTCATCTTTGCACTACTGGCAAAAGATATTCAACAACATTCATCTTTTGCACTACAGCCAAAGATATTCAACAACAGATCATATTTGTACTATTGGCCAAAGATATTAATATCTCAAAGAAATATATAATCATTTCAGAATTTATATAAACAGTAATTATAACCATGTTGATCAATTCACCTTTGCACTTAAGCTAAAGATATTCAATTATAAATTCAATGGCCACGATCATACTCATTCAACAATTCATCTTTTACACCATCGCCAAAGAGAACCCATAGTCACGATCATAACAAAAATCTACCCATCTTTACACTCAAGTCAAAGAGAAATATCATCATTAAGGTTATAAAAATATTATATATGATAATAAAAATAATATGATCAACAACTGCATTTATTTTCAAGAGCAACAATCATAAATCAACGATAATTTGGTGTGAATAGTAAAAAAAACCAATTTTTAGTCATAAATAGTAACTCGTGAATAAATAGTAACTCATGAATAGTAAACCCGACACAAAAAGGTAGAAATTCCACAATAAAATCCATACCAATATTTCAGTATAATGATATTGAAAGAATAACATCATTAGAAAGAAAATAACATCCCTTACTATCCCTTACCTCAAAAGAGCAAAGACTTCGACTCGGATATATAGCATATAGATTTGAAGGAAACTTGCACTGATGAATAACTAACTCACTAAGTATCTAAATACTCACAAAATACACTCGATAATCTAGAGAGAAAGAGAAAACTTATGAATTACGTGTGATTTTCAATTCTAACTTAGCCTCTATTTATAGGAAAATGTTAGCACGCTCAATTAGACTTGACTCACAATTACGATGGATTTACTCGCTACTATTCCACCCACAAAAATAAGCCATATTCTCCAACAACCAAAAGTGGGGCCCACCCATTTCTAGAATTTTCCACCAAAATCATTTATAAACCTAATTTTCGAATCAGTCACCTCTTAAAATTCATAACAAATCATTCGCTCATTTTAAATCTGCTCAAAATTTGTGAACATATACTCAACTTATATATGTATAACATATCCAAAAATCACAATGATCCAACGATTCGATTAAAAATTATAACTCACACAATAAAACTATAAGAACAATTGATTTGACCTTTTAATACCTCCAATCCGGCAAAAAATACCGATAAAATACCTCAACATTAATTCCTTCATTTATAACCACATAAATAAATCCATCATTTATATCCACATCAAATAAATATTTCATTATCATATAAATCAATAATTAATTATTCACAAATAATATTACGAAATCACAATTATGACAACCAGCAGCTTCCTGTGAAAGAGAGGGCTTTCCGATAAGGATTTCTCCTTCGGTGCGCAATTAGTTGACCAAACCTCTCCTCGACGTAACTTTCTAGACATTGCCAATAATGCTATCTAATAATATTATTCAAATAATATGAATTATTGATCCGATAATGGAGATCACGTGCAAAGACAATTATTGAAACAATAATAATATAAAATATCAATGCAACAATTATCGAACCAATAAAATAAAATATCGAATAAAGAATTATCGTAACAATTATTGAGTAGTGCCTTCTTACGTAAGAATCAATAATTCAAAATACATGTACTACCGTAGGTACTCTTTATGCGATAACGCCAGATTCATCGTATTTTTAACCACCGGGTATTCCAACAATGTTAACGGTAAAAAAACTCAAACTTGTCGTTTTCTTCATCCGACAGTTATCCGTTATGGGGCCCTCAAATGGTTGCGCCGTCGTACGAAAATTCGGGGTCTTACATATCACCCTTAACTTTAACTTTTTATCAATTTAACCATTTACTAAATTGTAATTATAAGAAAAAATTGAATACTTTTATTTCATAAAATTCAGGGTCTTACATATACCAAATCACAGTTCATATTCATAATCCTACTAATATATTCATCTTTGCACTACGGGCCAAAGATATTCATCAACAAGTCATCTTTGCACTACATGCCAAAGATATTCAACAACAGATCATCTTTGCATTACGAGCCAAAGATATTCATCAGAAATCATTCATCTTTGCATACATAAAAAGATATTCAACAACATGTCATCTTTGCATTACGAGCCAAAGATATTCATCGAAATCATTCATCTTTTGCACTACAAAAGCCAAAGATATTCGCTTATATCATCATTTAGAATCCGAGGATGATGCAAAATATTTTAAAGTAAACGAGTCCAAAGTGAAACAAAAGGACAAATATTAAGGATTCGTACTTTAAACAACCCCAAGTTCAAAATACTTCATAAATAACCAGCAGGGAGTAAAATTCAAGAATGAAGACCAAAACATAGATCCAATCAAAGATAGGAATAATAATGTATAATCTTGGACACAAAAGAAGAAAACTTAATTTTTCGTGAATAATGTCGATTTGTGAATAGTCACAGTATTCGTGAATAGTACCATATACGTGAATAGTAACTCCGACACCAAAAGATAGAAATTTCACAAAAACATCATCATCAATGCTCGTGAATAGTACTCATGAATAATAACTCATGAATAGTAACTCATGAATAAGAATCTCATGAATAGTAACCCCAACATGAAAAAGTTCTAAATTTGATAAAAAGTTCAAACCAATATTTTATAATGATATTGAAGAAATAATATCATTTATGAAGAAAATAATCTCCTTACCTCGTAAAGAATAAGTACTTCCGATCGAAATAATGGATATAGTGCTAAAAGAACTTGACCGATATAGCAACACTCAAAGTATAAAAATACTCACAAAATACGCTCGATATTATAGAGAGAGAAGAGAGAGAAATCAGAGTTTCGTGTGATTTTCAATTCTAACCTAAGCACCATATTTATAGGAAATTTCTTAGAACACCAAAGCGAAAATTTAATAAAATATTATTATATTTATATAAATTTCCTACGTGACACCAAGAATCAATTCAAATTGACATGCATTCAACACTATTCAATGGGGCCCACAACAATATAAAAATGTTTTTCTTAATAAAAATTATTAAAACTTCAAAAATCAATTATTCCAAACTTCAATAATTCATAATAAATAGCCCTTTTATCGTAAAATTCGAATCTCAACGATTTTATAGGAAATTCAATTCTCTACAATTTTGCGTAAGAAAGTTTTTCCAAATTCCAAATGTAAATCGAATCGAAATCCACATACGAGACGATTTTACATGCTATAATCAAATTTCAAAGAAAAAATGGGGTCCAATTTACACACAAAACATGTGTTAATCATTTAATGCAACAAAAATATTCTTCCTCCTCATATACTCATATATCCCACATTCATTGTAAAATATCATCATTATTATATTATAATAATATAATAAAATATTATTTTATCGGAAAAGATAAAATATAAATTTTCAACAATTGTCACTTTAAAATTTTCTCCATCTATATCCACATAAAATGAATATTTTCCTTATCATATAAATCAATAATTAATTATTCACAAATAATATTACGAATCACAATATTGACAAACCCAGCAGCTCCTGTGAAAGAGGGGCTTTCAAATAAGAATTTCTCCTTATCGACGCGCAATTAGGTGACCAAACCTCTCCTGTATGTAACTTTCTAGACATTGTCAATAATGTTATCTAATAATATTATTCAGATAATATGAATTATTGCTTGTTATAATAGAAAATATTAGCCGTGACAATTATTAAACAACAATAATATAAAATATCAACGTAAGTAATTATTGAATCAATAAATAAAATATTGAACAATAATTATTGTAATAATTATCGAGTAGTGCCTTCTTACGTAGGAATCAATAATTGGTGCAATCTCAATATACTTGTCGCAACAACGCAGACATTGTATTTTAACCACGGGTATTCCAACAAAGATAATTGAGAACAACTATGTCGTTATTTATAAACAACTTATTTTGTCATTTTCTTCATCCGACAGCTATTTCATTATGGGGCCCACAAAAGGCTACGTTGTATTTAATATTTCCGACAGTAAAGAGTATTCCACGACCAAACGAATATTCCCGATAACAATGAATATTTTATAACCACTTGCTTATTTAAAATAATTACATATATCACCCTTCACTTTAACCTTTTTATTAATTTAACCATTTACCTGAATAGTAATTATAAGAATAATTGGATACTTTTATTTCATAAAATTCGGTCTTACAATAATCGTAGAAGTTCCTATGATCAAACATACGATCCACCCAGTGTAAGAGAGAAGGACACCACGATTTCAAAGAATGTAGATATCCAGAATGTAGATATCAGAAGAAAGACCTCCCCATCGTAAAAAGGTTTAATGAGATGTCACTTGAAAATCATTGCTTTAGTATTTCATCCGAAAGTGCCTCGTGGACAAACCCGACCCTTAGCTAACTCTAAGAGGTGGCCTTCCCGAGCTACCTTATCCCGTAAGGAATGCTTGATCTAGTTTATCTCAAAAGAACCAAGTCAGTCAACAATCTTAGAGTTGAACTTGAAGAGGACTAAACGATTGTAGTACAAACTCAATGATCGTAATGCTATCTAAACGATCATAGAGGCAACCTCAACTAAGAAGACAACTCAACGATCGTAGTCCCATCAAAGGGTACACCACCACAAGGAACCTAAGAATGAGACATATGCTAAGCAATTAAAGTTGAGGAGATAAGTTCAATACATCGTTGATCGAGCTACGCCGCATCAAGTAAGGAGGAAAGACAAAGCCATCCACCGCAACATCTCTTAGAAGTTGATCGTTGAGTCAACAAAGGAAATCGAGAGTCTATAGTTGCCTCATCATGTCACTCTACTACGAATCAAAAGGTCAACCACCAAATCCACGCCAATTAAATGACCACTCTTCAAATAACTCAAAAGTTGTGGGGAGTTACAACTCATTCTCGGGCAACGTGCAACCAATGGAAAGTCGACACATCACCGAGTATTCAGAGTTAGAAGGAATCGCCATAAAGACGATTTCAAATCTCTGCAGACAGCTACCAAAAGATATCGAACCTTTCTCCCTCCCATTTTCAAAACCCTAGAAAGCTTTTTCAAGAGCAAAATCGCTTAACCCTCCGAGCCTTACCAAATCTCAAATCACCATCTCTCGATAAATCTCTAAATCAAACACCCACAGCCTTTTTAAATGATTCAAATGGAAAACCGGCAAGTTATCACCCAGATTCAAATTGGAACCAAATCGTTTGAGAAATCGAGAAAAGTTCGTGGACATACTTAGACTCGTAGAAGGAAGCCGGTTTTCAGAATATCTTGAGGCGAGTACTCATGTATACATCGACCGTTTATGGAGTTCTACTCAAACGCTCCATAAACTCGAACTCTATCTACCAAGGTTAAAGGTCGATTCAAGTCAAATCTTTTGACCTTAATCAATGCCTAGGTTTCCCAGCCAAGGTCAAGAACCTTGAAGATGTCAACATCGAGCAAGCCGAAGGAGTTGATGGGATACCAAAGAAACCCTAGCTTCAAAGACATGAAGAAGAAGGAGTTCCCTCAAGAATATGAATTCCTTTGTCAAATTGTAGGAAAGTGCATACTGTAAAAATACCGCACGACATGATACGGTGATTGATCAACAACCCAAGATAATGTCACGATATAGTTCAAGAAACAAATCGACTTTGGAGCCATTTTGTTTGATTAAATCTCTAAGTGGGTAGAGAAGGTCGAGAAGAAGCCACCGACCAAGGTATTTCATGGAGGTTGCCGAGTATCATTCTCAAGAAGAAACTAGGAGGGAAAATCAAGGATGATGAGGAGAAGCCTTGAATGTGCACAAGGTGGTGTCTCCACGCTTATTTGAGAACCGGAAGAAGAACCCCAAGGAAAACAAAAGGTCGACATCCGGGAGCAATGAGAGAGCCTCCCAAAGAAGAGGAAGACAAGAAGACAGAGAGCTCCGAGTCCAAAATGACTCAAGCAACCTGAAATCACGCCACCAGAATGAAATCAAAAGTGGTGAAGAAAGATGGTAATGCTAAGAAAGCCCAGCCCCACCAAGGAGAGTTTCCTCCATGAACAAGGATAAAGAAGAAAAGGCCCAAACTCACTGAAACCACAAAAAGAAGAAGCAAGGAGGTTGCTTCAAGGGCCAATCAAAGAAGAAAGCTAAAGTGGAAGACAAACCAAATTTTGGCTTCTCAAATCAATACATCTACAAGAAAGGGATGTAGAGTCGCAGAAGAGGAAGAAATGTAAGATGTGGTCTAGTCCCCATAGTCGCGATCCAAAGAATGAGAATGAAGTTGATGAAAAAAGAAAGTCAAAGTGACCAAAGCGCATCCCCAAATGCCACCTGCTGATGAAAAAGAGCCCAGAATGAATGGGTCGAACGAGCCAAAATGTTGTTCAAGAAGAAGAAGAGAATGTCCCCTCAAATCTAGAAAGCTCTCATGATGGCTCAGAAAGTGATGAGTCCAAGAAAGAAGAATCTGCCCCTGCAAGTGCTGAACTCCAAAGAAGTATGTCTGTTGAGCAAGAGGAGTAAGAGCCTGAAGAAGAAGAAGAATATGTGTCTCCAATAGTTGAACCTCCACGAAGAAGGAAGAGCTACAGGCTGCAAGCCCAGTTTGCCTCCAAAAGGAACAGTGGCCAATCAAATGCCATCATTGAGTTGAGTGATGATGAGTCTAAAACCCCCTGGAGAAAGTGCTGAAGATGAAGACAACAGTGAAGAAGAAAAATCTGAGGAAATACTTGCTGAAGAAGGTTCTGATAATGAAACTCAGCAAGAAGGATTTTCTGTTGAAGATGATCAAGAAGGTTCTGAACATGAAATGCAGCAAGAAGACCTCTCTGCTGAAGCTGATCTAAACGGTTCTGGTTCTGAGAAGGATGAAGCAGGAAATGAGTCCAACTCTGAAGATCAGGAATCAAAAAACTCAGAACTTCACCCTGTTCTCTCACCTGCAAGATTTATCAGAAGAATAGTGGTAGAAGTTACCAATGAACCATCAGAGACTCCTCCTGACAGATGGGTAAACTATGGAGACGAGCAGCTCAGAGTAGTAAGAATGACTACTTCTGACTTAGTCAAGAATTGGAACAATATGGAGCTAGACTACTCAACCATTCTCTATAACCCTGATGATCTGCTGATGAGATGGTTATTCCAGTGGATGCCATGGCTAAAGGCCTTTACTGAAAAAGATGGAAGCTACTTCAGTTGGTGTTACAAGAAGTTTCCAAGCATGGAACTGGTGGCTCAGAACTTTCCAAGAGTGAAGAAGTTTGCCACCAAGCTGATCACAAACCAACCCTACTTCAAGGTCTATCGACATGCTGGAAATCTCTACATCCTCTACGATCGTAGAGTGGATTCTGAAGGAAGAAGAGCCATGACCAAGAAGCTGATCATAGAGTCTGATCACTCTACTATCGATGATGTTCAAATCCAAAACCGTAAGCCTCCTTATGATCAAGCACGCTATCGACACTCCATCATCCTCCACAAGCAATTGGTATTCCACGATTGTTCGATTATCCAAACATTTGAAAATCATCCAAAGATGACAATCGTGAGAGTCCAATCCATCGCTTCAACCGAAAGTTTGCCAATCAAGAGGATCAAACCGCTGGAGCAGAACTCATCAAGAGCTCTGATGATCTAAGCAAGAAGATATCTATGCTCACCAAAGAATCATGTAGGCATGCATACGGCGAGATGAGTCTTTCCAAAGACAAGCTTCAAGTTATCATGGTGATGTATCTCTCAAACTCCAAGAGAGAGATAACATCTATCGGAAGGCCATACAAGATCGTAAGGCGAGATGCTCTACAAATTCGAAGACCAATGAAGAGCAGCGATTTAAGCCCTCTCGACAAGATTGATGACCTAAAGCAGACTTTCACAAGGTAACTTGAAGCTGGGCCAGCAGAACTCAAGTTTGAAGTTGCTAACTCCTCCTACCCGATGGACCACCTTATGTCCAACATGGAGCAAACTTTCTCTCAAATGATTGATGACAAAAGGGGGAGAAAAGAGGCATAGAAAGAAGAGGAGCAAGAGGCACCAAAGAAGAGCAGAGGGTTAAGGAGAAGAAGTCAAAGAAGAAGAAAGTAGAAGAGATAATGAATCATCATTTGAGGGGAGCCCAAGATGATGATACCAAAATCATGGTCAAGGGGAACCAGATCGAAAAGGTGATGAAGGGGAGCCAAGCAAAATAGAAGGTCATCATCCGAGGGGAAGCAAGAGCAAGAAGCGAAATAGATGATTAGGCGATCAACAAGCATCCCGGAAACATACATGGAGCCAAGGAGGTACATCTCTAACTCATTAGGAATGTTTTGGATCCGTGATGTTGAATGTCTTAATGTATAAATTGCCATATCAATATAAATGACATTCATGATTAATCGTCTTAGAAATACAAATTTCCATTATATATAAGATTCATTCATAACATGCATATGCACTTATTATTTTTGTCATAATCAAATAGGGGAGATTATCGTGAATAAGCATGTGAATGCCATACCTATTTATATATGATTTGATTATGATATATATATATATATATATATATATATATGAATGAATAATATGCAAGTATGCTTGCATTAAGAAAAGCTAAAAGTCCTTTGATAGATAATAGAAATATATGTACAAGGACTTAGAATGAATTGATTAAATATGTTAGGTTGATCCTACATGAGCAAAAAAGCTCTGTAAAGTCCTTAAAAAGAAATTATGTACAAGGACTATAAATATAGAAAGATCAAGCTTGTTAGGTTGATCTTATGATGTAATAGATAGGCTAGTCGATCGTCGAAAGCATCGCACTGTAAGTCGAAGTCCGCCAGTGAGTCAAGGTTAACTCTGGAGCTATCGAGGCGTAATAGGAGTATGCAAGATAGTAGATCTCGAGTTCGTAGAATCGCCAGGGAAACGAAGAAGGATCGTAGTGTATCGGTAAGAGCTTCCTCGGATCGTAGTGTCCGAGGAAGTTATGTTCGAATCGAGAGACACCGCCTTTACGAGCCGAATGATCATCTGCCCGAGCTTAAGTCCGAAACGTAGACTACACTCAGAGTCGTGAGAGCCTAGTGATGCCGGGCCAAGTCAAGGATCGTAGACTACACTCGAGTTCGTGAGAGTCCATTGAGTGCATACAGATCATCGAGTCAAGCAAGATCGGATGAAGACAACAAGCACAAGGCGTAAATCGAGAGTGTCAAGATCCGATCTCGAGATCAGTAGTGTCTCGCATGTACCAAGTCAATCGTAGAGTGTGTAACTACGACTCCAATGTAAGTGCTCACAATGCCAAGTCGAAATCGTAAGCGAATACGGTTCTCAAAGAATGAGCACTCCTGCAATATCCAAAGGTGAGAAGCCTCTAGTTGGCACTTTAAAGATGCATTCCACAATAAGGGAACCAGAGAGCACTCAACGAATGGCATGCATGCTAAGCAATAGATCTTAAGCACCAACCCAATCAAGATCAAGATTGAGTTGAAAGGCCATTCGAGATGAAGTCTTCCACAAGGAGATCCAAAGAAGAATTGAAGTCGTTTACTAAGGAAAGTCACCTTTATGCAAGAGCTATCAAGGTATTAGAAGACAATGATCTTGGAAGCAACCAAGATCGTAGTGTTTTGCCAAACAAAGAAGGAACCGATGGAAGGTGAACCGAGATAATCGGTCACCTCAAGAGCAAGGCTAAAGTGATTAAGTCACGTGGTCGGGCCATCATGATAAGTGAACGGAGATCACAAGGAGAAAGCAAGCTGGATGCGCCATAAATCTGAAGTGTCTTGATGTTTAGAAGGGGACCAGAGCAAGGAATTAGGCCATCGGTATCTCTGAGAATAGTCGAAGCAAACAAAAGTATTGAAGCAATGCACAATACAAGGAAGAGGTGTTCTACATCGAAGATCCAATCAACACTCTTTAGGATCGTAGTGTTAACTCTACTAGTCAACGAGCAACAATCAACAAGACACTACGATCGTGTCTTTGAAGATATGCATCGTAATCGTAGAGTTCAATACACCAAGACCAAGCATCGCAACCCGCTCAATCAAGGGTAATATTCTGGACAAGTGCTTATCGAGAGCATCGATGCAAAAGGACAACCTCTCGATCTAGAAATCGGAAGAAATAAAGTCTTCAACCCCCCCAAGACAATAAAGTGATACATCCGACAGTAGGTAGGTGAAACAAGAGATCGCAAAGATCGTAAAAAGTATGACAAGTCACATCAAGCGCCTACATCAAGCAACTTGAGATCTGTGAAGATATTTGAATAGCCTTCAACGGTTACTTTCCAACCAAGGATTGGGAAGAAGTATAAATGAGAAAGAGCTTCAAAGATAAAAGGTCTGGAGTTGCGAAATTTGGAGAGAAGGTGGACCCCATCCAACCGAAAGTGATAGTGAGTCCGAAGGCTCACTCTACGATCCACCAAGAACACTCGGGAAGTCGATCAAACAAGAAGTAGAAGTGTGAGTTCTACTATGTAGAAGTGAGAGTTCTACTACATAAAGAGTGTTCTGAACTGCCGAGAGAAAGAAGAGCATCATGCCATCTGGATGTCCATCATGGGAAGACTCTAAGTACAATAGAGAAGAGCCTACAGTCATCTTAACAAGTCCATCTTAAGAAGGCATCAAGTAGCAAGAAGGGAGATCACAAAATCCATCTTGGTGGCAAGCATGAGAAAGCTTCTAAGTACCTAACAGAAGAGCTTACAGTCATCCTAGAAGCCTCTCATGTGCATCCATCAAGTACCAAGGAGAATGATCTTCAAGGCAGTTCATCAAGGGGTCATCCGGAGTAGTTGAGCAACCTAAGAAGCTGAGCATCATGCAACACTCAACTGCTCTTCAAGGATGATCAAGCAAAGCTGCTAAGGATAGAAGATGTTCAGAGCATGAAGACATCTTAGCAGCTCAACACCGACTCCAACAACAACAAACAAACAACTCAACGAAGCTCGGGCCTGAGGGGTCCTTGTCCAGAGGGACTAAATGAAGCAGGGCCAAGAGGGTCCTTGTCCGTAGGGACTAAACAAAGCAGGGCCAAAGGGTCCTTGTCCAAAGGGGCTAAATAGAGTTCCAAGCCTGCTGGGCTTGAAGAGTTCCTAGGGAACTAGAGGAGTCCCAAGGCTACTGGCCTTGAAGAGTTCTTAGTGAATCAAGTCCCAAGGTCACGGCCTCAAGGAATCGTAGAGATTCGAGGTCTTGCCCTTCCTTAGTGGAAATTCTCGCTAGTTGAAAGCGTAAGAGTGGATTAGAGCTCGAGTCTCCGAACCACTTAAAACCTCTTGTGTCATTTACATTATGCCATTTACATTATGTCTATAACTACTATAATCGATATATATGTTCTAACCGCTACAACTACACTAACCCAACGAACAATGTATGTATGATTATGAATATATCAATGAAGGGGAATCTTTTACTTATTCCACATTGGCTTAAAAAGATTCTTATGTTTGTTATATACTTAAATATGAACAATACACATTAACCGTAAAAGTATTTGAAATAAAAGGATCTATTCAACCCCCTTCTAGATCTATCGTGCTATCTCGGGAACTAACAGACGGAATCGGTCCCACAGTAATGCACGTGCATAAGATATTCAAATGTAATAATAACAAAGATGGATCGTGTCCTGCGTAAAACGCATGCATGTGATATTCCAATAGAATAATAAAAATAGAATAAAGGAGAATTTCACCAAGTATAGGGAAGTCCAGATACTGAGTTATTCCAATGTAATAATAAAGAATGGAATAACGAAGTTCTCTTCATGAATACAAAGAAATAATACCCCTACGGCACAACAAATAATATCCCTTACCTTTGAAAGAAGAGTACTCCGACTAGTAGAGTCGAGGATATACTCAAGAAAACTTGCACCTACGCTCAAAGCTTTCTTAAACTCTAAAGAAAAACGCCAAGATTATAGAAGAAGAACTCTCTCTATAGTTTCAAAGAATTAAATAAGAAATAATGAAGGAATGAGCTTCTTTATAGAAAAAAAAATGGATATAGTAACTAAATCATTAACGGTCCGTTGATTTACTTTAATCTGATGGTCCATATTTAAAGCAAAATCTTTAAATAAAATATAATATATTCTATTTATAATATAATAAAATGAATAACTTTATAAAAGATTTTACTATCTGCAAACACTATGCAGCACTATACAAAACACTATGCATAATAAAATATAATATATTCTAATTATTATCTAATAAAACAAATAACTTTATAAAAGTATTTTACTATGCAAAACACTACGCAGCACTTATGCAAACACTATGCATAATAAAATATAATATATTCTAATTATTGTCTAATAAAATAAATAACTTTATAAAAGTATTCATTTTATATAAAAAAGATTTTACTATTAGCCTAATAAAAAGCGAATAACTTTATAAAAGTATTACATTTTTATATAAAAAAGCTTTCGCTTTATTACACTAATAATACCAATAAAACAAAATTGAGTGACTTATCACGTAAGCATCAATAATCAATACCGTGTGCTATTATGCAACCACGCGTATTACTGTACTTTTACTACTGAGTAGTTCAATAGTATTAACGATAAAACTTCCGCCGTTATTTTCATAAAGTATTTTTGTCATTTTCTCAATCCGACAATAATTCTGTTGTGGGATCCACCAATGATTGTACCGTTGTACGAATATTTTCCGATAAAAAGAATATTCCCCGACCAATCGAATATTATACAACATCTTGCATACTTTTCAAAATTTATAAATACTACCCACAACTATAACATTATATCAAATCCACACCATAATATTAAAAAAATTATTTCGAGAAAATTAAATATTTATTCATAAAATCTGGGGTCTCACAAATAACATCTAAAACAATAAACAGATCAGACACTTACAAATAAAAAATTGACTTAAAAATAAAATCAAGGCCGAATAATATCATGATCATACCAATAAGATACGACTTCATCCATATTTGAGCATAAATCAAAGAAAAGAAACAAATGAGAAACCTTCCTGGGGATATTCAACTCTATGGAGGAGATACATCGATTATTGCCATTAAATTTAACTTAAACTTATGATTTGATGGATTTAAATTTGGCAATCCTTTATTGTAACCAAGAATAAAATTTGTCAAATAGTATCCAACACCCTCTACCAAAACTTCTTTGAACCTTCTTAGTAAAAACACCCTCTACCAAAACATCTTTGAACCTTCTTAGTAAAGAACTCTTGATCGAAGCATGGATTCTATCACATTGTTAATGAAGAGAGGAACAAAATAATTAACTAAATATGATTATTTTAACAAATAAAGGAACTAAATTTTGAGTTACACTTGGTATATGAAAGATTATAAAGAATGACACCTTTTCATCGAGTAATACCATCTCAATCGTATTAATATGTTCAAAATTCAGAAAATTTAGGATGGTCCATGTTGGGTAATTTCTAGTTACGCACAACACGCAAGTATACGTGGTCAACAAGTAATAAAGAGTAAGTAAAGTATCGTTCCCACGGAGAATTAATTAATAAAGTTCACCAAGCATTAACCCATAACCATTTCAGTCTTATTTAAACGATTGCTTTGAGTTTTTATATTTAAACTATGAAATTAAATAGTACCAACTACCCCAAGAATGAGACTAGATAATAAAGACATGAGATTATAATTTCCCCTATTGCATCATTTAAATCAACACACTTATAGTTAAACCAAATTAACTATAACGAATTATTAGTCGAGAACACGAAAGTGAAATATAGCCATCTCTCGATGTACCATACTCATATCACATATAATCCACAATTGATAGAATACATATGAACACCCACATTACCTAAACCACTATATGTCTATGTGATTTACAAATAATTAGGGTTTGAACCCAAGTCCTCAATTGATTACGAAAGTGGTGCTTCAAAGATATGTCTATCCTAAGCACGAATCATATATTTCATCACCATGTAGAACATACAAACACAAGCTATCAAGATCAAATCTAAACCCATACTTCTGCCTTTTCAAGTTCATATGGTTATCACATTAACTCGATGGTCAATCAACTAAGCAAATAAGCGTGAATCTTAATAGACAATCTCATAACAATTAATAACACTAACAACGAAGTATGTCAAAATAAACTAGGCAATAAATTTCATTGCAATCCCAAAATAGAGTTTAACTCATAGTTGAATTAGAATCCATAATCCACAATTGAATATACATTGAAAGATACAATAGAAGTAAAGAGAGTAAGGGATCAAGAATAGCAAATGAAGTTTTCTTCTCTTGTTTCATTCGAACCTTTAAGGATCTTCAATTGCTTCAATCCCCAAATCTTAGTTATTCTAGGTTCTAATCTAATCTAAAAAGAAAGAGAAGAAAAGAAATAATGATAGCTTGAGCACCCAAGGGTGGAATCTGCTTTTACATCATGGAAATAAGTCTAATATATAAGCCCTAATTGAATCCCTCTCTCTCGCCGTCAAGTGTCAATTGCCTTCGCTTAATGAAAAGTCGGTTTTGTCAACACTTCGAAGTGGCGCGGCCGCTGAAAGAATTGGCCTAAGTTGGGAAATCTCGCCATGAAAAGCTGAAAATCGCGTCTTTTTGCTATTATAAGTCGTATGCGGCCACAGAATTCGCGTGCCCACGCGGGTGATTTTCTCGCGCAGGTGTGCTTTGGTAAAATGGCCATAACTTTTGATTCGCGAAGAGTTACGTGGCCTAGCACCTATCAAATCGAAGATATCGACGAAGTTCTACAACGTTCATTCTTTGATGATTGAGAAATGCTGACGGATGAAGGCTGAAACTGGGCTGGAAGGACTGCTATGAAAATGGCTAACCAAAACAAAGAAAGTTTGACGTCCGCTGGTACAAAGATCATAACTCTTGCATCCAAACTCCGATTAGAACAATTCAAGATGTTCAAAAGCTACGAATACGCTTCTACAATGTAAGCTAAGTTTCAAACCAAGAACATGAAGTACATGAAAGCTCAAATGATGTCTGAATTGCTTTTCTTTGCATTTTCCTTGCTTTTCCTTACCAATAGTCGCTCACACCGCTCCCAAATGTATAACCTATAAAATTAACACAAAATGCATGAAAAGTAACTAAGACATATAAATATAAGCAACTAATTCAAGTAAAAGATACCAGATAAGTGTATATAAAATTCACTTATCAAATACCCCAAAACTTAAACCGTTGCTTGTCCGCAAGCAACACAATATAATGCAATCTACATGCTATGCAAGCTACACTACAATGACAATGGATCCCCAGATTTCCAGCCATGTTAAGAATTCTAATACGATATGCCTCATAGAAATATCAAGATCCAAGAACATAACATCAAAATAAGCTACAGGCATAATGACATACAATCAGACAATCCTAACCTGCTATAAAGATGTTGTGTGTGTGTGATGTGTTCACATATAAACTTGAAAAAGGCGAGGATTTCACATGCTATACTGTTTAATGAAGAAAATTATGGTTCAAACCAAGAACTATGTATACAAATGAACCAACAACTACTCCAAGACATCAGTACAAGCTAAGGTTCAGCAAATGGTTTATTCTCGCTTTATTTTTATTCACTTGAGCGATTTTCACATTTTCCGTGGTGTTTATTAATTTTATTATTATTTTATATATATATATATATATATATATATATTTACCATGACTGCAATGTCTCATTCCATTAGGCTAACAAAGATGCTACCCCTTAATGAACTTTCAACCAACGACTCCTGCACCATTAAGACCTTAGGGCTCTGTGTAGAGACAATCCCCTCATGCGCATTTTACTCAAGTAACAAAGGCCCCAAATAAGACTAGCGACTAGTAATTATTCAAATTTTTCTTTTCTTTTCTTTTTTTATATATAAAGCAAGCATACCCATGCTCCCAAAACTTGAGTTTAAGTGTCTTCATAGTCATTACTCACTTCCTACATAATTCTATCATTAAAACAACATTTTCCTCTCAAAGCAGACAAAGCATGCTAATCTTAACCAACAAGCAAATAGGAACAATGTCGTGCTACCTGGTAACATCTAAATAGCAAGCATGAATTATATCCTGTATAAAATTATAACTAAACTCAAGATATCCACTGAATTCAAAAATCTATCAAATTTCTATGTCATCATTGGCCAAATTAGAATTCAACTAACCTGGGATTATGCAATGTTATGCAACTAAACACATACTAAGTAAACAAGACAAAAGAAAACTAAAAAAATTTCATACTAAAATAATCCTACTATGCAACTTATCATGCAATCAAACTATATGCAACTAACTATATGCAACAACTATATGCAACAACTACTCACTACAACCCAATACCCCCAAACTTAAAATAAACAATGCCCTCATTGTAATTAAAAGTATAAGAATACTCCCCTAAGTGGCAATGTCATCTCCGTTCGCCTCCTCATGATCCGATGGTATATCAGGCGATTGCTAAGTTTAAGATATTCTATAGTTGGAGACTGAGTGTGGAATGTAAAAACCCAAAACCCTAATAAGACTCGTATGTATAAATCACGTTATATAAAATTTCTCTGTTTTGAATATGTTACGTGTTATTATATACTTGGTTTGTCGAAATTAACCGAATAAATTTTTATCCGAAAACGTCGTGCTTGACACCTCGTGCTTAAATTTTTTTCCATAATCGGACTTTTCTGTAAACTTATTTTGACAAGTTGCTTTGTCGTGCTTACACTGACAAAACGCTTTGTCGTGCTTGTCAGGATTAGTGAGCTAACCCTAATTAGCAAAACTCTAACCCTAATAAGCAAAAACCTAACCTTAATAAACCCTAATTAGCTAATCTAACTCAAATTAACTTATGTTAACACTTAATCATGGTTAGTAAACTTCTATTAGGTACTAATTAACATTACTTAACATTCTTAATCATTAGAAACAAAACCCTAATCAAGATTAGTGAAGATTTAAGCCTAATTAAGCTACTAACTTAATCAACTAGCTCACAAGTAGGTTGGGAGTCACCATTACAAGTTTCAAAACATCACATGACATGCTTCCAAACTCCCAAGCATCAGAAGAGTCACAGATCAGATCTTTATGGAGGCAAGTAGGTGAAAAAATGACCAAAAAGCCAAGTTGGAAAATTCTATAAATAGGAACCTTAGGGGTTGAGCAAACCTACAATTCTCAAAGCCTAGATACACTTATAAACCTACCATATCAAGCCTAGGGTGTTATCAGCAACAAGATTAGAAGCTAGAATCACAAATTTCTCAAGAAAAGGTGCAAACCCTAGTTCATAAATTTCTCTTTGATCTTATGTTAGATTTGTTGTTTAGATGTTTAGAATATTGTATTAGGATGTTAGAAAGTATACTAGAGTGGTAGAACACATTTTCATAACATCTAGATGCCTTAATTAAGCTTTTTATGAAATCTGGAATTTTGAAAAAATGGTCCGACAAATTCCAATGTCGTGGCTTTTTGATTCATATGTGTTTATGTTTTGGTCTGTTAATCAATTGATATTTGTAGCACAAGTAGGTCTTTAATCTGAAAGAAAACAGTTCGGATGAACCATAGATTCCAAGATATAATCACCAAAGTGGGTTGACTGCTCACTTTAAGTCGGTTTTCCGGTTACCCGTAAAGCTCAAGAACATAATAAACCTACTTACTTTGATTCGAATTCGCTTAATCATCTTCGATTGTTAATTATTTATGTTTTTGTTATAAATTAGTACTCTAGTATACATACTACATATCTATGATCTTCAATCGAACAAACAACTCATAGGATTACCGGAATTATTGGTCAAAAGTAGTTGATCGAAAGCGTGACCAAGTTTTCTCGGGTTTCCAAAATCAAGAACACGAAGAACGAGCTTGTTAAATGATTTTTGATTTATTATAAATAGAGATCTTAGAATTACGATTTGTTCATGTTAATGTTATATATATGTACCTGGTATATATACTACATGTTACAACAAACAAAACATACATCTAATACAATCAATCAAAGTTATTCAAGCCACAAAATTGTTGATCGATTTGACCAATCGCTCAGGTTACCCGTAAAACCCAAGAACAACTTCGACAAGAACTTTAAATCTTTATAATTTCTTGTTAGATGTAGATTAAAGCACCTTATCGCTTGATCTTGTCTTATTGCATGAGTACTACAACATCAATACTTGTTTTCGACCAAACTCATTACCAAAACCGAAAGTTATTTAATGGTCAAACTAGCCACTCGACCACGAGCAACGGTACCTTAAACTCAAGAACACCTTTGACAACGACACTTTCATCGTCACCAGAGAGCTTTAGCGACAGACGAAAATTAATTTTTAGAAATAAATTATAAAAAATTAGAAATAATTAATAAAAATAGCTTTTAAAAATTATATTAAATTATTATAAATTATTTCGATATTTCTACAAAAATGTAATAATTATTTTATTTTATTTAGATATTATTTATAATTAACTTATTAATAAAGTAATTAGAATAATTACTTTTAAATACTAAATAATTATGTAAAAATATTATTATTGAAATAAAATCATAATAAATGATTATAAATTATTTAATAATATTAAATAATGTTTTTTATAAAATTTTAGTAAATATAAATTATTTATAAATAGAAATAAATGGTTTAAAAAATCATTTAAAGGATAAATAAAATTTTAAAAATACTTTAAACCTTCTAAAATATATTATAAGGATAATTAAATTATTTAAAATATAACCAAATTTTATAAATAAAATTTAGTTCATTTATCAAAGGTATTAAAAGTCAAACCCTATTAAATCTAACTTGGTATTAAATAAATATTTTATTTGAGTATTGTTATCAATACTAACGTGTTAGATTTATATTCTCGAACGCCATAGTACTTAATAGCGTTCGAATGGTATAACTTCAATGATCTATGCTCGTGCAAGTCTTCTATACCCAATTTATTACTTATGCAAAATTTATCAACCCTATTTATTCACTTGAACAAGATTCTATCTTGCTATCACATTGATATAATACACCTATGTTGAATTACCTATTATTGAAAAGTTATTGCTATAGTTTCAGTATGACTAAGAAATGAATTATTCATTCATATGATATTGTTTATTGAGCATAAACTGTTGTGTCAAGCCAAATTGTTTTGGTAAGGCAATCGATAATTGAAGTTGAGTATCCCGTAAGGGAGCAAAGTGTAGTCAATGAATATATTGATAGTAAATTATAAGTGTAAATTAAAGACCGTAGGTGATATGATACTCCTAGGATGTTGAATAGTGATCCCCTATCTCATATCTCGAATGTAATTTCTAAGTCTTTGTGATCGATGAAATGATAAAAATTCCGTAACTAGTTGGAATTAGAAATCCGTAAATGGTAACAACTATCAGTTGAAATTTGAATTGTTATAATTCTTCAAATCCTATATTGTTATAAATATACAACTTGTTGAGCATGTCATAGTTCACCCTTGCAAATTATTCCCTTTGCAGTATTAGATGGTAATCCTGGAACATCTGGAGTAGATAAAGGGAAGCGTCCCTACATAGATTAGATTATATTCTTATGTCTCAGATAAATACCTTGTAATAAGAACTCAAGTATGAGAATTTTGTAATCGAATCATAATATTATGATATATATAACATCTTTTATTTCAAGAACTGTGTTTTCTTACATACATAGATGTAAAGTAAGATGTCTTCTATTCTAGTGGAGATCCTTGGGAACTATTTATCTGAGTGAGGGTGTTAATAGCATGGACTGTTCATATTGTTATTAATACTCTGAATTTCAGATATATAGTTACTATCGATACGATAGTATGTATTCGCATGACATAGACTATACATCTGGGTGAGGGTATTGGTAATATGGACTGTTCATGTTATTACTAATACTCTGAATTTCGGATAGATAGACTTCTAGTCACGTCACAGATACCATATATATTCAAGTGAGGGTATCCAAACACGTAATATTTCTCTTGGGAATTACCATCTCATTATGGGATACTGTGAATCTTAAATCTATGGAATTATATCTGATAGTCCCTCTATCTAATGTAATATTTTGAATCAGATACCATGGGTGTATAGATTTAAATGCATTATGCTAATTCTCTGTAAACACCATACCGGATACCACAGGAGTATAGGTATGGGGGTGTTACAGCTTTTAACTGTCCGAATGCTTGAGTCAGAAATTCTAAAAATTTAATTTTTTTTTTCTATGACTGAGCTTTCGCGAGGTGTTTGGCTTGTAGTTGGGCACGGCCATGCGACCTTGTATTCTGGCAGCTTCAGTTTTTTAACTTCTGTTTGATCCTAAATGCTTATACCAATTGGATTGAACCTGAGAGGAGAAACAATAAAACGATTATTAAGACTTACCACTATCTAACATCTACTAAATATGGAAATGTAAAAAAAAAAATTTAAACAAGGAGGGAGAAAGATTGGATGGGGTGCCTCCCATCGAGCGCTCAGTTTATAGTCCGTTAGCTGTACTCTTTTCTTGACACCGCTATCCAATTCCTCTACGATAAGCTAAGAACCCTCCATCCATTAGAACCGCTATGTGTTTTGGTAGATTCCCCATCACGCGTGTCTGTGAATTGAAGCAACCTAGCGTATTTCCTGTCCATGATGTCTCTAGTTCCATTGCATAGCTAGGTGTCTCGTCCGTTGTAATTGGGAATAAATTATTGCATTGAGGTATAGAAAGTACAATGTACTCTTTTTCTCTTATTTTCTCTTCTTCACCCCACCATGGTTTATACAAGGCATCTTTATCATAATCGCTTCATTTCCTTGAATGTGACTACCTAGAGGACATGGGGGTGTGCAAAACTCAATCGGATTTTTCAACTCGGTCGAGAAGGCACTTGGGGTTTAATATAGGTGATATGATATTCATCATTTTCTAAACCCCAACTTGTATCCTCAACGTCCACTCCTTTCAGCTTCATCCAACGGCCTTTCACACTACGGCTTTCCATCGGTTTCATCATCCATGTCATAGTACCAATTGTTTTGAGGGTGATTGCTCAAGGTTTCGAGTATTTGATCCATTTGATTCTGCAGATTCTGAATTGACCTCTCTTGCTCAATCATCTTCTCCTCAGTTGATGCTACAAACTTGAACCACAAATCCTCCATTCTTGAATTATCTTGTTCGGTTTTGAAATCCATGCATTGAGGACCATTCATTGAGGAGTTAATGAGTTATTTCACCTGTCTATTAAGATTTTGGCTTGCTAACTCCTGACTCGTCATCATCTCTTCATGGTCTGCTATGCTTTTTGACATTAATTCCTTCAACCTTGAATTTTCTTCTTGCTGCATTGGAGGTGAATATGAGAAATTCGATGGATATGTTGGACTTGGAATGCAGTCTTGGTCTTGATAGTTACAATTCCATTCATAATCTAGGTGATACCCCCAACCTTGTTGATAATCAGGATAAACATCGTTGTTGAAGTAATCACCCCCAAACTGCACTTGTCCAACCTTGATTTTGCACTGATAACTCGGATGCTCGCCAGCACAGTATTCACAAGTAACTACTATTTCTCGAGTGCGTTGGGCTGCAAGAATATCCAACCTCTCCGAAAGTGTTGCAATTTGTGCTGGCAATGTAGAAAATACATTGAGTCCCTCAGTGCTTATGTCCCTTGGTTGAGTCCTATTTGCATAAGGCCATTGATAAGAAAAGTCACCCATGGTTCCTAAAAAGAGAGAAATATAAGAAGATAATTAAAACAAAATAAAATAAAATAAAATGTTTAAATTAAGACTAATTTGATTGAAATTAATGTTGGCAAAAATTATTAAAATAATTCCCCGACAACGGCGCCAAAAACTTGTTGGGTAATTCTAGTTACGTACAACACGCAAGTATACGTGGTCAACAAGTAATAAAGAGTAAGTAAAGTATCGTTCCCACGGAGAATTAATTAATAAAGTTCACCAAGCATTAGCCCATAACCATTTCAGTCTTATTTAAACGATTTCTTTGAGTTTTTATATTTAAACTATGAAATTAAATAGTACCAACTACCCCTAGAATGAGACTAGATAATAAAGACATGAGATTACAATTTCCCCTATTGCATCATTTAAATCAACACACTTCTAGTTAAACCAAATTAACTATAACGGATTGTTAGTCGAGAACACGAAAGTGAAATATAGCCATCTCTCGATGTACTATACTCATATCGCATATAATCCACAATTGATAGAATACACATGAACACCCACATTACCTAAACCACTATATGTCTATGTGATTTACAAATAATTAGGGTTTGAACCCAAGTCCTCAATCGATTACGGTGGTGCTTCTAAGTATATGCTCTATCCTAAGCACGAATCATATATTCCATCACCATGTAGATCATACAAACACAAGCTATCAAGATCGAATCTAAACCCATACTTCGTCTTTCAAGTTCATATGGGTTATCACAGTTATTGATGGCCAATCAACTAAGCAAATAAGCGTGAATCTTAATAGACAATCTCATAACAATTAATAAGACTAACAATGAAGTATGTCAAAATAAACTAGGCAATAGATTCCATTGCAATCCCAAAATAGAGTTTAACTCATAGTTGAATTAGAATCCATGATCCACAATTGAATATACATTGAAAGATACAATAGATGTAAAGAGAGTTAGGGATCAAGAATAGCAAACCTGAGTTTCTTCTCTTGTTTCACTTCTGAACCTTCAAGGATCTTCAATTGCTTCAATCCCCAAATCTTAGTTATTCTAGGGTTCTAATCTAATCTAAAAAGAAAGAGAAGAAAAGAAATAATGATAGCTTGAGCCCCCAAGGGGTGGAATCTGTTTTACATCATGGAAATAAGTCTAATATATAAGCCCTATTTGAATCCCTCTCTCCGTTACGCGTCAATTGCACTGTTTAATGAAAAGTCAACTTTGGTCAACACCCGAAGTGGCGCGGCCGCGCAAGAATTGGTCTAAGTTGGGCGCGCTCGCGCGAAAGCTGAAAATCGTGTCTCTTTGCTAGTCTAAGTCACGCGGCCGCGCAGGAATTCGTGCGCCCACGCGCGGGTGATTTTCTGCTGCAGTGTGCTCTTGTAAAATGGCTATAACTTTTGATTCAGGAAGAGTTACGGGGCCTGACACCTATCAAATCGAAGATATCGACGAGATCTACAACGTTCATTCTTTGATCATTGAGAAATGCTGGATGGATGAAGGTTGAAACTAGGCTGGAAGGGACTGCTGTGAAAATGGCTAACCAAAACAACAAAGTTTGACGTCCGTTGGTACAAAGATCATAACTCTTGCATCCAAACTTCGATTAGAACGATTCAAGATGTTCCGAAAAGCTACGAAGACGCTCTACAATGTAAGCTAAGTTCCAAACCAAGAACATGAAGTACATGAAAGCTCAAATGATGTCTGAATTGCTTTTCTTTGCATTTTCCTTGCTTTTCCTTACCAATAGTCGCTCACACCGCTCCCAAATGTATAACCTACAAAATGAACACAAAATGCATGAAAAGTAACTAAGACATATAAATATAAGCAACTAATTCAAGTAAAGATACTTTGATAAGTGTATATAAAATCCACTTATCAAATACCCCCAACTTAAACCGCTGTCATCATGCAAGCAACACAATATAATGCAATCTACATGCTTTGTAAGCTACACTACTATGACAATGAATCCACAGATTTCCAGCCATATTAAGAATTCTAATACGATATGCCTCATAGAAATATCAAGATCCAAGAACACAACATCAAACTAAGCTACATGCATAATGACATACAATCACATAATCCTAACCTGCTATAAAGATGTTGTGTGTGTGTGATGTGTTCACATATAAACTTGAAAAAGGTGAGGATTTCACATGCTATACTGCTTAATGAAGAAAATTAAGGTTCAAACCAAGAACTATGCATACAAATGAACCAACAACTACTCCAACACATCAGTACAAGCTAAGGTTCAGCAAATGGTTTATTTTGCTTTATTTTTACTCACGGAGCAATTTTCACATTTTCCCGTGGTGTTTATTGATTTTTATTATTATTATTTTATATATATATATATATATATATATATTTCCCATGACCGTAATGTCTCATTCCATTAGGCTAACGAAGGCTACCTATTAGCGAGCTTTCAACCAACGACTCCCGGCACTATTAAGACCTTAGGGCTCTAGGTGTAGAGACAATCCCTCAAAGTACATTTCCTCTCAAGTAACAAAGGCCCCAAACAAGACAAGCCACCAGAATTATTCAAATTTTTCTTTTCTTTTCTTTTCTTTATATATAAAGCAAGCATACCCACGCTGTTCCCAAAACTTGAGTTTAAGTGTCTTCATAGTCATTACTCACTTCCTACATAATTCTATCATTAAAATAATATTTTCCTCTCGTGAGACAAGCATGCTAATCTTAACCAACAAGCAAAACAGAACAATGTCGTGCTACCGGTAACATCTAAACAAAGAAGCATGAATTATATCCTCAGATAAAATTATAACTAAGCTCAAGATATCCAATTAATTCAAAAATCTATCAAATTTCTATGTCATCATCATCCAAATTAGAATTCAACTAACAAAAACCCGGGATTATGCAATGTTATGCGCCTAAACACATACTAAGTAAACAAGACAAAAGAAAACTAAAAAATTTCATACTAAAATAATCCTACTATGCAACTTATCATGCAATCAAACTATATGCAACTAACTATATGCAACAACTATATGCAACAACTACTCACTACAACCCAATACCCCAAACTTAAAATAAACAATGCCCTCATTGTAATTAAAAGTGAAAGAATACTCCCTAAGTGGCAATGTCATCTCCGTCATTTCTCCTCATGATCCGATGGTATATCAAAGTATGGCTAAGTTTGAGATATTCTATAGTTGGAGACCGAGTGTGGGCTTCTAATCGTCTCAATGCTTGAGTCAGAAATTCTAAAAATTTAGCATTTTTTTCTATGATCGAGCTCTCATGTCACCCGCCATGGTTTGGAGTTAGAGAGTCATAGCGCTTACCACGACCTTGTATTCTCGGCAAATGATTTTTTGACTTGCTTTTGATCTTAAGTGCTTATACCAATTGGATTGAACCTGAGAGGAGAAAAAATAAAACTATTATTAAGACTTACCACTATCTAACATCTACTAAATATGGAAATGTAAAAAAAAAAAAATTAAACAAGGAGGGAGAAAGATTGGATGGGGTGCCTCCCATCGGGCGCTCGGTTTATAGTCCATTAGTTGGACTCTTTCTTGACACCGCTATCCAATTCCTCTACGATAAGCTAAGAACCCTCCATCCATTAGAACCGCTATGTGTTTTGGTAGATTCCCCATCACGCGTGTCTGTAAATTGAAGCAACCTAGCGTATTTCCTGTCCATGATGTCTCTAGTTCCATTGCATAGCTAGGTGTCTCGTCCGTTGTAATTGGGAATAAATTATTGCATTGAGGTATGGAAAGTACAACGGACTCTTCCTCTCTTATTTTCTCTTCTTCAGCCCACCATGGTTTATACAAGGCATCTTTATCATACTGCTCATTTCCTTGAATGTGACTACCTAGAGGACATGGGTGTGCAAAACTCACTGGATTTTTCAACTCTGGTCGAGAAGGCACTTGGGGTTTAATATAGGTGATATGATATTCTTCATTTTCCAAACCCCAACTTGTATCCTCAACGTCCACTCCTTTCAGTTCATCCAGTGGCCTACACACTTCTGGCTTTCCATCAGTTTCATCATCCATGTCATAGTACCAATTATTTTGAGGGCGATTGCTCAAGGTTTCGAGTATTTGATCCATTTGATTCTGCAGATTCCGAATTGACCTCTATTGCTCAATCATCATCTCCTTAGTTGATGCTACAAACTTGAACCACAAATCCTCAATTCTTGAATTATCTTGTTCGGTTTCGAAATCCATGCATTGAGGACCATTCATTGAGGAGTTAATGAGTTGTTTCACCTGTCTGTTAAGATTTTGGCTTGCTAACTCCTGACTCGTCATCATATCTTCATGGTCTGCTATGCTTTTTGACATTAATTCCTTCAACCTTGAATTTTCTTCTTCTTTGAATCGGAGGCGATATGAGAAATTGGCGGATATGTTGGACTTGGAATGCAGTCTTGGTCTTGATAGTTACAATTCCATTCATAATCTAGGTGATACCCCCAACCTTGTTGATAATCAGGATAAACATCGTTATTGAAGTAATCACCCCCAAACTACACTTGTCCAACCTTAATGTTACACTGATAACTCGGATGCTCGCCAGCACAGTATTCACATGTAACTACTATCTCTCGAGTGCATTGGGTTGCAAGAATATCCAACCTCTCCGAAAGTGTTGCAATTTGTGCTGGCAATGTAGAAAATACATTGAGTCCCTCAGTGCTTATGTCCCTTGGTTGAGTCCTATTTGCATAAGGCCATTGATAAGAAAAGTCACCCATGGTTCCTAAAAAGAGAGAAATATAAGAAGATAATTAAAACAAAATAAAATAAAATAAAATGTTTAAATTAAGACTAATTTGATTGAAATTAATGTCAGGCAAAATTATTAAAATAATTCACCAAGAATCACAGCGCCAAAAAACTTGTTGGGTAATTTCTAATTACGCACAACACGCAAGTATACGTGGGTCAAAAGTAATAAAGGGTAAGTAAAGTATCGTTCACGGAGAATTAATTAATAAAGTTCACCAAGCATTAGCCCATAACCATTTCAAATCTTATTTAAACGATTGCTTTGAGTTTTATATTTAAACAATGAAATTAAATAGTACCAACTACCCCTAGATTGAGACTAGATAATAAAGACACGAAGTTTACAATTTCCCTATCAGATCATTTAAATCAACACACTTCTAGTTAAACCAAATTAACTATAACGGATTGTTAATCGAGAACACGAAAAGTGAAATATAGCCATCTCTCGATGTACTATACTCATATCACATATAATCCACAATTGATAGAATACACATGAACACCCATATTACCTAAACCACTATATGTCTATGTGATTTACAAATAATTAGGGTTTGAACCCAAGTCCTCAATTGACTACGAGTGGTGCTTCGGTATATGTCTATCCTAAGCACGAATCATATATTTCATCACCATATAGAACATACAAACACAAGCTATCAAGATCAAATCTAAACCCATACTTCATCTTTCAAGTTCATATGGGTTAACACAGTAATTGATGGCCAATCAACCAAGCAAATAAGCGTGAATCTTAATAGACAATCTCATAACAATTAATAAGACTAACAATGAAGTATGTCAAAATAAACTAGGTAATAGATTCCATTGCAATCCCAAAATAGAGTTTAACTCATAGTTGAATTAGAATCCATGATCCACAATTGAATATACATTGAAAGATACAATAGAAGTAAAGAGAGTTAGGGATCAAGAATAGCAAATCTGAGTTTCGTCTCTTGTTTCACTTCTGAAACTTCAATGATCTTCAATTGCTTCAATCCCCAAATCTTAGTTATTCTAGGGTTCTAATCTAATCTAAAAAGAAAGAGAAGAAAAGAAATAATGATAGCTTGAGCCCCCCAAGGGTGGAATCATTTTACATCATGGAAATAAGTCTAATATATAAGCCCTAATTGAATCCCTCTCTCCGTTACGCGTCAATTGCACTGTTTAATGAAAAGTCAACTTTGGTCAACACCCGAAGTGGCGCGGCCGCGCAAGAATTAGCCTAAGTTGGGTGCGCTCGCGCGAAAGCTGAAAATCACATCTCTTTGCTAGTCTAAGTCGCACGGCCGCGCAGGAATTCGTGCGCCCACGCGCGGGTGATTTTCTGCTGCAGTGTGCTCTGGTAAAATGGCTATAACTTTTGATTCAGGAAGAGTTACGGGGCCTGACACCTATCAAATCGAAGATATCGACAAGCTCTACAACTTTCATTCTTTGATGATTAAGAAATTCTGGACGGATGAAGGTTGAAACTGGGCTGGAAGGGACTGCTATGAAAATGGCTAACCAAAACAGCAAAGTTTGACGTTCGTTGGTACAAAGATCATAACTCTTGCATCCGAACTCCGATTAGAACGATTCAAGATGTTCCGGAAAGCTACGAAGACGCTCTACAATGTAAGATAAGTTCTAAACCAAGAATATGAAGTACATGAAAGTCCAAATGATGTTTGAATTGCTTTTCTTTGCATTTTCCTTGCTTTTCCTTACCAATAGTCGCTCACACCGCTCCCAAACGTATAGCCTACAAAATGAACACAAAATGCATGAAAAATAACTAAGACACATAAATATAAGCAACTAATTCAAGTAAAAGATACCGGATAAGTGTATATAAAATCTACTTATCAGTCCACAGGCGGATTATTCGGATTTTCAACCTCCAATCATGTCTGTCTGGAGTTATAGAAGAAATGAAGCCCACTCTTCGTGCCATTGACACTAAAAGACAATGTGATTTTTTAAAAAATGGGAATAGAAGAAGAAAAGGAAGAAAATATAAGATGCTAGTCAGACTGAATCCAATCATTATATATATACATAGATTGTAAACAAATACCGAGTGATTTTCGAAAACTACTCCGAATTAAATATAGAAGATGAATATAATATATTCTTTCATCTACAAGTTGATTCAAAATACACAAAATTATCTAACAAAATTCCCATTTGAATTGAATCTATCTGAAAAAGAGAATATGGTTATAAATATTATTGATGGTGATAAATAGCATTAAAGAAGGGAAGTGAGATAATGAAGAGTTTTTTTTTGTTTTCTTAAAAATGTGTAAAATTATAATCTAATTTTTTGGGAAAAAATATTTTGTTTTGGAGGAAATGATTATTGATTATTGATTATTAATGGTGATAAATAGCATTAAAGAAGGGAGTGAGATAATGAAGACTAATTTTTTTTTGTTTAAAATATGTAAAAGTATTATACGATTTTATTTGGGGGGGGAAATGTTTTGTTTTGGAGGAATTGTTTTGTGTTTTGGAGGAAAAAGTAAACAATTAAGATTAAGTGTATTCTACTTTTATATAGAGTATGATTATTTAACAAAATTCCCTTTAAATTGAATCTATCGAAAAAGAGAATATGGTTATAAATATTATTGATGATGATAAATAGCATTAAAGAAGGGGAGTGAGATAATGAATAGTTTTTTTTTTTTGTTAAAATCGTAAAAGTATAATCTAATTTTGGGTGGAAAATTGTTTTGTTTCGGAGGAAATGATTATTGATTATTTGTGGTGATAAATAACAATAAAGAAGGGGAGTGAGATAATGAAGAGTTTTTTTGTTAAAAATGTGTAAAACTATAATCTGATTTTTGGGGGGAAAAGTGTTTTGTTTTGGAGGAAATAATTATTGATTATTGATGGTGATAAATAGCATTAAAGAATGAGAGTGAGAAAATGAAGAGTTTTTTTTAGTTTAAAACGTGTAAAAGTATAATCTAATTTTTTTGGGAGAAAAGTGTTTTATTTTGGAGGGAATTGTTTTGTGTTTTGGAGGAAAAAATTAAGCAATTAAGATTAAGTGTATTCTTTTATATATAGTATGATTTATGGCGATAAATAGCATTAAAGAAGGGGTAGTGAGATAATGCAGATTCTTTTTTTGGTAAAAATGTGTAAAAGTATAATCTGATTTTTTTGGGGGGTTGGAAGTGTTTTGTTTTGGAGGAAATGATTATTGATTATTGATGGTGATAAATAACATTAAAGAAGGGGAGTGAGATAATGAATAACTTTTTTTTAGTTTAAAACGTGTAAAAGTATAATCTTCTTTTTTGGGGGAAAATTGTTTTGTTATGGAGGAAATGATTATTGGTTATTGATAGTGATAAATAACATCAAAGAAGGGAAGTGAGATAATGAAGAGTTTTTTTTGTGTGTGAAAAATGTGTGAAAGTATAATCTAATTTTTTTGGGGAAAAATATTTTGTTTTGGAGGAAATGATTATTGATGGTGATAAATAGCATTAAAGAAGGGCAGTGAGATAATGAAGAGTTTTTTTTTGTTTTGTTTAAAACGTGAAAATATAATCTGATTTTTAGAGGGAAAAGTGTTTTGTTTTGGAGGGAATTGTTTTGTGTTTTGGAGAGAAAAAAATAAGCAATTAAGATGAAGTGTATTCTACTTTTATATATAGTATGATTATCTAACAGAATTCCCCTTTGAATTGAATCTATCGGAAAGAGTGAATATGGTTATAAATATTATTGATGGTGATAAAGAGCATTCAAGAAGGGGATTGAGATAATGAAGAGTTTTTTTTTGGGTTAAAAACGTGTAAAAGTATAATCTAATTTTTTTTGGGAGGGGGGGGGGGGGGGAATTGTTTTGTTTTAGAGGAAATGATTATTGATTATTGATGGTGATAAATAACATTAAAGAATAGGGGTGAAAACAGTCCAAGTTACTCGGTACCCGACTCGAATTCGATCCGAAAATATGATCCGAGACTCGGATTCAGTAGGCATCCGAGCTGAATATAGGCCAAGCTCATTTTTGGGGTCGTAATACTGAACTCGAATGTGAGCAAACACACCATTCACTTGTTTTAGGGTTCGAGTACACTGCCTTCATCTGATCCATGCTCGATCCTTTCTAAATGATCCCAACTCGTTTAAGGGTTCAATACATACTCGATTCTTAGTCTTTGATTTTACTTTTTATAAAGAAGTGGAAAGGTTTTCCTATTCATCTCTATTATCTTTGCTAGTCTCGTCTCTTTGTTTACTGCATATTCGAGATTTCAGATTTGTTAGGACTTATGACTGAATCATCCCACAAAAAGAGGCCAAATATATGAAAAATTATTGATTCAAACTTAGAATCACAAATTCCTGATTTCCCAAAAGATGAACTGTGATGGCGAAGCATAAATATGTAAGTTTTTTGTGTTTTAGTTCATTCATATTTCTTCTTCAGTTCTTCTCTTTCACTTAAGTAATCTTTATCTATGTATAACTTTAATATTTCAGACTTAATTTCAAACAACTTCTACTATACCAAAAATTCCCAATCAAACCAATTAAAGCTCTAATTTCTAGCTTTCAATTTCAATCTAATTTTTCTTTCATACATGTTTCAATAATTAAGAAGAGCTTCGGCTTGCATTTTTCAAAAGGAACACTAAGCATAACATTTTTACTAACATGGTATGTAGTGTTAATTCTTATTTGTTTGTAGTCTATTATTCATTTTCGGGTTTTCTTATTACTAGAAGTAGGAAAAGATTGCGATGAGTTGTTGTGTTTGTGGATTAAAATTTTTATGCAGAAGTAAATTGTTAGTTCTGTTTTAAATGACCATGAACTCATGTGTAGTAATTTGAATTTTATAAGAATTTATATACGAAAGACTATTAAAGGGAAGTCGTTTAGGGATAAATCCAAATGCTGGTCATACGATATCCTTACTTGGCTCAAACGCATTCATTCGATTGCAGTCATGCTTGATTACAGTTGATGGATGCTACTTTTATGAGTGGCTATTACCAACAATAATGTCACATTAAGTTGATTTCATTGTCCCAGTTTGGTTGGGTTTATAATACATGTCCCGCTTCCCCTATAATTAGACATTCTCCTGATAGTTCTTGCTGATTTTCAATTTATTCGATGTGAATCAGAATGGACATATTGACTTTGGAGAATTTGTGAGTATCATTTGTGACACTCCCAAATTCGGGTACTTCAATTTCACAGGATTTGGTGTTCACTGTACAAATATCATCTATCTATCTACCCATAATAAATGCAAGCCATGCAATAGATAGAAATAAAATCTTCCCCTTAAGGGTTACAACATCCGAATAATAATAATACAATCCCAGGTTAAACTAACCTTAAACATCTGTGCAGAATCATAAATAAATAAGTCTTAAACAACATCATTAACTCATGTCTTAAACATAAATACATCATCTAATAAAATAACAAGTCTTCATCACTTGTTAACCTTGCCCTTGCCTTTACTAGTGGAAGGTTCGTTGGTTCTTTCGTTCTTAACTGCAATGTTATTATTAAGCAAGAGTGAACACTATTGCCCACAAGCATAACAATGAAATAATAGTATAATAACATGCGAGTGAATCAAAGACATCTGAATAAAAGCTCAACTTTTGAAACAAGAATGAATAACAAGAATCAAAAGAATTTTGAGGGTCATAAGACCTTGAACTATGTCCTAGATTATCAAGAGTTATACTTGAAACCTTTAACAGTCATAAGACTGTGGACCTTTCTTCTCGTACTTAGGGGGATCAACCCTTAGTACCATACCGTGCACAATATCTTAACGCTAACGATAAGTAAATCCCTTTACGAGGTTGTTCATCTCGGGGCTTGACATTCGAGTCCGCACCAAAGGAAGTTTGGTTTGGATAATTCAATAAGAGTTCTGAAATTTAGAACGTTCATCAACTATGGACTAGTTGAATCAATAAGGTTCACTAGTCTAACAAGGTTCAACAATAATGATATCCAAATCTGAATAATAATCTCAAGAAGTATACAATAGAACGATTATTGTATTACAAAATCATACTTTGAAAAGATAATCAATCTTTAATATAATAATTCAACTTGAATAATAGTAAAGATAATTTACTCGAGGTAAATAATAAACTTGAACAATAATGACAAGTAGGGTTAGGAAACTTGCCTCGTGCGTAGATTACACTTTAACTAAGCACGTTCTTTGAATTTAATCCTACATACCATTCACATTCACAATACTAGTTAATTATAACTTAACTAATCATCAATGATCATTCTCTTTGTCTACTTTGATTATTGACTATACTTAGTTAATTTACCACTTTGTCACATAATTTATACTTCATGAATAACAAGCTAATTATGTATTCAATAATTTGATCCACATGCAAATATGTTATTTACATGTTAAACATCTATTTTACATCTCATTATACTTCTAACATGTTTACATGTTCATTACATTAAGTTACTAACACATTGCTAGACTTAACATTTTAAAAATAATTCATTTTGAACTTTACGGAGAGGTGGCTGCATTTCATTACTAATCTGTCTCTGTGGTACACGCACAAGTAGATGAGTATGGCCATGATTAGGACACTTAGCTCTGCTGGTAGCCGTGGAGTTGCGACTCGAGTCATGGCACTACTGTGCCTTGATGGGCCATGCCTTGTGAAAGAAATAGATAGGTAGCCGGCGCTGCGACGTGGCGTACCAGACACAGAAATGGCAGTTCGCGAAAAATCGCAGAACATGCGAATTTCTTCCAATTTCTTATTTTCTACTCGAAATTAGACACACCCATATGATGTAATTCATACATAAACATAACCCAATGTTTATATAATGACATTAACCAATGTAAACACTTAATTATAGAATTTAAGCATGCATCTTCACTGACTTTGATGTTATTGAAGGTTTTGAAAATAAAACATGAAAATTGTCACTACGGATTCGTTATAACACCAAATTCGTTTATTTAAACTTTGGTCTCTTCGTATCAACATGCATAACAACATACGAGTGTAAAATTTAGGGATAATATACGATCAACACATGAAATATCACGTATAAGGCCATATATTAAAACCCAAACTCAGAAGTTTTTGAAAAACATATACGACATGTGTTTTCATGAAACTGATGATATGGTTTACATAATATATAATTAAATACGATGTGATATGTCATAACACATACACAACCCATAATCATTACTCCTATCCCAATTACAGAGGTTAAACCAAAAACTTTGAAAGCCATGTTCATGGAATTTAAATGACGTAAAATAGAAATTGGAAAGGAGGAGATTACCCAAAGCGTAGTGTAGATTTTAATAAGAGATGAATATCAATTTCTCTCTGGCTTCTCAACTAATACTCTGTATCTCTCTCTGTGAAAGCTCTTTAGACTTAGCAATAATAGAATGAATGAAGAAGACGTTGATATAAGAACTGGCGCATTATGGTCAGTTAACCTAGTCATGGGTAACTGTCCATAACTCCCACCAAGGCCATGTTTGGCTAGTATAAAAGACTTATACCCAATTAATTTAATAAAACCTCTTATACTATAGTTTAAATCATGTCACACCCACTTGTACAATAATTCATATATCGTATTTAATATAAATAAAATATAATAACTTCTCATAATTTCACATAGTCATATAATTAATTTTCTCATTAATTAATAATGTCAAGTTATTAACTCTCTAATTAATAATTAAATTAATTAAAATACCAATAGGCTTATTAAATTTTTTTAAATAAGCTCACATAATCACTTACTTCGATAATAAAATTCTCTACATTAATTTAATAAATGTAACACATATAATTAAATTAATCTACCACAATTGCATCAATTAATTATTTAATCTAATAATTAAATCATCGAAAATATTTATTTACTTCAATAAATATTAAAATTAAATTACAAAAATCTCGTTCGTCACATCTTTCATCCAAAAACTCCCGAAGCTAAGAAAGTTTTTATGTAAGAAATGCTATCTTCATTTAAGAATTCTATTTTTTTAAACCTTATTTTAAATATATGGACACATAACTAGATGATGGAAAGAAAATTGTGTTGATTACTTCAAGTACGTGGTTCCTGTGACACCCCAAAATCCAGGTACTTCATTCCCATAGGATTTGGTGCTCACTATCAAAATAATTACATCTAACTACCCATGATAAATGATAAAATATTAAATAACTTAAACAATAATCTTTCCCATTAAAGGGTTACATCATCTCATAAACAATCCCAGATAATCTAACCTTAAATTTATTACATCAGTTTGCGGAATACATTATAAAATAAAACAAGTCTTATAACATAATTCATTTAATAAATTCTAAATAAATCTTCAACACTTGGACATCTTGCCCTTTCCTTTACTAGTAGATGGCTCATCGACTCTTTCAACTTTAGCTGCAGTGTTAATTGCAAGAGTGAGCAAACAATTGCTCACTGATATAAAGAGTAGTAATAATAACAACATGAGAATGAACAACGAATACTGAACCATAATGAACTTGTTCTATGAATCAAAAATAGAAAACAAGTTCGAACTTTAATATCTGAGGGTCTTAAGACAACGAAATATGTCTTCGGTATTTAGGTATTATTACCTCATCCTAAGTAGTCATTTAGACTATACAGACTCTTCTTAACGTACTTAGGGGGATCAACCCTTTGTACCATGTATTGTGCACAAACATCTAAACTTTACACGTACAAAATCCCCTATGTTAGGGTTGTTCGTCTCAGTTTGAATTTAGAATTTCCTCACTAAAGAAAGTTTAGTTTGGAACTAGCTTATCAGTGTTTCTAGAATTTTAGAACACTTATTCAATTTTCATAAATAAAGGTTTAATACAAGAATGTATAACTGACAAGGCTATCAAAGTCAAAGATCGGATATCAACAATATATAACTGAATAAACATGATACACATGCAAGGTTCTATATTCAAAAGAGTTAGAACAATCTCATTTGAATTGACGTATTAGAACAATATATGCTTTGAATAATAATAACAAGAAATGAGCATGTGAAACTCATTCGATGTAACGAATTAGGTTACAAGAGCTTAATCAATCATACATAAGAATAGAATCAATAATCTTGCTCAATGAAAGAGTTAAGGTTAAAAACTTGCACAATTATAAAAGTAGAGTTCAGAGAACTTGCCTTGTTTGTAAGCTATGTAGCATCCCCAAATCCGGGTACTTTTTACCACGAATATGGTATACCAATTCTATAATTATTGCATAAGATATAAACATAAATTGTTTATACATTAAATTTTTACACATCATTCCCAAGGTCTACAACCTTAATTTAATACATACATTCAATATCTTAAATGTTTACAATACTATTTTCGTCAGAAGATTTAATAAATCTAACTGCACCATAATTTAGTTTTGCACTTTGCCTTTACTTCTGTCTTTACTCGAGCTTTTCTCTAAATCTGAAAATTTTATCATGATATAGCAAGGGTGAGCAACAAATTTGCCCAATAAGTTTAAATTTATTTGAGGATATATCATGATTGAAAGAATTGAACAATAAGCTAGCTAACTTTCAACAATATAAACATTGTGAGAGAGCATGAACAAATTTTCTTAGCTGAACGACCAAGTCAATAAAAATGAATGGTCAAGCATAAACATGAACAAATTAACTGAACCAAATGGTAATGAAGGTGATCAGCCTTTCATACCTGATGAACATTTACAATATGCACAACGTACGAATCAATAATCAATATAGACGTGAATAATCAACAACAACTATTCACTAACATGCTTTGAACATACAACTCAAGTTTGAGTTAGGGAAACTTGAATGTACCGCTGATTACCGCTAAGCAATCTAATGTAATCTCTCACGAAAGACCTATCAGTATAAGATTGATCTTTTAGTCAGCATAATATATCTGTTAGCTCATAATACTATTACTTTATCCATAGATTATCTAACACTTTGTCAAATATTAGATAATCATTTAACACATTATTAATATCATCCTTTGATAATTCTTTAATCATTATATCATATACATTATGATTTAACACTCGTTTTTTTCATTTCATAAGTTATTCTTTAACATCTAATAAGTCAAATACTAATTCAGCAACCTGGATTCTAAATCTAGCAACCAAATTGCCAATCCAGCAGACTAGATTCCAAATCCAGCAACCTGGATTCCAAATCCAGCATCTAGATGGCTAATCAACCAACCAAACTGCAATCCAGCAAACTGGATTCAACATATTTTCAATTTAGTAAACTTCTTTTCAATTCAGCAAGCTGAATAATCAGATTTTTCAATCCAGCAAGCTGGATTCCATATCCTTTTCACGAAAATACCAAATAAGCTTATTATTTTTCTATCCTTTGTCCAACCATATATACATATATTTCATACACAAAAAGTATTTTTACATAATTTTTCAACTTCCTTTGGTATTTTTTAAAAATCATTCTTAGTCAATTCCTTAAGAAATTAGCTACCTCGTGCTCAACTCCAAAAATTCCCATCTCTTGACACAATCTTATATGTGTTAACGTGAGCCTCCAGTTTAAATTTCATGAACATCGGAGTTATAGAACTTCGGTTATAGTCGTTTTCGTCAGAAAATCACAAAAATTGAAATAGTCATAACTTGGTAATTTTAGGTCAGAATGAGCTCATTTTTGGACAGGAGGTACTTAATACCATATATTTTCATTTCCCAAAAGGCCGGAATTTTTCTCACAATCTAAGTGGCCGAAACAGCCCCTGGAAATGTTTCACAATAGCAAATTGTCGTTTTGCAGTTTTTCGTGCTTTGTTAAAAAAATTCCATACGGAAATCTACAACTCCTTTTTCAGTGATTTCATTTGAAGATGTTAGAAAACTTATTGATCTAACTCTAAGACTTGACCACACTCAAAAATTTGAAATACAATAGGAGATATGGTCATTTGAATTTCATGTTTTTTTTTCACCAAAAACTGATTTTTAACTCTTGATGTCTTCTAAGAAAACTTTCATGTTTTCACATAATAACCAACATAACTCATCATAACATTTACTAATACCTCATATACCCATGATTCTACCATAATACATGATCTATTTCATCAAACAACCATCAAACACAAGATTAACACAATCGGGGCTAAGAAAAATTAGGATTTTCTACATTTGAAAAACCTATTTTCCATTTCATACTTTAGATCTAACTTTTAACACGCAAGATGGATAGATCCATAATTAACACACTCTAGATCATGTAGATCTAGAGTTTTGAAGTTTGAAATCATTAATCCAAGTTTTTATTTAAACAACTAAGAATAACTTAGAAAAAAGGTGATTTATACCATGATATCTTGCTATCTTTTCTTAATCCTTCAAAGTAGATGATGATCTTGGTTAGCTTGAAGATCAAAACCTCATCTCCCTTTCCTCTTGTGGCTGCCGAAATTCTAGCTCCCCCCTCTCTAGTTTTGTTTTTGATAGCTAATAAGAAGTAATAGGATGAGAGAGAAATGAAATTGCTTTTGTGATTTAGTAAAAACAAAGATAGATATAATTGTATATCTAATATTCATCCCCCCCCCCCCCAATTCACACTCTCTTTCTCTTTCTTTGTCACTATAAGGTTACTTGTAACTTTGGTTAAGAATGTTGGTTAAATAAAGGAGTGACACATGGAAGAGTTGGTCACCCACTAAAGTAAACCATCAGCACATTCATCTCCCTTTCTCTCCTCTCTTGTTTGGACCGGCCATGTGGCTTTAGTTTGTCCAATTTTTGGCTTTCCTTTTATGCTTTAATTGATTTACTGAATGTCCAAAATGTTCCTCTTCCATTGGCTAAGTTTTTGGTCTCCCAATTAATTCTTTTGGGCTTCTAAATTAAAAGGTTTGGCTACAACAACTAACATCTTCCAACACTTCTTATTTTACCAATCCCTAATTAATTAATTAGGGTTCTCATTTCCTCCATTATAACATAAATCCTTAATCATGTACATTTATTTCTTTAACCCATTTAGACTTGCTATAATTAGGTTATAAAATTAATTAGTTGAGATATAAAAATTAAATCTCTTAGACTTAGTATATATTTTATATACTGACATTCTCCCTATTATAACCTCTTAGGTTATTTATTTATCACACCTAATACATATATATTAGGTTACATAACTTAATTCTTAATTAACTTACTCACAAATTCATACAAAATAATTTAATAAATTGAGACATGGTCTACAATTCTTAGATTAGGTCACTAGTATATAATTCAAATACTAGAACCACATACACATAATCTTATGAACTCATACACTAAACATATACCTCATTATCAGACTATCACTTATAGTTTATCAAATCATACAAATTCTTCTCCAAAAATTTTGAAATCCTTAAAATTCCTTTACAGAAACGTCAAATCCATACACTTATTTTATGTCTAGGTTTATTATTTAACCTTTATTCAATCTTTTAAGATTTTATAAAATTGTCCAAATTTTTGGGTTGCCACATTCACCCCTTCTTCTAAGAATTTCGTCCTCGAAATTACAGTCCACTAATCACCACTCCTTTTATTCAGCAAAACTAGGTTTTCAAATCAACCTTTACTTGATTTCAAGTTCAATTTACTGAGTACCTCTTTCTTACTACTATGAGAAGCTCTGCTACTAATACATTCTTCCATGACTCCAGTCTAAGGAGTTAAAACTTTTCAAATCATACTGAGGGGTCATATAGACCATGACCACGTAGTTTTAACGATATTTATATCGCAAAACAGTAAATTACTAGGTATGTTTACAATCACAAAGAAGGTAAACTACAATTGCTAGTACTTTAGGTGATTAGCCTATCGTAATTTTACGTCATGCATAACGTATCAATCATGTCTAGCGAATATTTACGCTACTAGATTGGATTATTTTATCCAATCAACATAGTTCACCTCAGTCTTATCATAGGATTCTGCACCAAAATAATTCGGTTTGGGAAAATTTTCAAAGATACTTTGAATTTCCATAAACATTTGTCTAGCTGAGTCAAATAACTTAGACGCATATCAAATAATTTGAATTTCAATCGAAACATTGCTAGCCACATTTAGTTGGCAATAATTTACCTTTAAAATTCTAAAAGAATCATTTTATGACGTCATGATACCGCACTGTATTTACAGTCCGTTTGAGGATTCCGTTATTTTGTGACTTTGTCATACTACATCATTCCATAGTGGGCTGACCATCCTTAGATCACATACCACACTAAGTAATTTTGCATTGATAACTCCATCATTTTTATCATTCTGCATCAAGTTCCATGATACATTGATGATATATAAAATACATTTTGACATCTCTAATCATTTTTGTCTAGCCGAATCAATTAGCATAGACTCTTCTTTAAACCGTTCAAAAAACTTTGAAAATCATCATTAGTGTCATCATGCCACAACAGGTAACGATGTATTAGTGGGCCGAAGTCCACACCTACACACTTGTCACCATGTGTTGAGGATAACAAAAATTCATTTTATTTCGAAAGGCACATCAGTGCGAATTTAGCTTGATGTCAAAAACTTCGAAGTCTAGCGTAGCTAGAAGATTTGGAATACCTATGCTTCCACCATCAACTTCAATTTCTCTACTGATCCATTTCTTAATAAGTCTATCTATTTCTATCATCTTCAATTCTCCATTCACAACTTTCCCATACCCAGTTCATCAAACTTACCACACATTATGAGTTCAGGAACTTTCCACAATCATATGAGTTTAAGAACTTGTCCTAGTCAAACCTTTGGCGTCCCATTCATTTGAGTGGTTCATAAACATTTCATATAATTATGAGTCACGAACGTACCATAAGTATGAGTTTTAAGAACTCGTACTTAACCTTATATTCTCTACCTATTCGTTTTACACATGAGAAAAGAATCACCTTATCCACATGCATATAACAAATAGCGCGACACCAGGTTCCAATGATTATCAATGTAAGAAACTAAGTGGTTGTCAAACCAAACTCGGCCACTAATCAATATAGGAAGCTAAGCGGACAATTCCCCACCCATACAAAGAATTGGTCAACCTAACCACTATATCGACCAGGAAGCTAAGTGATTCTAAAACTAAGTACAAATTCCCCGTCCATACAAGGAATCATACAACTCAGCTGTTGATATAAGTCCTCAGTTGAAATCCCACATAATCCTAGTTCCATACTTTCTCCATACGAATTTCATTTAATCCATATTTAGAATTCTAACTCTTTCATGAGTTTTCATAGTACAATTTCATGGTACAACTGTCGTACAACAATTCTGTTATAAAGTTTTCAATTATTTGATTGATCCTTCTCCTGCTATGATCTTATTAGATCACGTTGTGATCTCATATTATAAACGTATTATGATCGTTTTATTTTACGATCTTCTTATTCTTTTCTTTAATCATATTATATTATGATTTTATTTACACTTTTCATCTTATAGACATAGTCTATTTATTATCACTTTTTATCTTTATTACAAGAGTCAGGTAACTCCGAATTCTTATCCTTATATCTCTTCAAGATTCTTTTTTGAATATTATTTATGTTCATCTTTACTTAATAATGAATTTCCAAAAATTCATCTCTTATCACATAAACTCGATCTGAGTTTATTCCTATTCATCTCTGCGGTTATAGCCTAAGGTACCCCTACCTAAGGTTTATAACATACGACTTTGATACCAACTGTAGCATCCCCAAATCCGGGTACCTTTTACCACGAATCTGGTATACTAATTCTATAATTATTGCGGAAGATATAAACATAAATTGTTTATACATTAAACTTTTACACATCATTCCCAAGGTCTACAACCTTAATTTAATACATACATTCAATATCTTAAATGATTACAATACAATTTTCGTCAGAAGATTTAATAAATCTAACTGCACCATAATTTAGTTTTTCACTTTTCCTTTACTTCTGTCTTTACTCGAGCTTTTCTCTAAATCTGAAAATTTTATCATGATATAGCAAGGGTGAGCAACAAATTTCCCAACAAGTTTAAATTTATTTGAGGATATAACATGATTGAAAGAATTGAACAATAAGCTAGCTAACTTTCAACAATATAAACATTGTGAGAGAGCATGAACAAATTTTCTTAGCTGAACGACCAAGTCAATAAAAATGAATGGTCAAGCATAAACATGAACAAATTAACTGAACCAAATGGTAATGAAGGTGATCAGCCTTTCATACCTGATGAACATTTACAATATGCACAACGTGCGAATCAATAATCAATATAAACGTGAATAATCAACAACAACTATTCACTAACATGCTTTGAACATACAACTCATGTTTGAGTTAGGGAAACTTGCTTGTACCGCTGATTACCGCTAAGCAATCATGTAATCTCTCACGAAAGACATATCAGTATAAGATTGATCTTTTAGTCGGCATAACATATCTGTTAGCTCATAATACTATTACTTTATCCATAGATAATCTAACATTTTTTCAAATATTAGCTAACCGTTTAACACATTATTATTATTATTATCATCCTTTGATAATTCTTTAATCATTATATCATATACATTATGATTTAACACTCGTTTTTTCATTTCATAAGTTATTCTTTAACATCTAATAAGTCAAATACTAATCCAGCAACTTGGATTCTAAATCTAGCAACCAAATTGCCAAACCAGTAGACTAGATTCCAAATCCAGCAACCTGGATTCCAAATCCAGAATCTAGATGGCTAATCAACCAACCAAACTGCAATCCAGCAAATTGGATTCAACATATTTTCAATTCAGTAAACTTCTTTTCAATTCAGCAAGCTGAATAATCAGATTTTTCAATCCAGCAAGCTGGATTCCATATCCTTTTCGCGAAAATACCAAATAAGCTTATTATTTTTCTATCCTTTGTCCAACCATATAAACATATATTTCATACACAAAAAGTATTTTTCCATAATTTTCCAACTTCCTTTGGTATTTTTTGAAAATCATTCTTAGTCAATTCCTTAAGAAATTAGCTACCTCGTGCTCAACTCCAGAAATTTCCATCTCTTGACACAATCTTATATGTGTTAACGTGAGTCTCCAGTTTAAATTTCGTGGCCATCGGAGTTATAGAACTCTGGTTATAGTCGTTTTCGTCGGAAAATCACAGAAATTGAAATAGTCATAACTTGGTAATTTTAGGTCGGAATGAGCTCATTTTTGGACAGGAGATACTTAATACCATATATTTTCATTTCCCAAAAGGCCGGAATTTTTCTCACAATTTAAGTGGCCGAAACAGCCCCTGGAAATTCTTCACAATAGCAAATTATCGTTTAGCAGTTTTTCGTGCTTTGTTAAAAATATTCCATACGGAAATCTACAACTCCTTTTTCAGTGATTTCACTTAAAGATGTTAGAAAACTTATATATATAACTCTAGGACTTGACCACACTCCAAAATTTGAAATACAATAGGAGATATGGTCATTTGAATTTCATGTTTCATTTTCACCAAAAACTGATTTTTAACTCTTGATGTCTTCTAAGAAAACTTTCATGTTTTCCCATAATAACTAACATAACTCATCATAACATTTACTAATACCTCATATACCCATGATTCTACCATAATACATGATCTATTTCATCAAACAACCATCAAACACAAGATTAACACAATCGGGGCTAAGAAAAATTAGGATTTTCTACATTTGAAAAACCTAGTTTCCATTTCATACTTTAGATCTAACTTTTAACACACAAGATGGATAGATCCACACATAACACACTCTAGATCATGTAGATCTAGAGTTTTGAAGTTTGAACTCATCAATCCAAGTTTTCATTTAAACAACTAAGAATAACTTAGAAAAAAGGTGATTTATACCTTGATATCTTGCTAGCTTTTCTTAATCCTTCAAAGTAGATGATGATCTTGGTTAGCTTAAAGATCAAAACCTCATCTCCCTTTCCTCTTGTGGCTGCCAAAATACTAGCTCCCCCCCCCCCTCTCTAGTTTTGTTTTTGATAGCTAATAAGAAGTAATAGGATGAGAGAGAAATGAAATTGCTTTTTTGATTTAGTAAAAACAAATGTATAGATATAATTGTATATCTAATATTCTTTCCCCCCATTCACTCTCTCTTTCTCTTTCTTTGTCATTATAAGGTTACTTGTAACTTTGGTTAAGAATGTTGGTTAAATAAAGGAGTGACACATGGAAGAGTTGGTCACCCACTAAAGTAAACCATCATCACATTCATCTCCCTTTCTCTCCTCTCTTGTTTGGGCCGGCCATGTGGCCTTAGTTTGTCCAATTTTTGGCTTTCCTTTTATGCTTTAATTGATTTACTGAATGTCCAAAAAGTTCCTCTTCCATTGGCTAAGTTTTTGGTCTCCCAATTAATTCTTTTGGGCTTCTAAATTAAAAGGTTTGGCTACAACAATTAACATCTTCCAACACTTCTTATTTTACCATTCCCTAATTAATTAATTAGGGTTCTCATTTCCTCCATTATAACATAAATCCTTAATCATGCACATTTATTTCTTTAACCCAATTAGACTTGCTATAATTAGGTTATAAAATTAATTAGTTGAGATATAAAAATTAAATCTCTTAGATTTAGTATATATTTTATATATCTTGACATTCTCCCTATTATAACCTCTTAGGTTATTTATTTATCACACCTAATACATATATATTAGGTTACATAACTTAATTCTTAATTCACTTACTCACAAATTCATACAAAATAATTTAATAAATTGAGCCATGGTCTACAATTCTTAGATTAGGTCACTAGTATATAATTAAAATACTAGAACCACATACACATAATCTTATAAACTCATACACTAAACATATACCTCATTATCAGATTATCACTTCTAGTCTATCAAATCATTCAAATTCTTCTCCAAAAATTTTGAAATCCTTAAAATTCCTTTACAGAAACGTCAAATCCATACACTTATTTTATGTCTAGGTTTATTATTTAACCTTTATTCAATCTTTTAAGATTTTATAAAATTGCCCAAATTTTTGGGTTGTCACATTCACCCCTTCTTCTAAGAATTTCATCCTCGAAATTACAGTCCACTAATCACCACTCCTTTTATTCAGCAAAACTAGGTTTTCAAATCAACCTTTACTTGATTTCAAGTTCAATTTACTGAGTACCTCTTTCTTACTACTATGAGAAGCTCTGCTACTAACACATTCTTCCATGACTTCAGTCTAAGGAGTTAAAACTTTTTAAATCATGCTGAGGGGTCATATAGACCATGACCACGTAGTTTTAACGATATTTATATCGCAAAACAGTAAATTACTAGGTATGTTTACAATCACAAAGAAGGTAAACTACAATTGCTAGTACTTTAGGTGATTAGCCTATCGTAATTTTACGTCATGCATAACGTATCAATCATGTCTAACGAATATTTACGCTACTAGATTGGATTATTTTATCCAATCAACATAGTTCACCTCAGTCTTATCATAGGATTCCGCACCAAAATAATTCGGTTCGGGAAAATTTTCAAAGCTACTTTGAATTTTCATAAACATTTGTCTAGCTGAATCAAATAGCTTAGACGCATATCAAATAATTTGAATTTCAATCGAAACATTGCTAGCCACATTCAGTTAGCAATAATTTACCTTTAAAATTCTAAAAAAAATCATTTTATGACGTCATGATACCGCACTGTATTTACAGTCCGTTTGAGGATTCCGTTATTTTGTGACTTTGTCATACTACATCATTCCATAGTGGGCTGACGATCCTTAGATCACATACCACACTAAGTAATTTTGCATTGATAATTCCATCATTTTTATCATTCTGCATCAGGTTCCATGATACATTGATGATATATAAAATACATTTTGACATCTCAAATCATTTTTGTCTAGCCGAATCAATTAGCATAGACTCTTCTTTAAACCGTTCAAAAAACTTTGAAAATCATCTTTAGTGTCATCATGCCACAACAGGTAACGATGTATTAGTGGGCCGAAGTCCACACCTACACACTTGTCACCATGTGCTGAGGATAACAAAAATTCATTTTATTTCGAAAGGCACATCAGTGCGAATTTAGCTTGATGTCAAAAACTTCGAAGTCTAGCAAAGCTAGAAGATTTGGAATACCTATGCTTCCACCATCAACTTCAATTTCTCTACTGATCCATTTCTTAATAAGTCTATCTATTTCTATCATCTTCAATTCTCCATTCACAACTTTCCCATACCTAGTTCATCAAACATACCACACATTATGAGTTCAGGAACTTTCCACAATCATATGAGTTTAAGAACTTGTCCTAGTCAAACCTTTGGCGTCCATTCGCTGAGTGGTTCATAAACATTTCATATAATTATGAGTCACGAACGTACCATAAGTATGAGTTTTAAGAACTCGTACTTAACCTTATATTCTCTACCTATTCGTTTTACACATGAGAAAAGAATCACCTTATCCACATGCATATAACAAATAGCGCGACACCAGGTTCCAATGATTATCAATGTAAGAAACTAAGTGGTTGTCAAACCAAACTCGGCCACTAATCAATATAGGAAGCTAAGCGGACAATTCCCCACCCATACAAAGAATTGGTCAACCTAACCACTATATCGACCAGGAAGCTAAGTGACTCTAAAACTAAGTACAAATTCCCCGCCCATACAAGGAATCATACAACTCAGCTGTTGATATGAGTCCTCAGTTGAAATCCCACATAATCCTAGTTCCATACTTTCTCCATACGAATTTCATTTAATCCATATTTAGAATTCATAAGTCTTTCATGAGTTTTCATAGTACAATTTCATGGTACAACTGTCGTACAACAATTCTGTTATAAAGTTTTCAATTATTTGATTGATCCTTCTCCTGCTATGACCTTATCAGATCACGTTGTGATCTCATATTATAAACGTATTACGATCGTTTTATTTTACGATCTTCTTATTCTTTTCTTTAATCATATTATATTATGATTTTATTTACACTTTTCATCTTATAGACATAGTCTATTTATTATCACTTTTCATCTTTATTACAAGAGTCAGGTAACTCCGAATTCTTATCCTTATATCTCTTCAAGATTCTTTTTTGAATCTTATTTATGTTCATCTTTACTTATTAATGAATTTCCAAAAATTCATCTCTTATCACTTAAACTCGATCTGAGTTTATTCCTATTCATCTCCGCGGTTATAGCCTAAGGTACCCCTACCTAAGGTTTATAACATACGACTTTGATACCAACTGTAGCATCCCCAAATTCGGGTACTTTTTACCACGAATCTGGTATACTAATTCTATAATTATTGCGGAAGATATAAACATAAATTGTTTATACATTAAACTTTTACACATCATTCACAAGGTCTACAACCTTAATTTAATACATACATTCAATATCTTAAATTTTTACAATACTATTTTCGTCAGAAGATTTAATAAATCTAACTGCACCATAATTTAGTTTTTCACTTTTCCTTTACTTCTGTCTTTACTCGAGCTTTTCTCTAAATCTGAAAATTTTATCATGATATAGCAAGGGTGAGCAACAAATTTGCCCAACAAGTTTAAATTTATTTGAGGATATATCATGATTGAAAAAATTGAACAATAAGCTAGCTAACTTTCAACAATATAAACATTGTGAAAGAGCATGAACAAATTTTCTTAGCTGAACGACCAAGTCAATAAAAATGAATGGTCAAGCATAAACATGAACAAATTAACTGAACCAAATGGTAATGAAGGTGATCAGCCTTTCATACCTGATGAACATTTACAATATGCACAACATGCGAATCAATAATCAATATAGACCTGAATAATCAACAACAACTATTCACTAACATGCTTTGAACATACAACTCAAGTTTGAGTTAGGAAAACTTGCCTGTACCGCTGATTACCGCTAAGCAATCTAATGTAATCTCTCACGAAAGACATATTAGTATAAGATTGATCATTTATCCGGCATAACATATCTGTTAGCTCATAATACTATTACTTTATCCATAGATTATCTAACACTTTGTCAAATATTAGCTAACCGTTTAACACATTATTATTATTATTATCATCCTTTGATAATTCTTTAACCATTATATCATATACATTATGATTTAACACTCGTTTTTTCATTTCATAAGTTATTCTTTAACATCTAATAAGTCAAATACTAATCCAAAGAACTTGGATTCTAAACTCTAAGAACCAAATTGCCAATCCAACAGACTAGATTCCAAATCCAAAGAACTCGGATTCCAAATCCAGCATCTAGATGGCTAATCAACCAACCAAACTGCAATCCAGCAAACTGGATTCAACATATTTTCAATTCAGTAAACTTCTTTTCAATTCAGCAAGCTGAATAATCAGATTTTTCAATCCAGCAAGCTGGATTCCATATCCTTTTCACGAAAATACCAAATAAGCTTATTATTTTTCTATCCTTTGTCCAACCATATATACATATATTTCATACACAAAAAGTATTTTTCCATAATTTTCCAACTTCCTTTGGTATTTTTTAAAAATCATTCTTAGTCAATTCCTTAAGAAATTAGCTACCTCGTGCTTATCTCCAGAAATTCCCATCACTTGACACAATCTTATATGTGTTAACGTTAGCCACCAGTTTAAATTTCGTGGCCATCGGAGTTATAGAACTCCGGTTATAGTCGTTTTCGTCGAAAAATCACAGAAATTGAAATAGTCATAACTTTGTAATTTTAGGTCGGAATGAGCTCATTTTTGGACAGGAGGTACTTAATACCATATATTTTCATTTCCAAAAAGGCCGGAATTTTCTCACAATTTAAGTGGCCGAAACATCCCCTGGAAAGTTCTTCACAGTAGCAAATTGTCGTTTTGCAGTTTTTCGTGCTTTGTTAAAAATATTCCATACGAAAATCTACAACTCATTTTTCCGTGATTCCACTTGGAGATGTTAGAAAACATATAGATCTAACTCTAGGACTTGACCACACTCAAAAATTCGAAATACAATAGGAGACATGGTCATTTGAATTTCATGTTTTGTTTTCACCAAAAACTGATTTTTAACTCTTGATGTCTTCTAAGAAAACTTTCATGTTTTCACATAATAACCAACATAACTCATCATAACATTTACTAATACCTCATATACCCATGATTCTACCATAATACATGATCTATTTCATCAAACAATCATTAAACACAAGATTAACACAATCGGGGCTAAGAAAAATTAGGATTTTCTACATTTGAAAAACCTAGTTTCCATTTCATACTTTAGATCTAAGTTTTAACACACAAGATGGATAGATCCACACATAACACACTCTAGATCATGAAGATCTAGAGTTTTGAAGTTTGAAATCATCAATCCAAGTTTTCATTTAAACAACTAAGAATAACTTAGAAAAAAGGTGATTTATACCTTGATATCTTGCTAGTTTTTCTTAATCCTTCAAAGTAGATGATGATCTTGGTTAGCTTGAAAATCAAAAGCTCATCTCCCTTTCCTCTTGTGGCTGCCGAAATACTAGCTCCTCCCTCTCTCCAGTTTTGTTTTTGGTAGCTAATAAGAAGTAATAGGATGAGAGAGAAATGAAATTGCTTTTGTGATTTAGTAAAAACAAATGTATAGATATAATTGTATATCTAATATTCATTCCCCCCATTCACTCTCTCTTTCTCTTTCTTCATCATTATAAGGTTGCTTGTAACTTTGGTTAAGAATGTTGGTTAAATAAACGAGTGATACGTGGAAAAGTTGGTCACCCACTAAAGTAAACCATCATCACATTCATCTCCCTTTCTCTCCTCTCTTGTTTGGGCTGGCCATGTGGCCTTAGTTTGTCCAATTTTTGGCTTTCCTTTTACGCTTTAATTGATTTACTAAATGTCCAAAAAGTCTGTCTTCCATTGGATAAGTTTTTGGGCTCCCAATTAATTCTTTTGGGCTTCTAAATTAAAAGGTTTGGCTACAACAACTAACATCTTCCAACACTTTTATTTTACCATTCCCTAATTATTTAATTAGGGTTCTCATTTCCTCCATTATAATATTTATTTCCTTAACCCAATTAGACTTGCTATAATTAGGTTATAAAATTAATTAGTTGAGATATAAAAACTAAATCTCTTAGACTTAGTATATATTTTATATACTAACATTCTCCCCTATTATAACCTCTTAGGTTATTTACTTATCACACCTAATACATATATATTAGGTTACATAACTTAATTCTTAATTCACTTACTCACAAATTCATACAAAATAATTTAATAAATTGAGACATGGTCCACAATTCTTAGATTAGGTCACTAGTATATAATTAAAATACTAGAACCACATACACATAATCTTATGAACTCATACACTAAACATATACCTCATTATCAGACTATCACTTATAGTATATCAAATCATTCAAATTCTTCTCCAAAAATTTTGAAATCCTTAAAATTCCTTTACATAAACGTCAAATCCATACACTTATTTTATGTCTAGGTTTATTATTTAACTTTTATTCAATCTTTTAAGATTTTATAAAATTGCCCAAATTTTCGGGTTGTCACAAGCTACACAAGTGTAAAATAATCTCCAATTAACGTACATACATCATTAAAATCGCAACAACAATTAGTTGTATGAATATTAGCTTTAGAGGTTTAAACCTCTATTTAGGTCATAACCCTAACCTAGCACCTAACCATGTAGGTTAACATACTTAACGAATCTGAAATCTCATTACGATCCAACATAACTTAATCGTTCATCTCTAAATTTGGAAAACATCACATTTGGTTTCATTTTATAACTTATTAAACAATTATTTAAAAATCTTCACACTTCGCATTACCACACATTACAATCTGATATTATAGCTTATATTAGGTCTTAACATCATTAACATGCATGCTTGATCAACCTAAGTCCCTTACATGACTCAGAAATGAGCGCGACTTCACCGCCTCGAGACTGTGTAGTATAAGTAGCATATTGCTTGGACCCAAGCGCAGTAATTGTACACAATTTTTGCCTTGGCACTAAATTAGCAATTTCTTAGTCTATAGACAAAAGGCGTAAACGCGTCGATGAATAATGAGCCAACTTTAGTCCAACAAACACAAATTTCACCCATAAAATAGTGAAATTAACATCTACAATTGGTACAGACTATTACAAACATATTTGCTAACATTTACAACCAATTAGAACAATTTAACATCAACTAAAACTAGTTTAATTTATCAAAATTCATATTTTTCATATAAAACTCCATTTTTGAACTTCTTCACAAAAATCATCACCGACATCTCAATTTTTCACCAAATCACTTCGTTCAAACTACGTTATCTTCGTTTCTTAATGAACTAGCATAATCTAACATCAATTTACAATTTAACATACAAATTGATCACTTAAATTGGTACTTTCTAAGACATATCATATGAACATATCACTTTTATTTCAATTCCCTCCTACAATCCAATTTTACGTGTTTGGTTATTCCAATAACACTCAGATATGGTGACTAACAGATTCTACCAAACTATATGTACACACATATATACAATCATCCACCGAGACTTAATAGTTTACAGAAACTTTTCACAGAGAACTCAGAACATAAAAATTAGAACTACAATATACCTTAATCCTTATTTATTGAAGCAATTGATATGTAGTGGCTTCAATTCCTTCCACAGCAAAACCCTCAATCTCTCAGCAATTCTCTCTGTGTTTTTCTCTCTTCTTCCAAGCTCTCTCTCTCTCTCTCAACTCTGCTCTTCAGCCTTAGGAGAAAAAAATAAGACGCGAAATATGAAATAACCCAACTGATAATCGTGGTTATCAGTTAAGAAAAAAAATGGGCGTACGTTAAAATAGCTAAAGGCCACAAGGCCTTGTTTGGCCACCCCCTAACCCCCAAACTAGATTATTTTAATAATATTTATATTATATAGTTTCATGTCACACCATTAAATTAATTTAAGTAACTCATACTTATAATTATAATAATTATAATTCCAATTGTAACATATTTAATAAATCTTTACATATCTAATTTAGTTAATAAATTAGATCAAAACAACATTTTATTTAATTTAATTATTTTCTTCAATATTAAACAATTGATTTAATTTAATTATTTCCTTAATTTAAATTCTTCGAGATAAAATTATCATTATTCAATTTAATTAACATTAATCAATTTAGTTATTAAATTAATTCACCAAAATTCACCAATTATTTATTTTCCTCAATAAATAAATTATTTAAAATATTTATTTAATTCAATAAATATTTAAATTAAATTATAAATTTCTCGATCGTTACAGTTCCAAAGAACTTTTGGACTGAAATTGATTCACACATGCTATACCCTTTAGATTTATGGAAGTAATTTATGTAAAATCCTTAATTTATAGAAGCTTATGTCATTTTGTTATGTTATTGCAGATCTATCACATCCAATAACTTCCTTACATCAATTAGAACTTAGAAGCTATCTTGAAGAGCAATATTAGTCATCACAATTGTTGAATGAAATGGTTACATGTAGAATAAATAATACACTTAAATAAGTCATTATGAAGCTTGTTTCCGTTAAGATCCATCGGATTGCTGCAAAGGTCAGTATTTTAAATTTTTGTGTAAAAAAATTATAATCGCTACTAAATGCATTTATTACTTTTTATTACTGCCGCTGTAAAAAACATGGCTCAATATTATTCTTTATCATATCTCATGATATTTATACTTTGTTCATAGTAGCTTCTCTTAACTCTTATGTTAAAGTTCCTAATAACTTAAACTTATCTTTAATACTAACTCAAGGTAATGCCAAAAGATATGAATTCGAATCTATAATGAACCATATGAGCTTTGTGAAATTTTAAAAATATAAAAAATAAACAAAATTGATGATACAGTTCATGATTCCAGTTAGCGAAAACAAATCAAACTCAGCCAAGAGTATGCCTTGAGATGCTAAGTGAATGAGATTATTAAATAGAGCAAAATCAACTTTTGTATTCTTATTATTTTTTATTATTTATTCTGTTCATATATATGTTGCAGAGAAGAATTGCTACTCACTTTATTACTTTTTTTGTGTTATTTAATTCTTTAAATCCGTTGTGTTCTTAACTGTTGTAGGTGGTTGAGGAAAAACGAAGTCTAGATTTTCTTTCCATTTCCAGTCACATAAGGAAGATGTTTCTTGGGTTGTTAATGAGACTTATGTCATCCAAGGTTGTGTCACTACTTGAAGAATCTGAGTCCATTGAACACAGAATAGTAGAACATCTCTTGCAAATGTCGTTGGAAATAAATAGAGAGGGATGTGTATGTACGCGAGTGGATAAATGTAATGATGTTACTAGAAATTGTATCATAATATAATTAATATTAAAAATTTATCATTGTAATTGTTGTAACACGTGTATTTTTTTATATAAATGAAATTAAAGTTTTTCTAAGTTTTCATTTTTATGTCTCATTTTGTTGTGAATCATCTCAGACTCGAGCTCGAATAGAAAGACTCACGAATTACTCGTTGTGAAAACGAGTCGAGTAATTTCGAGCCGAGTAGTATCGATTAATTCATAGAGTCGAACTTGAGCAGCCTTGGAAATTATTAGTTCGAATTCAAGTCGAACCTGAACACAAAATTTTTGATCAGAGTCGAGCTTGAGCATTATGATGTTCGAATCGACTCGTGATATTTTCACCCCTATTAAAGAAGGATAGTGAGATAATGAAGAGTTTTTTTTAAAAAAAAGAACATGTAAAAATATAATCTGATTTTTTTTTGGGGGGGGGGGGGAAATGTCTTGTTTTGGAAGAAATGATTATTGATTATTGATGGTAAGAAATAGCATTAAATAAGGGAGTGAGATATTGAAGAGTATTTTTTTTGTTTAAAAACGTGTAAAAGTATAATATGATTTTTTGGGGAATTTTTTTTTGATGGAATTATTTTGTATTTTGGAGGGAAAAAGTAAGCAATTAAGATTAAGTGTATTATACTTTTATATATAGTATGATTGATGGTGATAAATAGCATTAAAGAAGGGGAGTGGGATAATGAAGAGTTTTTTGTGTTAAAAATGTGTAAAATTATAATCTGATTTTTTTGGGGGAAAAGTGTTTTATTTTGGAATAAATGATTTTTGATTATTGATGGTGATAAATAGCATTAAAGAAGGGGAGTGAGATAATGAAGAGTTTTTTTTTGTTTAAAACATATAAAAGTGTAATCTAATTTTTGGGGGGAAAAGTGTTTTGTTTTGGATGGAATTGTTTTATGTTTTGGAGGGAAAAAGTAAGCAATTAAAATTAAGTGTATTCTATTTTTATATATAGTATGATTATCTAACAGAATTCCCCTTTGAATTGAATCTATCTAAAAAAGAGAATATGGTTATAAATATTATTGATTGTGATAAATAACATTAAACAAGAGGAGTGAGATAATGAAGACTTTTTTTTTGTTAAAACCGTGTAAAAGTATAATATGAGTTTTGGGGGGAACATTGTTTTCTTTTTGAGGAAATAATTATTGATTATTGATGGTGATAATGTTAGGTTTGTAATATTCATGAACGCAATCAAATTACACAAAATAAGCGGAAACGTGATAAAAAAGAGTTTTAAAATTTTACAAACAATATACCCGGATCATCCTTTATGCATAATTATCAATTAAATAAAAATATGAAGAACAAGAATCAAACCCTTGAAGATTCGAGCTTCCTCAGATACAAGTTCACCTCCAATCATTTTCGCGTTTAACTTGAATCCACCGGGTTTGGTTCCTTCCTTTGATCAACGTTAGCCACTCAAGTGTTTGGCCTCTAGAGGTGTTCCACCAAGGAAGAAGAAAGATAGAAGAAAATGAGTATTTGACAAAATCCTAGTTTTTCTATCTCTCATAGAAAATGGTGTACTCTCCCAACTATTGGAATTACGTATGTTGTGAAAAAGTCAACAACAACCACAACTCACCTATAATAAGACTCCTCTTATTTATAGATGTAGGCAACCCTCCTTAACAATTAAGGAATTATGTTTTATTTTAATTAATTAATCTCCTTTAATTAATTAAGCTCCCAATCTTATTAGGAAAAATTAATTAAATTCTTTTAATTAATTAGCTTCCTAATATTATTAGGATATATGAGAGTACTTTTATTAATTAATTTCCAAACTCCTTTAGAATTAAATAATAATAATAGTAATAATAATAATAAGACTACTCTTATTAATTTATATTTAATATTTCCAAAATATTAAATAATAAATATTAAGCTATTTAATTTATTCCATCACCATAGATAAAATTAAATATACTTAACTTATTATTACGATTATGCCATTAATTTCTTAAATAATTATTCTTCCTTTTATGGTGTGACCTTTTAGGTTCTCCATATTAAACCGGTTGTGAATAAATCAATTAGAATAATTCTAATCTTATTTAAATAAATAAATTAAATAGTTAATTTATTTAAATAAATAATATTTATTCTACAATAGGGATAAGCCTCCCTAGCGATTAATGACTTTCCGGATAATATAGATTTCAACATTAATCATTAAAGAACCTTTGAGTAAATAGTTACCGTACAATTCAATCCTTCCACCATACTGATGTCCTAATTAAATATAAGGCATGAAATTCTTCATCAAGTCTTATTTTATTTAATTATATATATTTCGATCCTTAAATGCATGAACTCCAAATAATGCAAATTAGAAACTCCTTTCTAATTTCATTACGCTTTAACCAAGGACTCTTTGGGTTGTCATTTATCGAATCACATAGGACATTTCTCTTCTTTTAATAGAAGTGGTAGATTCTTTATTGATCATACATTATCTCCATGTACAACTTATTATACCCAAGCATACCCTTTGATATACCTAAAGGTCTTAAGGAATAAGTCAAAGTATAACTCATCATACACAAGATACTATGATGATCTCAAGTCCAAGGATCACTTGTACAACTATCACTACAAAAATTCCTATTGACGAGCAAGTAAAACTCCATTAGGTATTCCTTAGCGAGCCACGCTTAAATGAACTTATTCTCTAATAAGCACCTATATACTTGCTTTAGTGTCTCCACACAAATGATCATGAGATCAATCATCCTCATCCAATGAGCAAGCAACGTATGTACCAATCTATCTAGATTCACTAATCCCCAATTTAGTAATCCAACGATTGGGAACTATTTTAGTTTTAAGCTTTTTAAGAATTTAGATCTCATTAGAATGATCATCATCATTATTCTAAAAGCATTGCTTAAAACTATGGGTCTATCACATATTTTAAAACAACATCATGTAGATAATTAAAAGCCTTTAATTAAATTAATACTTTTTATTAATAAATGAATAAGATTGTTACAAAGTATATGCTTTATCATCAAACATGATTGGCTTGTGTGCATACTACTTTCAATCTCTCAATTGCACTAAAGCCAATCGCCAAGGTTTCTCATACCCTTCTTCTCTATGTGACGATTATCCTGCTATTGAATAAGCTTTATTTAATGGATATGTAATGTTATTCTAAAGAGTTCACTATCTCTATAGTGATTTCCCATCTTTTAATGATTCCTATAATCAAATGAAAGTGCCACAACACATGTTAAGATCCAAGATGAGACTTAGGAACTATTCCTAGTTCTGTAATGAACTTTTCATCCAAACAATCAACTTGCAGCTTCATTTATAGCTATATACTTTGTCTTTATCACTAAACCAGCAACTCTTTGCTGTTTGAAACCTTTCCAATTCACTGCACCACCGTTCAAGGTAATACTTTACCTTAAAGTGGATTTTCTACGTAAATCTTGAGTGCATGCGAAAACTTGAGTCTGTTAAGCCCTCTAGTTTTAATTTAGACCCACCATAAATTTTAATTACATCATTAGTGCTGGTTAAGTACTTTAAGATGTTTTTCACTGTTTTACAGTGATTTTCTCCAGAATATGACCGATCATCATCAGGTCTTATATATTTCATTGTATACATGATTGTCACTCATGTGATCTCTCTTTTCAGGAGTCTATGGGAACTATTAAGAGAAATACACTCCATGGCTCATCAACATGAGACATCTCTTGGAGTTTGCCATGCTAAACGACTTTAATATCAAATGAATATATGTTCTTTGGGTTAATCCGAGCATCCTTTTAAATCTATCTATATAGATTTGTATCCCTAATTACGATACTCTTCCCAAATCATTCATGGAGGAATGTTTAAACAACTTTATCTTTACTGATTGTAACATTTGTATGTCATTCCTTATCCGTAGTATATCAACATATAATACTAGAAATGTCACGACGCTCCCACTGACCCTTTTGTACACATTAGGTTCATTCTTGTTTTTGATAAAATCAAACTCTTTTGATTGTCTCGTCAAAATGAATGTTCCATATTTGAGAAGCTTGCTTCAATCTATTTCTCTTAGTGTCTACAACTCTTACCTCATCGTATGTAACTAGATCATCATCTTCTATGATGTGTACCTCATCATCATCATTTATGATGAATCCATACCTCCTAGGTATCTTTGGTACTATTCCAGATTTACGATTCAATTATGGTATAATAGGTCTATCTACAGGTTCCTCTTATTTGACTTATAGTGTTTTGTGGTTCTTGAACTCTTCAAGATCTATTATCCTCTCACTAGCCCCTTCAATGATAAACACCTTTATCTTAGAAGGTAGCTTGTTTCGCAACAAACACCTTTTGCTAATTAAGTAGGATTATAGAACATATACCCTAAACATACTTTAGGATGTCCCACAAATCTGTACTTGTCAAATCTTATCCCAAGCTTATCCTTTGAAACCTTTTTCACATAAGCTGAACAACCCCTTATCTTAACATACTTAAGATTAGGAATCCTCCCTGTCTATAACTCTTATAGAGTCTTGGGGCCGGATTTTCCTTTTCATAGATTTGTAGCCATTTCTAGGAATGACCCCAGAAGGATACTGGAATGTCGGTAAAATCATTATGAACCGCACCATGTTCAACAAGGTATGATTTTTCCTTTCAGATACATCAATCAATTATTGTGTATCAGGAGGTGTCCATTATGAGAAAACCATTTCAGATTATCTAGAAACTCATTGCAAAAGTATTCCTTCCTTAATCAGATCAAAGAATCCTAATACTTTGCCAATTTGTTTCACTTCTGAATTCTTTGAACCTTTCAAATAATTCACACTTGTATTTCAACAAATACACACATTCAACTCTTTGAATGATCATCTCCTTTTCTTATACTAGTTTGTTCAATTTGCAAAATAATTTTTCACATAAGTCAAGTATACAAAATCCATTAAGTAATATTCCTGCATGAGAAAATCAAATTTTTGAGAATTAAATTTTTATTTTTATTAAATGAATTTAATTGATTATTTATGGAGCAAGCTAATCGAAGGTCGTTATATGACCTAAACATATCAGAACGTAGTAGAATTTTGGCTACGTGGTAGAATTTAAGTGTTTGAATTTCCAAGATGAAAATAAAAGCTTTTCGATAAATTTTCCAAAAATTACTATTCACGCATTTCTGCTCAGGAATTATTTTTGAACTTTCGAGAAATATGTAATGATAGAATATCGAGGTGTGATGGAATATCTAATAATATTTCAGTTATGGAAAATGTAATATTTCTCATGTGGACTTAAAACCTAACGTTTAAGGAAAATGATTTACGAGAAGGAAATGTAATGTGATAAATGAATTAAGCGATGATCGTATACTACGTAGTTATTATATGAGTAATGAATACGAGTATGATTCGGGGTATTATACGAGTACGTATGAATTATGGTATGTCGTATAAGTTGAATTAGTATACGAGTTAGAATACGAGAATTATACGTAGATTATACGTTAAAAGGCTTTAAGCCAAAAGAAATGAAGTGGTAGGATTGTGTAGGAAGTATTAAAGTCCAATATGATTTATTGGTTAAGTCGATAGAATTAATAAGCAAGCTGAAGGATTTGTAATGTAAAGCCCAAAGTAAATTAATGTAAGCCCAAAATGATTAAGTTAAGTTAATTAAGCTAAAGCCCAAAGTAAGAACCAATGGGTTATAAGATAGTTTAAACCCATGGAGCAAACCATGGATGATCCAAGGTGGTAAACAAGTAAACTTAGAGGCTAAGTAAGTGAGGTGAGCACACAAAGTGCTTAAGTGATAAACAAGTAGCTTAATGGCTAAGCAAAAAGTGTGGGAGAAGATAACTTAAGGGCTAAGTGTTGTGATGGCCAAGTAATTTATTTGGAGAGCAAGTTTACTTAATGCCTAAGTTAGGAATAGTAAGGAGGTGGAGTGGCCTTATAACCATTATACCCTCATCTAGGATTTCCTATAAATAGCAAGCTTGCCTTTCATTTTGTGTGTTGTTCATTTCATCCCACTTATAAGTTGAGAGCTTATTTGGTAGAGAGAATAAGCACATATAAAGCTAGACTTCCTTTGTTAGGTTTTCCACTAATAACTTATAGCTTATTGGTTAGAGAAATGAAGTGAGAATAAGCTAGCAAGTTAACCTTTGAAGTTCAAGATCGAAAGAAGGAGATTAAAGATTTACCAAGTGTTATTCAAAAGTAAGTGATCTTAAACCATGTTTCTTTCTCTCTTCCATTGATAGAGAAGGGGTATTGGTAGAACAAGCATGCTAAGAAGAGGTTGGAATAATGAATCAAAGGGCTTAAGTCTTAATAAAGTAGGATAAGTCATGAATAAGAAATTCATTCGTAAATAAGTTATGAACTTATAATGAAAGTATAAGAATTTATTAGAATTTGTAACATGTTTACATTAATAAAATTAGTATGATTAATAAGATGTAAGAATAATGATTAAAGGACTTAACTCATTAATAAGTCATATGAAAATAAGACATAAGTCATGAAATGGAAATATAAGTATTTTATACTTTAATAAGTTGCAAAATCATCAAGAATAGGTAATAACTTATCATGAATATAAGTTAACAAAGCATGTATGTCAAGATGATAGTATAATGGATTGAATCCAAGTGAAATGGTTTAAAAATCTCAAGTAACGAAGTTTCGCCGGAATTCACACGATTAGGCGACGATCGTCGTCGAATTAAGTGAAATTCTCGAATGGAAGTCAAATTTTGTGTTTGAGCTTGGAAACATTGGTTTTCAATGGAGACAAGTCTTATTTGGCATTATAAAGTTGCGGACTCGAAAATGGCCAGATTCTGACTTAGAACGAAGAAACGAGCGTTGAACGTTCACGAACGTTTATCGTTTTTGTTAAAAATGGACTAATAGGTGAAATTTTAGGAAACGAAGTCGAATAGATAAAATTCTTGCATGACCACGTAGAGTACGTGATTTATGAACCGTAGGCTCTTGAATGAGCCAATTCGGACTTATAACGAAGAAGTTATGAAGCCGAAAATCTCACGTAATGAAAAATCTGTCAAAATTTTTCGTGTGCGAGTCAATTGTACATGGCAATCAAGAAAAAATAGTCACGCCATATGTCGCCATGCATGGCGGCGGGCAAAGGTGAAACCTATTGGAGAGTCATACATGTAGCATGATCATATATCAAAGGACTCACGTCATTGCCGAGTCCCGGTCTTTTGATTCTAAAGCGATGGCGATGCACAAACATAACAAAGAAACACCTAAGGCTGATGGCGGCGTGACCTTAAAAACTTAGGCATAGAGAGAATGGTTATGAAGATAGAAGAAAAGCATGGAGATAATAACAATAAACTAAGGGACTTAATAAAACATTATTAAGTTATAATTAAACCTCTAGTATGATCACTTAGAGTTAAAATAAGTCGATTGAAGATGAATGCAAACGGTGTGAAATAGCGTCTTAAACCAATAACGATCGAGTTTGATTAAATAACGTAAGGACATTAGTAAGTAGCGATGAAGGATAATTAACTTGAACCAAGTTGTATTAATGAAATAATTTCAATTAAGTCATAGAAGAGAACGAAGTTAGTAAGAATTATGTAAAAGAATGACGGAAAGCCAGAACCCATAATAACAAATCTAATATGGGATTAGATTGAGAAGTAGGATAAGATTCTTTAGGAACTATGTATGTTCATTCACGACCTAATGTGGTATGTTATGTGATTATGTATTGTAGAGACTGTAAAGACTAAAAGAAAACATAATTATACTATAGCAGACGCTGAAGGCAAGTTTTTCTTAAACGCTTGTCTAACCTTCGTGTTAGCCATGTTTTCAAATGATTTAAGTTATGAGATGCATGTATGGTTTTAAAGAAAGAGTCGATGCCATTTTAGCTCGGCTTAGACTAATCTTGATAGATTGATTGAATCTGTTTACAAGTCTTTCAATATAGAATTGCTAACGCTATCCTACGCCACTAATTGAGTGCGGATTCAAGGTAAGCGAATATGAATAAACAAATGTATTTTCATCGAGTATTCGATGGGCACGTGAGGTTGCCACAACTTAAACGTACACGTTTAATGGATGTAGTGTTGATCAACATAGAGTACTATAGGCTGATCACTTAGAAGTGCTCGTAAGATATGTCGGACTTACGGACTTTGTGCCGGGTTGTCCTTTTCAAAGAAACTATAAGACGTTCACGTCTTGAACCAGAATTGATGAATATTGTTATTGTAAAATGTTTTGAAGGAAAAGGAAAGCTATTTTGAATTATTAATAGTACTTCGTAACTATCATCCAGTTATTGAAGATATACGATTCCTATGTTTCAAGCATGCTTTTAAAAATGAAATTGTTGTACTTGCTGAGCTTGTTATACTCACACTTGCTTGAACCATATGATTGCAGCTTAGACGATATGACCAAAGGATTCGACAAGGATAAAGTGAAGGCTAAAGCAAACTTGTAGCGTACCTATGTAATAGTATAGGTTTAGTAATGATAATATTTGATATTATGACAAACACAAATGTAACTTGTTATAAAGAACACAGGGAATGGTAGTATTGTTTTGGAATATATATAAAACATATTCGTTCTTTTGAGGCTTTTTCAATTGAATGTTTGTGAATCAGTAGCACCGTGGAGCACCATCTGTCGGGTTGAAAGAGACCCGGATTTAGAAGCGTCACGCGTTTGGTATCAAAGCGATGAGTTATAAAACTTAAGGGGGAAGGACCTTGGGCTCATAACCTTGTTAAGGAAGAAAAGTCCAAGGAAGAAAAACTTGAGCTTTACTTGAGTCGAATGAGTTAATAAGGTATTGAGAAACTTCGGTATCAAAAGATTTAAAAGATGGAAAGTAACCTAAATAAATTAAATGTGATTTGTGCTTATACTATTTGTTATGTACTAATCAACAAGTTATGTGTTATTATAGGATGTCGATCGATAATTTGATGTATAGAGATATACACGCGGTGGAGCGAAGAGCTTGTAAACCAAGTAGAGCACATACCTATGCCCGTTGGTGGAGGTACCATTAGTGATTCTAGAGGAGTTGGAGATAGAGGTACTTTTACGAGGAAGACTACTCAGGGGAGAGATGGATATAACGTCATACACGAGTATGATGAATGATGGGGAGGAAGAAAGAGAGGTAACATCGAATACTACGGTGGTACCTACATCGGAGTCATCACCTCGAGATCTGATGGAAGCATTGTATCTGGCAAAGACTGACAAAGAAATGTGCAATCTGGATGCAGTTATGCGAGAATCGAGTGAAGAGATTAGTTATCTCCATGAAGCTAAGATGTCTGCAGAAGCAGATTTTGAGTTAGAACACGATAAGCAGGTGCTTATGGCAGAGCAGGCTAGGAATTATAAGGCAGAGGCCAATGAGCTTCGTAGAGAACTTGGGGAGAAGGACCGAAAGATAGCCCGGATGTCTTACATCCATGAGAGCGCTCATAAGGATTTCAAGTTGAAGGTTGCTTGTTATTCCAATGAGTCAGGACAGACTCGACATACTATTAGTCGGGATACTGTAGTGATGATTGCGAATGAGAAACACGATGACGTTATTATGCATTATTAGAAATCTAAAGTAATAAGTATGTGTGTAGTGACATAAAACCCTCTTTTGTATAACAGGGTAGTCTTTTGTAAACCTCAACTTTTGTAAGGCACTATTTCGGGATAAAAATGTAATAGCTTTTGGCTATGAACACAAATTATAAATAGTTTCAAACTATGAAGAAGCATATGAATATAATGGAGTTTTCATTGAAATGATTTGTTATGGTGTGAGTGGGTATGCGACGAATAATAACGAAGTAAGTAAATAAATAATAATGATATTTTATTTACTTAATCTGAATAATGCCGCCTAGGAGAAGATAACATAATCAGGAAGTGGAATCATGTAAGGATAATCAAGGGGGGGTTTGAACAACCCTATGCATGAGTTCGTTAAGTTATTAACGACTGCATTTAACCACACCGGGGGTTAGAGTACCGCGGAACCTAAGGTAGATATAACGATTACTTTTAAAGAGTTTAAAAGCATAGGTCATGGGAGTTCAAAGGAACAGCGGACCCATTAGAGTCCCGAGATATGTGGGTAAAAGAGAGATAGAGGAGGCGTTTGTTATTACAAGCGTGGGTGAGTATGAAAAGACTTCTTTTGTGACTTACATGAGGAAGAGTGAAGCCAACTTTTGGTAGAAGGCTCACCAGGGTGGGGTTAGAACAGATGCGGTAACGTGGAAACAATTCAAGAAGGTTTTCTTTGAGAATTATTTCCCTACAAATATGTGAGGGAGGATAGAGATTGAATTCTTAGAACTTAAGCAAGGGGATATGATATTTCTCCAGTACGCTACCAAATTCAAATGAATTGGCAAGGTTTGTTTCACATCAAGTGGACACGGAGGAGGTGAAGGCTCGTAGGTTGGAGCAGGGCCTGAAACCCTAGCTCTATAGTGGGATTTTGCTGATCTAGAGTGTTTCCTATGGGATCATTCTGGAGAAGGTGATTATAGCATAAGGTAATAGTGAGTTGTAGATTCAATACCACAAAGAGGGAAAAGATGAGAGCAAGAGGGAGGGAGGGAGGAACCAAGGTAGAGAATGGTAGTGGCAGTATGCCAAAGAGATAGAAATTTTAACTCAGAATCTTGAAGTGGGACAAGGGATCCTAAGTGAAGGATCGAGGTGAGTAAGATGTGTGGAAAGACTTATCTAGGAGTGCATGCGGAAGGGATTATAAATACCTTTAAAACATTAAGATAGAGGAGGAGGATTAATTTTACGTTAATTATATTCGTGGAAATGGTTTCATGAATAATAGAAGTAAGCAAGTATCGGTAGATAAGTTTTGATTAATGTCGAGAGGATTTGAGAAAATTCTCGGTATGAATGGGTTGATTAACCATAGAACTATAATAAATTGTTATAAGAAAAGTGTGAACCTTTAGTTTTCTCGAAAAATCTAAGGTAGTAAATTACGATAATAAAATACCGCGACATTATTATTAATCGAACCATGACGCAAGTTAGGTTGGTGTTAAGGAAGAGGAGGAGTCGTTACGGTTTATTGTATATCGACTATCGTAGGAGGAATAAGTTAGCGATTAATAATAAATACCCATGGCCCGGGATCGATGATCTATTTGGTCGGTTGATTGAGAGGGGCAAAATAATTTTTCAAAGATAGATTTGTGTATGCGGGTATAGTCGGTTGGAAGTAAGAAAGAAAGAGGAGGTACCATTAACGTCCACGAGGATTTAAGAGAAAGGTTAATTAAGCTTGTGTATTGTCTTTATCGATGATACGGGAATTTTGTAGTGTATCTCGATGTTCGCATAGATGACATGATTGTGTGCTCTTATAGCATGGCAATGTCATTGTGTATGCCTCATGCCAGTTAGAGGATTATGAGGAGGTCTATCCTACTTATGATCTAGAATTGGCAGTTGTAGTTTTTGAATTAACAATCTGAAGATAGTATTTATACGGGGAGAAGTGTGAGATATACACGGACTTTAAGAGTCTGAAATATATCTTCACACAAGAAAAGTTGAATATGCAGTAGGGGAAGGACTATGATATCTTATATCATTCAAGGAAGGTAGACGTAGAAACCGATGCGTTAAGTATGAAGGGTAAGGAAAAGCTATCGATGTTAGCAACTCAGAAGGAGTTAACAACGGATATGGCAAGCATGGAGTTAGAAGTTAAATTATGGAATGATGGGGTAGAATTGTTATTCAAAACATAGACTTAATCCACGATAATGGAACTAGTTAAGAAGGTACAACTAAGTAATGAGGGATGCAAGCGAATGAAGAAGATGAGGCAGGATAAGTAGAAGACTAAGTATAGTCTTATTTTGAGGGAGGAATTTCAGTTCCAAATAAGTTTAACGTTAAAAGAAGAGCTAATAAAAGGAAGATATCGTAATGTGTTATTAAGTGTTTAACATCCAATTCAAATTATTGATAGAAAGTGATAAGTCATGTGAGAGAAGATAATACCTTCGGTGAAGGTGAAATGAAAGAACCCCAATGTCGAAGAAGCATTGTGGGAACTCGAGACTAAAATAAAGGAAAAAAATTTCCTCTGTGGTGTAGGTATTATTAGCGAGATTTGGGGGACAGAATCCTTATAAGGAGGGAAGAATGTAACACCCGAGAAAATCAAATTTTTGAGAATTAAATTTTTATTTTTATTAAATGAATTTAATTGATTATTTATGGAGCAAGCTAATCGAAGGTCGTTATATGACCTAGACATATCAGAACGTCGTAGTATTTTGGCTACGTGGTAGAATTTAAGTGTTTGAATTTCCAAGACGGAAATAAAAGCTTTCCGAGAAATTTTCCGAAAAACACTATTCACGCATTTCTGCTCAAGAGTTATTTTTGAACTTCCGAGAAATACGTAATGATAGAATATCGAGGTGTGATGGAATATCTAATAATATTTCAGTTATGGAAAATGTAATATTTCGCATGTGGACTTAAAACCTAACGTTTAAGGAAAATGATTTACGAGAAGGAAATGTAATATGATAAATGAATTAAGCGATGATCGTATACGACGTAGGTATTATATGAGTAATGAATACGAGTATGATCACGAGGGTATTATCTGATGCGTATGAATTATGGTATGTCGTATATGTTGAATTAGTATACGAGTTAGAATCTGAGAATTATCGTAGATTATCGTTAAAAGGCTTTAAGCCAAAAGAAATGAATTGGTAGGATTGTGTAGGAAGTATTAAAGTCCAATATGATTTATTGGTTAAGTCCATAGAATTAATAAGCAAGCTGAGGATTTGTAATGTAAAGCCCAAAGTAAATTAATGTAAGCCCAAAATGATTAAGTTAAGTTAATTAAGCTAAAGCCCAAAGTAAGAACCAATGGGTTATGAGATAGTTTAAACCCATGGAGCAAACCATGGATGATCCAAGGTGGTAAACAAGTAAACTTAGAGGCTAAGTAAGTGTGGTGAGACACACAAAAGTGCTTAAGTGATAAACAAGTAGCTTAATGGCTAAGCAAAAAGTGTGGGGAGCAAGATAACTTAAGGGCTAAGTGTTGTGATGGCCAAGTAATTTATTTGGAGAGCAAGTTTACTTAATGCCTAAGTTAGGAATAGTAAGGAGGTGGAGTGGCCTTATAACCATTATACCTCATCTAGGATTTCCTATAAATATGAAGCTTGCCTTTCATTTTGTGTGTTTGTTCATTTCATCCCACTTATAAGTTGAGAGCTTATTTGGTAGAGAGAATAAGCACATATAAAAGTTAGACTTCCTTTGTTAGATTTTCCACCAATAACTTATAGCTTATTGGTTAGAGAGAGTAAGTGAGAATAAGCTAGCAAGTTAACCTTTGAAGTTCAAGAATCAAGAAGGAGATTAAAGATTTACCAAGTGTTATTCAAAAGTAAGTGATCTTAAACCATGTTTCTTTCTCTCTTCCATTGATAGAGAAGGGGGTATTGGTAGAACAAGCATGCTAAGAAGAGGTTGGAATAATGAATCAAAGGGCTTAAGTCTTAATAAGTCGGATAAGTCATGAATAAGAAATTCATTCGTAAATAAGTTATGAACTTATAATGAAAGTATAAGAATTTGTTAGAATTTGTAACATGTTTACATTAATAAAATTAGTATGATTAATAAGATGTAAGAATAATGATTAAAGGACTTAACTCATTAATAAGTCATATGAAAATAAGACATAAGTCATGAAATGGAAATATAAGTATTTTATACTTTAATAAGTTGCAAAATCTTCAAGAATAGGTAATAACTTATCATGAATATAAGTTAACGAAGCATATATGTCAAGATGATAGTATAATGGATTGAATCCAAGTGAAATGGTTTAAAAATCTCAAGTAACAAAAGTTTCTTGCGAATTCACACGATTAGGCGACGATCGTCAAATTAAATGAAATTCTCGGAATGGAAGTCGAATTTTGTGTATTGAGCTTGGAAACATTGGTTTTCAATGGAGACAAGTCTTATTTGGCATTATAAAGTTGTGGACTCAAAAATGGCGGATTACGACTTAGAAACGAAGAAAGCGAGCGTTGAGCGTTCACGAACGTTTATCGTTTTCGTTAAAATGGACTAATAGGTGAAATTTTAGGAAACGAAGTTGAATAGATAAAATTCTTGCATGAACACGTAGAGTACGTGATTTTTATGAATCGTAGGCTCTTGAATGAGCCAATTCGGACTTATAACGAAGAAGTTATGAAGCGAAAATCTCACGTAATGAAAATCTGTAAAATTTTTCTTATCTTTGAAAGATGGCGCGCCATGCTGTAAATGCGACTCAAACAAAAATAGGTCATGCCAATTGCGCAAGCATGGTGAGGCAAAGGTGAAACCTCATTGGAGAGTAGTTGCCGTCTTGCATGACAGATTATCGAAGGACTCATGGCCTTGGCCACGAAGTCCGATCTTCAATACTTAATGAGCTACGCCATGAACGCATGACAACAAAAGAAAACACAGCGCTATGTTACCAACCTTAAAAGCTAGGAAGTAAAGAATGGTTACAAGTAGAGCTTAAATGGAAATTATCTAACAATAAACTAAGGGACTTAATAAAACATTATTAAGTCATAATTAAAACTCTAGTATGATCACTTAGAGTTAAAGTAAGTCAATTGAAGATGAATCATGAAGCGATGTGAAATAAGCGTCCTAAATCAATAATGATCGAGTTTCGATTAAATAACGTAAGGACTTTAGTAAGCTGTGAGGAAGGATAATTAATTTGAACCAAGTTGTATTAATGAAATAATTTCAATTAAGTCATAAAAGAGAACGAAGTTGGTAAGAATGATGTAAAAGAATGACGGAAAGCCGGAACCCATAATAACAAATCTAATACGGGATTAGATTGAGAAGTAGGGTAAGATTCTTTAGGAACTATGTATGTTCATTCATGACCTAATGTGGTATGTTATGTGATTATGTATTGTAGAGACTGTAAAGACTCAAAGGAAACGTAATTATACTGTAGCAGACGCTGAAGGCAAGTTTTTCTTAAACGCTTGTTTAACCTTCGTGTTAGCCATGTTTTTAAATGATTCAAGTTATGAGATTCATGTATGGTTTTAAAGAAAGAGTCGATGCCAGTTTTAGCTCAGCTAGACTAATCATGACAGATTGATTGAACTATTTACAAGTCTTTCAATATAGAATTGCTAACACTATCCTACGCCAACTATTTGGTACGGATTCAAGGTAAGTCTGAATATGAATAACAAATGTATTTTCATCGAGTATTCGATGGGCACGTAAGGTTGCCACAACTTAAACGTACACACGTTTAATGGATGTAGTGTTGATCAACATAGAGTACTATAGGCTGATCACCTAGAAGTGCTCGTAAGATATGCCGGACTTACGAACTTCGTGCCAGGTTGTCCTTTTCAAAGAAACTATAAGACGTTCACGTCTTGAACTAGAATTGATGAATATTGTTATTGTAAAATGTTTTGAAGGAAAAGGAAAGCTATTTTGAATTATTAATAGTACTTCGTAACTATCATCTAGTTATTAAAGATATACGATTCCTATGTTTCAAGCATGCTTTTAAAAATGAAATTGTTGTACTTGTTGAGCTTGTTATGCTCACACTTGCTTGAACCATATGATTGCAGCTTAGACGATATGACCAAAGGATTCGACAAGGATAAAGTGAAGGCTAAAGCGAACTTATAGCGTACCTATGTAATAGTATAGGTTTGTAATGATAATATTTGATATTATGACAAGAACAAATGTAACGGTTATAAAGAACCTGGGGAATGGTATTATTGTTTTGGAATATATATAAGACAGATTCGTTCTTTTGAGGCTTTTTCAATTGAATGTTTGTGTGAACTGTAGCACCATGGAGCACCATCTGTCGGGTTGAAAGAGACCCGGATTTGGGGGCGTCACATCAACTCTTCATCCATGATAAAACTAGTTGTCCTAATTGTTCAATCAAATTGATAATGTTAGGGACTTTTGTCTGTACTATAGTGTCATCGATTATTCTAGATCGGAAGAGCTCCTTAGATATCTAATATCTATCAGTCCTACTTTCCTCACCATCAACTACTTGACGTATAGGAGTATAGTAGGAGCATCCATAGTTTCATGCTGATGCTGAATCTCGTTACTCTTTGGATGCAAGCTTGATGCATTGAGCCAACTGTGCATCATCTTGCCACTTTCTAAAAGTCGTAATCTCTTTCTCAGAGGCATTGTCTGCAACCATTGCAGGGATAGGCGTATTAAGGACATAAGATATCTTTTCAGCCGTGAGAACTATTCTCAATTTCCTTAATGAATCCGTTTAATTTGGTCCGGTTAATTTAGCATCTAATACGCTACGCAATGATAGTAATTTAGATATTGTAAAATTCTGTAAATGAATTTGTAATTAACAACATTTTAGCATACATTTTTTTATTAATTACCAAAATAATTTAGGTCTTGTTTTAAATTGGTATCTCCCACTATTTTCTTCAAACTATATTACCCTTAATTTATATAGTTCAACGATATCTAATTAAAGATATGCTAGTGAGAATAAGGATCCAATTTCAAATGTATATAGCCTTGTGTGTGCAGAACAAACTATATATAAATAAATAGGTAGACAACTCTTGTCAATTACATCAACTATGCAACTCCTTGTACTTTGCCTCTTAAATCATAATGGTCAAGTGTGTGAACATCCGAACTAAAATGATTTAAGTCAAGTCAGACCCAACATTTCAATATAAGTGAAGAGAAAACTACAACCCTTGTGTGTTCACAACAAAGCAGTAATGTTTAATTCCTTATAAACATCATACGTAATAAAAACAACATCTTAAATATTTAATACTTGCCTTGTGTGTGCACAACAAACTCATATTAAATATTCAATACTCTATTGTTTCTATCATGCTAGAAGGCAACGTTCGATATTCCAAATATCTTTGAACGTTACAACTTAATATAAAATATTTAAGGGGTTTATTATTAATTTGTCTCATCTTGTTTACCGCGCATGCACACACACACACACACACACACACACACACACACACACACACATATATATATATATATATAAAATACGCGTTGTAGACACTCGAAATTTTCTGTACACCTGCCACTAACATTGCAGGAGAACAGATTCGACTATCAAGAGGGAACCCTGGAAGACAGTTCATATCCATTCCGGATACTACCGAAAGTTCATCATCAACCCCGGAACACACACCGGGAGTAACAATTCCAACCTCGGATATAACGCCGAGGCATGCAGATCCAATACCGGAACACACACCGGAGAAGACCGATAAATCTCGGAGATAACTCCGAGGTATCCAGTCTCAGTCCCAATCAGGGGAAGAGCTACCAACCTTGGTGATCACCCCAAGGAATGCAGTTTCGGCGAGAACCCCAGAAATGCTTGTTTCAAATGCAACCAGCTTCAATCTCGGCACTCACAACAAGATACTCAGTACCAACCTGGAGATAACACCGGGAGGACAGGCACACCTCAGAGATGACACTGAGGACCTTTAATAATTACGGCGATCCAATCTCGGTGAAGCCTGAGCAACGCTCTGCAGACGTCATTAAACCGGCGATAACAACGGTGAAGTGCAACATCATCATCTCGCTAACACGATGCCACGTCACGTCGTCTCAACATTTCATACACATCTCTACACAATGATGTCCCACAAGAATCAAGGAAAACCAATCCCGAGTAACTATTGTGCGGGGTAACGGATGGACTTTGAAGCTTGAAGACCGGAGGGCATCATCCCATCTTCAATGACTTCGTACAAACTCTAATCCCATGCCATTGTACAACTCTCGACAACGGCGGTCCGAAATAGGTTCTGTATACCTCAATCGGATGCCCGGATTGCACTTCTGAAAGTTCGAGCGGACATTACAGTGCCCGAATGCACGTATTACGAGATGACCCGACCCGAGAAACCTGGGGTAACCCGGGTAGCCTTTGGTACACCTGCGGCCCAACCGCATGTACACCTGCGGCTACACCCTCTATAAATAGAGGGCTTGGGGTGGCCATTTTGCAAGAGAAAAACGGCGAGGAAGCCCTGCCCAATTTGCTCTATACTCACCCCAAATGGAGTACTTTCTCATTTTAAACACCCGTGAGCTCATATATAGCTACTTTTGTACCTACAAAAGCTAGTGTTTACCCACTTTAAAGATATAGAAGTCTTCTTTGGTAGCCCATTGTGAGCTTTCTCACACACTTTAAAGTCTTTCTCTTCATCTCTGCACACATCCTTTTCACGTTGAGAGTCGTGTTGCGTGTGTTTGCCCGGACTTCGGTCCGTGGTTTTATTTCAGTTTATATATATATATATATATATATATATATATATATATATATTTATGGACTAACATTATCGAAGTTATGCCTCGATTGAGCTTGAACTTGATGCCCGAGCATTTATTTGCTTATATATATATATATATATATATATATATATATATATATATATATATATGAGCTGTGTGTCGAACTTTGTTCGATGAGCCTGACTTACATGCGGAGGCGTTTCTTGCTTTAATATATATATATTAATCTGGGTGTGAACTCGCTCTTACATGAGCCTGGATTTTTAGAATGCGTTTATTAAATTATATATATATATATATATATATATATATATATATATATATGAACTGCTGTTGTCGAACTCGTTCGATGAGCACAGAATTTACATCCTAATGCGTTTATCGCTTTTATATATATATATATATATATATATATATATATATATATCATCACCACAGAGTTTACTTTGTGGTGGTTGATACGCTTTTCTGACTTTCTTTACGTTTAAATCCGCCTGGAGTTTACTTACATGGCGCTTGATTGCTTTGTACAACTTTATTTATATTTTGTCCCGCTTAGAGTTCCTCCGTAAGTGGCGGTTGATAGCTTTTGACTTTATTTACGTTTAAATCACTTTGGAGTTTCCTCATGGCGGTTGATAGCTTTTTACGACTTTATTTACATTTCGATCCCCATGGAGGTGCTTCGTGGTTGGTGATCATATCTCATATATATATTTACTGACTTATATATATATATACATGCTTATCGCTTTCATATAAATTATGTATCATATGCTTTAGGAATCATGTGATCACAGATTCAACCTATTGGATCTAGATTCACTTCCCGTGATGGACGTTTTCAGCTGTAAGCAGCTTGTAAATCATTCTGCGGTGTCTGAATTTCCTCAGATTGTTTTCATACCCACAAGGAAGTCGGCATTATTTTGTTCATTGTTTTCTTATAGATGCTTCGCATCTCGATAATAAAATCAATCAAGCTGAGCACTTAATAAAATTGAAGTGTAAAAGATCTCAATTACTATTGAGCATCAGGGTTTGAAAAACCTCTTTTATAAAACATCATTGTCATATCTTGCTAAAAATTGAATTTTTACATAAATTCAAAACCCTGTGTATATAGGTGCGAACGAAGCCTTGCACTACTTCCGAATAACAACACATTGACCCACACACACACACATTCAGATAATAGTTTCTTGAAAAGAGGCGGTCACCGTGGTAACACAGATGTCGGGGGGTGCCTAACAACTTCCCTCCGCATAACCAAGTCCCCGGACCCTAATGAATCTCGGTTTCAATTTAATTCGTTTAGCGATGTCACATCACTCATTCAATGTGCAAACCTTTTCTCGAGTTGTATTGGTACAACCATTTAAAAAACCAACTGGCGACTCTTAACAGTCCATCGTCGACATTATACATGTCGGACCTTTTCCACTTCTTTTTTCAAACAAATCTCACCTAAAATAAGAACACTAAAGAACAAGTAACTGAAAGGGACAACTAAAAATCCCGACGTCAACAAGTGGCGACTCCGCTGGGAATTTCCAGTAAGAGAACTTAAGCCGCTATTACAATCTTTTTCAAAATTGTTATCTGCTTGTATGTGGATGTTGCATTTACATTTATGATGAATGTGTACGAATGCATTTACTTATTGCACTTAGTGCTTCGCACCATATCTGCTTGTGATATTAGTGCTTCGCATATGTCATCATTTTCATACGGTGAGACACGATGTATGTGAATGTATGTTGTGTGGTCCCTCCACCAGGAGGCTATCCCGTCGGTGTTTGATTACTGGACTCGTGGGAAGACTGATTCCCCGAGGCTCTGGAAAGGCACCACCCAAATTCGCTCTAGTTGAAAGACCGGATTAATTTCCCGCTAAGTAAATTGCGATGATTTGGGAACCTTCATGGCAAAAAGCCGCGAGAGTAACCTAAGATAGGTCAGCCTCTGATAAACCCATATTTATCTCCATGTAATGAGAAATATGAAGAAATGTGTACACATATATATTTTAATTAACATGCTACAAACAGCTGACATCCGTTTTGCAGGATAAAATTCCTAAAATGGACACATCACATAACATGTTATTATACACATTCCCTAAAGACTAAACTATACAAGTCTTTCGCAGGGAACCAATCGGACCTACTACCCGGTCAAAATCTAAAAAGGTTACAGGCCTACAGTCAATCATGTCGTCATCTGACCAGACTGACCTTAATCCAGTTTCTCGCAAAGAATTCGACGGATTAAGAAAATAAATTTCAGATTTGGTTGTTCTACTCAAAGAACTACACTATTCTACTCCGGGTCCAAAAATACCCGTTCATGCTGAATCCTCCACACAAAGGGGATCCCAGGTCATCCCAATACCTGAACTGCAGTTGGATACGACCATCAAAACTCATGATGCTGCCCATCCCACTGGAGATCCAGACACCGGTGACATCAAAAAGAAAGTCCTCCAAATGGAAGAGACCCTGCGTGCTATCAAAGGAATTGGAACACACGGGAGTGTTTCATATGCTGATCTTTGCATTTTTCCTGGTGTTCATTATCCCAAAAAGTTTAAAAATCCTGACATTGAAAAATATGACGGGTTAGGAGATCCTTACACACATTTAAAGGTGTTTATTGGAGAACTTGGATCTTATGCAGAGAACAAGAAGCTCAGAATGCAGCTGTTACAAAAGAGTTTAACTGGAGAAGCCCGTTTGTGGTACACAAGATTAGACAACTCAAAGATCCATAGCTGGGAAGAGCTAGCACACACTTTCCTCACTCAATACAGCTTTCAGTCTCAGATGGCTCCTGATCGGTATCAAATTACCAAGATTAAGAAACAGTCTAACGAGTCTTTCAGAGAGTATGCTCAAAGGTGGAGATGCCTGGCTGCCCAAGTTAGTCCTTCCATGACAGAATCAGAGATGGTCATGACTTTCATAGACATACAAGAAGCTCCTTTCTATGAAAGAGTTTTAGACGGCATCGGCAAACCATTTTCTGAAATGGTCAAACACGGGGAGATGGCTGAGATGGGTTTGAAATCCGAAAAGATTCAAGACCTAGTTGCCCTTAAAGCTGTTGCTGATCACATCCAATCCGAAAATTATGGAAACAACCCCCGGAGGGTGTCCATAAAAAGAAAGAGGAAGATGTTTCCCTGATACTACAGGGTCAAAAAGGCAATCAGAACATGCCTATTCAAAGGAGAAACTACACTCCCTTTCAAGCAAAATCTTCGAACCATCCAATACCAAAAGGTGGAGATGTCAAACGCCCTCGAGTGTTCACACCCTTAAGGGACACACTCGAGAATATTCTCACTCTTCTGAAAACACAGAAGAGAGTTACACATCTTCTTCCACCAACCAAATTTCTAATGGATGGGGTTTCAATGTCGCTTTAAATGTGCTTATCATACCGGGGCACCTGGACATGATACTCAGGATTATTGGGCCTTGAAACACAAGATCCAAGACCTAATAGACAACGGTGAGATCGTGGTCACCAAACCAGATCAGCCTCACATTCAAGACAACCCTCTTTCTCAACAAAAAGAAGAAGAGATCAACATGATCAATTGGAGCAATGGAGAGAATTCCAATTTCAACTGTGAATCCTCCCAGACCCTCAAAGACGGTGTTGACGAATGGGATTATGCCAAGTTCCAGTTCATAATGGAACGAAAGATGAAAGCTCTATGCAAGCAAATTGAACAATTGGCAGAATTGGTGACTTATCAGCATCAAGTGACACGTCAATTAATCAGCCAAGAGCATGCTAGTCTCCTACCTCTTGTCATGAATATTCCCCCATCACTTTCAGAAAATGAAATGCTAGAAGATAAAGTGACAAAGAGAGCAAATGCCAAAGCCCGTCGGGATTTTGCCAACAAAAGGGAATTCACCTATTTAGGCCAACCTATGGAGGAAATCCTTCAGATGTTAATCAATGAAGGAAGGATCAGTTCCCTTCTACCTCCAATCAACCCCAGTTCAGGATGATATAATTCTGATGGAGTATGTCAATATCACTCCCATTCTCGCGATCACATCACAGAAGAATGCTGGGCACTCCGCCACCTTATCCAAAATCTAATTGACAGTGGTGTCCTGCACCTAGTGGACGATGCTATTGTGTTACATGCAAGTGAGAATACAGGTCCTACTAAGTGGAAGAGTTTGGTAGCAGTCATATCCACTGAAACTGATGGGGCTAACAAATCACTCACAATACCAACAATTCAACTCAAGGGAAGCAACAATCCTTTGAAAGTGGTCGTTCCCGAGCCAATCAACTTGCCGTACAGAGCAGAATATCCTATTGTTAGCTTGCGCAAGGTTCCATGGAATTATGGAGAAGGTGAAGGATCAACCTGACATACAACTGCTGTAGTGTCGAAGGAAAATCCACTGTATATTCCCCAACTGGTGATGAAGTCTACCACCAAATCAAAGGGGAAAATACCCATGGAGAAGATTGAAAAATTCCTCCGCACTATGGGTCATAACGAAGCTAAGGTGGTTTTAAGCTTAAGAGAAGCTCCACATCAAATGTCAATTTTGGACTTGGTCCTAACTTTCGAGGATCACCGGAAGATCTTGTTGAAGGTTTTAGAAGAAGCCTATCTACCAACATCAGTTGATACAGAAAAATTTCAACATTTGGTTGATCACATTTTCAACAATAATGTGATATCCTTCACTGAAGATGACATACCGCCTGGGGGACCGGGCGTTCGCAAGTCGTTGCACATTCATGGTCTTGTCCTCTAGATACAAGCTAGCTGGAGTCTTGATAGATAGAGGTTCATCTCTAAATATATGTCCATACGCTACCTTGATGAAGATGAATATCAATCTCAACCGACTCTAGAGTAGCCATACCGTCATCAAAGTTTTTGACGGAGCCCGCCGAAATTCGGTCGGAGTAATTGAACTGCCAATCGAAATTGGTCCCCATACATTCTGCGTATCTTTCCACGTACTCAAGATAGATTCGGGATACAACCTGCTCTTGGGACGACCTTGGATTCATATGGCAGGGGCAGTCCCCTCCACCCTTCATCACCAACTGAAATACATTATCAACAATAGCCTAGTCACGGTCAACGCTGAACCAGAGTGTCCTCAACATGGGGACATGCCATTCATCAATGCCAATGAAGATGTTGAAACGGTCAATTTTCATGGCTTGGAAGTAAGCAATACCCAATACCATGCTATTGGAACGCCATTTCCCGAACCTAAGATTTCTGCCGAGGTAATGTCGACTACTCAAGAAATGATGTCATTGGGTCATAAACCGGGGCAAGGGCTGGGTAAAGATCGCCAGGGTATCAAGTACCCAATTCAATTAACCAAGCAAACTGGCACAGCTGGACTAGGCAATTCTGTCAGTTCTAGTCATAGGAATCCTCATAAGCATCAGCAGATTCCTTCAACTTCAAACGCGCGACGTTTATCTTCGCCTTCAAATTCTGAGTCCGCACAACCTCCTGTAAAGGTGCCAGCCAATGTAATGGCTATGTTATTTCCCAAGCCGGTACCGGTAAAGGAGAAAGAAGTCTTTGTTCCAAATCCCACAGTGGAAGAGGAGAAACAAAGAATTAAGCAAGACGTCATCCGAATGATGTCAGGCATACGCATCATCGTTCATGATGAACATACCAACAGATACACCCCAGATGATGATTGCCCAGACGTAATGGCCATCATTCAGGACATGGAGGATGATGACAATCCTTCTATCATTGCAGTCCACCCAGACTTTACCCTTGCCAATTGGAACAACACTCCTTGCATTGGTCGTCAAGGGTAAAATGGGCAAAAACTCTTTCTGCCCTGTAGATATAATAACTGCTTAGTTTTCTATACAGTATTAGCAGTTTATTTTGCCAGTATATGCTAACACTGTGTATGATCAAAACATTTCATATATACTAAGTGAAAGCATATTTTGTTTCAGGACCCTGAATTTAGATGTGCCTGTACTTGATGATACGGTGCCTCTTCTTCACAAGGATTGTACCTTTGATGTAAAGATGAATTCAGCCTTGATGGAAATACATGATGACATTGAGGTGCCTCCAGAAATTCAAGAATGGGTCAAAGACAAACCTAAACCCAACCTTGATCAAACCACTTCTTTCAATCTCAGAACTTCAGAAAGCCCTAAGTTAATCCAGATTGGTTCAGACCTTACCCCAAACCAACGGAATTACATGGTTACGCTATTAACCCAATTCCAGGATGTGTTTGCATGGTCTCATGAAGACATGGTGGGTTTATCCACTGACATTGTCCTTCATCGCCTTCACATTAAAGAGGGATTTAAGCCAGTTAAGCAAAAGCTCAGGCAATTGAAACTTGAATGGAGTTTAAAGGTGAATGAAGAAATTGTGAAACAATTTCAAGCTGGTATCATCATGGTGTCCACGTATCCTGAGTGGATATCCAACATTGTTCCCATGCCTAAACCCGGAGGGAAGGTTCGAGTTTGCATGAATTATCGGGACTTGGACAAAGCTTGCTTAAAAGATAGCTTTCCCGTGCCATTTATCCACATTCTCATTGACAATACTGCTCAATACGACATGTACTCATTTGCTAATTGCTTTGCGGGGTACCATCAGATCATGGTTGCTGAAGAAGATCGTGAGAAAACTGCTTTCATTACGCCTTGGAGAACCTTTTTCTATAGATTTGTTGTCATTCTACCTCATCGATGCCACCCACCTATCGAAGCTATGATGGCTCTTTTCCATGACTTAATGGACAAAGAGATTGAGATCTATGTGGATGACATCATTGTCAAGTCCCGGAAGGAGGATGACCATCTAGACCATCTCAAAAAATTGTTCAACAGGTTGCGTAAGTACAACTTGAAGTTGAATCCAGCTAAATGCGCCTTTGGAGTTAAATTAGGCAAGTTGCTAGGATTTCTAGTCAGCCACAAAGGGATTGAGCTGGATCCTGCCAAAATCCAGGCCATCACGGAAATGCCCATTCCTCAGACAGAAAAGGAAATACGGGGATTTTTGGGAAGAATCAACTTCATTAGCAGGTTTATCTCTCAACTCACTGCAACCTGTGAGCCAATATTCAAGCTATTAAGGAAGAACTCCTCCATAAAATGGAATGATGAGTGCCAGAATGCCTTCCTCACAATCAAAAAATAGCTAGTCAAAGCTCCCGTGTTAATACCACCCAGGGATGATGTTCCCATGTTTATGTACCTATCCATAAGTGACAATGCCATGGGCTGCATGCTGGGACAGAAAGACGATAAAGGCCAAGAACGAGCTATCTATTACCTCAGCAAAAGATTCAATAGTAGTGAACACAAGTACACTCTGATCAAAAAGACGCGTTGTGTTTTAGCATGGGTGTTGATAGATTTCACAATCAATGAATACGTGAAAGTATACATGGTTAACAAGTAATAAAGTGATAAGATAGAGTGTCGATCCCACAGAGAATTCTAATTAATAAATTCCAACTACTAGCATTATATCAATCCAATTTTATTTAAACAACCATAAATTGTGATTTTCCGAATTGATAAAACTAAATTAAACAATTAAAAGAGATTATTCTAAATTAAATCAAATAAACAAAACTATGATTCGAATGTATTCAGATAAACAAAGATTAAGACTTCAATATCCCCAATTATGAACTATAAATCAATTATCCAATTATCCCAATTATTATGCCTACTAAATTGTTAACAGGAATTCTCAAATGCAAAGTCCTTTTATAAGCGATCAATTGACTTCTATTTAATCCAAATTAATCTTGCTATATTCCTATGCAAAACAAATGAATTAAACTCTTTGAATTCCAACTCCTTATGTGTTACATGCGGTGAACAGATATTTCCATTCAATTCACAAACCTAATTATTCACCATGCAAATAACTAAGTCACACGTTATGAAGCCCAGTTCTAACCCTTGAATTCCTCTTTCAATCCCTTCTAGAGTAACAAGGTAATTATTGGCCAAATAATTAATCAATAAATGCAAGGCAAGATAAACAATTCACATCAACATAAATAATTAGAATAAATTGAATAACTAATTTATAGCCATAAAAGGTTCAACTGAAATATTAATTAAAGAATTAGTTCATAACGAAAATAAAAATCAACAATCTTTTGCAAATAATCCTTAACGAATTACACAAATTGAAAATAAGGAGAAGAAGAAAAACTCTGGAGCCAATCCTTAGTCTTCAAGTAATCCTTTTCCTTAGCCTCCAATTGTGAATGATAGATCTCTTAATTCAGCCACATAAACCTTATATAGCCTCCCCCAATCCTAGTCCAAGACAACTTCCCAAATAAGCTCCCATTGTGCAGTCAAACCCTTCACAACGCCATGAAACTCGGTCAATCGAAATCCAGGCCAGTATTCCGCCACCGAATAGTATTTAGCCAGGCGCCTTCCACCACCGAACTTCAATATAATTACCAAATTGCCATTATACGCTCGAAATCCCCACTTTATCCCTACAACTCCCGAATCTGCAATACAACACATAAACACAGTAAAAATATTCCTAAATAACTTGAGAATGCAATAATTTAAGCCCAAAAATATCCGATTCATGGGTATATTACCCAATCATCAAATACCCCCAAACTTAAATCTTTGCATGTCCTCAAGCAACAAAACACAAAACATGAAAAACTAACCACCATGCAAATGCAAACTATCTAAATGTTCTTAACTCCAGCAATCCAATAGCACCCATATATTCATAAGCCTCAGAAAAATCACAAAAATATGCTAATACATCATGTTAAGGCAGCTCAATAATATCCCCAACAATCAATGAATCTAAATCTGTTATTACTGATACCGTGAGTGTGTGTTCAACAACCATGCTAACCCATGAAAGGCGAAAATATGAAAGATAATAAATTTCTTAATAGGCATCATACAGTGTAAACTTGAGAACTCATCAAATAATCTTGATTCGGCTAAAATCAAACACTTACCAAAGTTCAAGGGTCAAAATGGAAAACTCATGCTTCTTCTTTTTTTATATAACGGGGGCTTTTTGCACTTTTCCCGCTTTATTATTGCTTGTTTTTTTTTCTCATGACTAATGCATTGTCTTATTCCCTTAGGCTTTTCAGTGCTACCTTAACGAGCTTTCGACCAACGACTCCTAAGCCATTAAGACCTTAGGGCGCTAGGTGTAGAGACAATCCCCTCGGGCTTACTTACTCAAGTAACAAAGGCCACAAAACTAGACAAACATGCTACGATGTTTATTTATTTATTTATTTTTTATATATTCCAAATATTTTCCCCCAAACTTGAGTTTATGTCTAAATTCAGTCTTCACTAGCTATTCAAATTGATCCTTTAATTCACTAGCATTCATCCTGTAGAACTCTGTTATCTATCCATTTAAACTATCATAGCTAACATGGTTAGTTTTCAAAACATGTTATCCTTATAATATCAGTGTCACACAAATATAGATTTAAATCATGTCAAGAAAATCATATCACTAGCTCAACAATCCTTACTAGACTTGTTCATGCAATTTTAATTTCATCATTGGCCCCAAACATACGTGCTATCAAACGCTGGAATTATCATGCAATCCTACATGCAATATTTAACTAACAATAACAAACCAAATCCACAAATTATTAACAAACTACAACTGCAAATAAAAATTAACTACCCCTAAACTAATCTAGAGCAATATCCTCATGCGAAAAATAAAGCAAAATAAAACAGAGGACTTCCCTGACAAGCTTATTCCTCGGGTGGAGCATCATCGTCCTCGCTCATCTCTAGATCGGAAGGGGGAAACACTGGCAGAACAGAAGCAGTGGGGAATTGGCTAAGATTAATGCCCGGGTACAGTTGAGCCTTCATGGCATTCTGTGCAGCAAATTGATCAACCAAGTACTTGTAGATCGCGTCTTGACGTTCGAATGAGCGGACATTCCGGACTCGGGTTGTAAACCACCAGTCAATTTCCGTTGGATGCCTTTCAGAACCACACCACGATGAGTCAAGCGATGGGGCCATAAGTAGGTGGAGCTTGAGGTGGTGGGGCTTGTGTCGCTTCAACTTTGGGAATTATGAAACCCAATCCCCTAGGGTGATTTTCCCCACCTGTCCACACTTTATACCTGCTTATCAACTTATGGTCCAAAACTGGCATAGGCGTTTGAATCATCTCATTCGATTTCCATTTTACCCCAAACTTGGCACATAACACGCAAATTAAAGATGATGGGGTAAACCTCTTGTGGTCCCTCGTCGTGCCACTCGGAGAATGGACTGCTGAATGACGTGACCGACATCTATTTGCAACCCTTGAATAATGGAATATAACAGTACCGCCATCTCTTTGGTGACATGGCTCACATGTGTGCATGGCATAAGTTTGGCACAAATAAAGGCATACCACGCCTTCCCATATAAACTAAGGTGAGAATGGGGGAAAGTAATGATGCCACGCTCATGCACTGTCCATGTGGTTCCCGGTTGACAAAGCTCACAGATTATCTTCTCATAGTCTGGACCTTGACTCAAAAGATTGGCATATTCGTCGTTGAGTCCCTCTAATGGCAGTTGATAGTATCCGTTTATATCCTCGTCGCCAATTTCAACAGTCTTGCCCCGCACAAACACCCCATAGTGAAAGTTCTCGGGCACGTTGGCGTAAAACTCTTTGACAACAGCAACTACGGCTGGATCGGGTTGTTCGGTGAGTTGAAACCAATTTCTCTCAGCTATCATGACCGCTATGTCCCCGTCTTTAGATTGATTTGGCCTTAAACCTCGTTCGGGGATGAGAGAGCGGGTTGCCATCTTATTGTAGCGATCTTGGGCGGCGACACTCACAAACCGACGACTATCAAATTTTGGCGGGGCCGAGGCGGTTCCTGAACCTTCGCCGCGTTGTTGCTTCGAAGTCATGTCGAAAATTCTGCACAAATTCACAGGCACGTGTATTAGACATGAGTGTACGGTGAATATGTAAAAACTTACCCACATCACAACCCCCAAACTTCAAAACAAACATGTGTGAAGTGCGTGAGATACCTAAGAGATGTGGCGTGTAACAATTATATTACAAATGACTGCGTACATATCGGGCATGGGTTATCCAAAACATTGTGGACGTAAATTAAGAGCAAGTACAAACACTTTCACAAGGGAAATGGCAATTCATGTTCATTGAGGCATTATATGAAACACTTTGTGAGCATGTTATAACTCTATTTGAACAATCCTAATATCATAGCAATCCAAACCTACATTATGCCATCACCATTTGTACACAACATAAGCATCCTAATCGGAAGTGATTCACACAATTGCCAAAGGACATAGCGAGCAGAAGAACGATAATGTGCACAATAGTCAAGGAGAAGATGAATCAAAGTGAATATTAACTCACAATTGTGCAAGTAGCCTTATGCGATTCAAAAATTTTGATGTAACAGAGATTGGAATTTAATGCAGAGCATACCTTGGAGATGTGTATAACAGATAAAATTGATTGGCACGAGAATGAACAGATTGCAGATGTGGAAGCACTTCAAGGATTAATCAGATATATAAATACGGATTGGGAGAGTAGTTAATAGAGGAATTCGAATGGGGTGCGAAAGAAGTGGAACGTGTGTTTGGGATAATGGGGATGAATGAACCGAATAGACTTTTAACTGAAATTGGCATATTAAACCTGGGGCCAGCGTCAGGGCGCTGGCGTTTGTACTGGATTGAGCGCCGAGGCGCTGTAGCTTAGATTTTGTTTCTGCCTTGCAGCGCTAGGGCGCTATGATCCTTTGTTTTGGGAGCACCGGGGTGCTGTGGATAGGCGTTGTTGGGCTCCGGGGCACTAGTAGGCAGCAACTTCAAGAAGCACTTAGCGCCGGGGCACTGACTTTATGTTACCAATGAGCGTTGGGGAGCTGGATATCATACCTGTTATCCCATGTGTAAAGAACAGATTTCCTGGAGGCAAGAAAGCAATGAAGAATGTTACGTTTGAGTACGAACTATCAACTAAAAACACTAATAATGACGAAAATTCAAATAACAAATAAATTGAATGAAGTAAACCAAATAAACTAAAACTCTTTGGGTTGCCTCCCGGTAGCGCTTGGTTTATAATCGTCAGTCCGACTTTTTGGTGTTGCTTATTTGGTCACTGAATCGGAGAGGTACATGACCGTAGCTTGACGTTCGATGGGTCCACTCCAGTAATGTTTAAGTCGTTGACCGTTTACCTTAAATTTTCATTTAGAATTCGGTTCTTCGACCTCAATGTTTCCATGTGGAGCGACAGATATAATCATGAACGACCCGGACCACCGGGATTTCAATTTCCCAGGAAATAAACGCAAGCGTGAGTTGAACAGTAATACTTGTTGGCCCGGTTCAAATGTTTGATCGAGAATTTTCTTATCATGTCAGGCTTTAACTTTCTCCTTATAGAGTTTTGTGTTTTCATACGCATTGAACCGGAATTCGTCCATCTCGTTCAACTGAAGTAACCTTTTCTCACCGGCTGCTTGTAGATCGAAGATAAGTTCGTGTATGGCCCAGTGTGCACTGTGTTCTAGCTCAATCGGGAGGTGACACGCCTTTTCGTAAACTATCTTGTAAGGTGACATGCCTATAGGATTCTTGTAAGTTGTTCGATATGCCCATAGAGCATCGTTAAGTCGCATGTACCAATCTTTTCGTGATGGATTGACCACCTTTTCTAGAATTTTCTTGACTTCTCGATTCGAGACTTCTGCTTGACCATTGGTTTATGGATGATACGCGGCTGCAATTTTATAACAAACTCCATATTTTGTGAGCAACTTTGTGAACTGTTTATTGCAAAAGTGAGTTCCGTCATCACTTATTATCACCCTCGGCGTCCCAAATCGTGTGAAGATGTTTTTCTTTAAGAATCGGAGGACAACGTTGGCATCATTTGTAGGTAAAGCTGTGGCCTCTACCCATTTGGAAACATAATCGACTGCCAACAGAATATATTGATTATTAAAGGACGATGGGAAAGGTCCCATAAAGTTGATTCCCTACACGTCGAACAGTTCAACCTCCAAAATTTTATTGAGTGGCATTTCATTGCGTTTGGAGATATTGCCTATACATTGGCACCGATCACACTTCAGCACATAGAGGTAAGCATCCTTGAATAGAGAAGGCCAGAAAAATCCCGATTGTAATACTTTTGCTGCTGTTCGATCACCGGAATAATGCCCTCCGTAATCTGAGGAGTGACAATAGCCTAATATGTTGTCCATTTCTTCATGAGGCACACAACGTCTTATCATTTGATCTGTACAAGCCTTAAACAGAAATGGTTCATCCCAATAATATTGCTTCACATCATGGAGGAACTTCTTTCATTATTATGAGGTCAAATCCGGTGGTAACACTTTGGCAACCACGTAATTCACATAGTTAGCATACCAAGGCAATATTGTGTTTACTCAGAAAAGTTGTTCATCCGGAAATTTTTCATTGATCAATATGTTGTCTTCCTTCTGTACCTCCGCGTTTTCCAACCGAGAAAGATGATCCGCCACCTGATTTTTGGTACCTTTTCTGTCCCGGATCTCCAGATCAAATTCTTGTAACAACAGTACCCACCTTATTAATAGTGCTTTGGCATCCTTCTTCTCAATCGGATATTTAATGGTAGAATGATCAGTGTAGACAATTACCTTGGTGCCGATAAGATAAGCTCTGAATTTGTCGAAGGCAAACACCACTGCAAGTAACTCTTTTTTGGTGGTTGTGTAGTTCAACTGGGCATCCGTCAACGTCTTGCTGGAGTAGTAGATTGTGTGAAAAATCTTGTCGTGACGTTGTCCCAATACTGCCCCAACTACGTAGTCACTGGCGTCGCACATCAATTCAAATGGTAAAGATCAATCGGGCGCCACAATAATTGGAGCAGAGACCAATTTCTTCTTTAATACCTCAAATGCCTCGATACATGACTGATCCATCTTGAATGGTACATCTTTTTCCAAAAGGGAACAAAAGGGTTTCAAAATTTTGGAAAAATCTTTAATGAAGCGTCTGTAGAAACCCGCATATCCCAAGAAGCTCCGTATTCCCTTCACAGATGATGGAGGAGGTAGTTTCTCAATCGTCTCAATCTTTGCTCTATCGACCTCTAATCCGGATGCAGAAACCTTATGCCCCAGAATAATCCCCTCTTGCACCATAAAGTGACATTTTTCCCAGTTAAGCACCAGGCTAGTCTCCACGCATCGTTTTAACACTAAAATCAGATTGTTCAAACATAAGTCAAAACTATCACCAAACACAGAAAAGTCGTCCATAAATACCTCAAGATTCTGTTCGACCATATCTGAGAAGATCGCCATCATGCACCGTTGAAATGTTGTCGGCACATTACATAAACCAAAGGACATCCGACGAAATGCAAACGTGGTTTTTTCTTGATCTTCTGGAGCTATGGCAATTTGATTATACTCGGAATATCCATCCAGTAGACATTAGAATTGATGTCCCGCTAACCTGTCCAACATCTGATCAATGAACGACAAGGGAATGTGATCCTTGCGTGTGGCTTTATTTAGCTTTCGGTAATTCATACATACTCTCCAGCCTGTAACGGTTCTAGTAGGGATGAGCTCATTAGCTTCATTCTTCACCACTGTTATACCCCCTTTCTTTGGTACGCACTATACATGACTTACCCATGAACTGTCTGAGATTGGGTAAATAATACCGGCATCCAACCATTTTATATTTTACTTTTTCACCACATCTTTCATAATGGGGTTTAGCCTCCTTTTCATCTCAATGGTTGGTTTTGACCCCTCTTCCATTAAAATCTTGTGCATACAGAAAGATGGGCTAATACCTCGAATATCCGCTATAGTCCACCCAATTGCTGTTTTGAACTCTCGCAAAACCCGTAGTAGTTTTTCTTTTTGTGTGTCAGTTAATTCTATCGAAACAGTCACTGGTAAGGTGGAATCTTTTCCCAAATAAGAATACTACAGATGAGAGGGTAGTGGCTTTAATTCTAACACCGGTGGCTTTTCTATCGAGGGTTTGCACTTTTTACCTTCCGTTTCGGGCCTATCAAGGGTGTCGAATGGTTGATTGCTTTTCTGGTAGAACGATGATGTATCTAGCCATTTGATCTGCTCAATGTCCTCATCAATACCGTAGTCGTATATTCCGAACAACATGGATTCTATTGGGTCCTCTGAGTAATTGCCGCAGAACTTGTGATTAACTAATTCATCCATTAAATCCACCCGCAAACACTCACCTTTTTCCTTCGGATAAGACATCAACTTAAATACATTAAAGGTGACATGTTGATCTTCAACTCGTATCGTCAATTCTCCTTTTTGCATGTCAATCAATGTTCTCCCCGTTACTAAAAATGGTCGCCCGAGAATGATGGGAATTTCCTTATCTGCTTCACAGTCCAAGATAACGAAATCTGCTGGAAATATGAATTTATCCATCGTTACTAATATGTCCTCAACAATACCACGTGGATATGTAACTGATCGGTCCGCCAATAATAAACTGATATTTATCGGTTTTGGTGCCTTAAGTCTAAACTGACTGTAGACGGAGAGTGGCATCAAATTTATACTGGCCCCCAAATCACACAACGCTCTCCCCAAAAACTGGTTACCAATGTCGCACGAAATAGTAAAACTACCTGGATCTTTTAACTTCGGAGGCAACTTGTTCTGGATAATTACGCTGTATTCTTCGGTTAGCGCTACTGTTTCAAAATCATCCAATTTCCTTTTCTTTGACAACACATCCTTCATGAACTTAGCGTAGCTCGGCATTTGTTCTAAAGCTTCGGTAAATAGGATGTTGATATGCAGTTTTTTGAAAATATCCAAAAATCTTGAAAACTGCTTATCTAACTTAGATTTTTGAAACCTCTGCGGATACGGTATGGGCTGCATTGTGATAGTCGGTTCCGGTGCCTTCTGCTCTACGGTTTCATCTTTATGTTTCCTGGTTTCCACAACTTCTTCTGTTTCAGCTGTTGCGATGTCCCTCTTTTCTTTATCCTAAACTGTTTCTTGCAAATCCTGCCCACTGCGTAAAGTTATAGCCTTGCAATGCTCGTTTTTGCCCGAATTTATTTTTGTATCACTAGGGAGTGTTCCTTGTGGACGGTTATTCAATGCATGTGCTATCTGCCCCAGTTGATTTTCTAGATTCTTTATCGATGCACCTTGGCTTTTTATATTCATATCTACTTGATTCAATAGCTTGTCTTGTTCCTCATTCTTTTTGTCAGTAGCCCTTATGAATTTTTCCAAGGCTTCCTCCCAACCTGATTTCTTCTCTGGTTGTTGTTGAGTTTGATTTTGAAATCCGGATATGTTTTGTTGTCTAGGTGCTTGAACTGAAGCTTGATTGTTACTCCATGAAAACCCCGGATGATTTCTCCAACTTGGATTATATGCATTTTGAGTCGGATACGGTTGAGTTGAGCGATTGTAGCTCCCTACGAACTGAGCTGATTCAGAATTTATGGCACATTGATCCATAGCATGACCCCCATCACACAATTCATAAACCATCGCTACCTGCTATGTGGATTGTGGACGCCATATTTCCATTTGCTTAGCCATTGTAGCCACTTGTGCTGTTAATGCTGTCATCGCATCTACGTCATACTTTCCTGGTGATTTCGGATGATTAGACCTAGTCATGGGCCACTGATAGTTGTTGGTGGCCATTGTCTCTAACAACTGATATGCCTCATCAAAACTCTTAGACATGATCGCTCCCACTGCTGCTGCATCAATACTAGCCCTCGTGGACGCGTGCAAACCATCATAAAATATCCCTATTTGCATTCACTGTGGAATTCCATGATGAGGGCACTTACGGAGCATATCCTTAAATCTTTCCCATGCCTCATATAACGATTCTGAATCAAATTGTGCGAAAGTGTGAATATCGTTCCGTAGTTTTGCCGACTTCGCTGGTGGGAAGAACTTAGCTAAAATTTTTTGAGCTAAGTCGTCCCAAGTGGTGATTGAGCCAGGAGGCAAAGAGTGTAACCAACTTCGCGCTTTATCTTTCAAGGTAAACGGGAACATCCTCAACCTTGTAGCATCTTCCGATACATTGTTAAATTTGAAGGTGTCACAAACTTCCAAGAAACTCAAGATATGCTCATTAGGATCATCTATCGAATTACCCCCAAACTGACATGTATTCTGTAGCATCTGAATTGTTCCTGCTTTATCTCAAAATTCATTCGCATTGATTGCGGGCCCCGAATACTCGATCAGATATCCGTGACATTCGGCATAGCGTAATCCCTAAGTGATTTATGTTCGTTCCCTGCCATGTTCACGGGTATTTCCTGGTCTGCCAGTTCTTCTTCCAAATGTATAACCTCACAAGTCAACCGCAATTTCTGGAACTTCATTTCGATGTCGTCTGTATAAGGAAAAAGTTCCTTCTTAGCTCTTGATCTAGTGTGCATACACCCGCAAAGAATTCCTGCAAATACAAGAGGAAAATAAGTAACGTTTAAATTAAGACCGAATTGATTATAACTAATATGAAATTAATATTAATAAAGAGTTCCCCGGCAGCGGCGCCAAAAACTTGTTGATAGATTTCACAATCAATGAATATGTGCAAGTATACACGGTCAACAAGTAATAAAGTGATAAGATAGAGTGTCGATCCCACAGAGAATTCTAATTATTAAATTCCAACTACTAGTACTATATCAATCCAACTTTATTTAAACAACCATAAATTGTGATTTTCTTAATTGATAAAACTAAATTAAACAATTAAAAAGATTATTCTAAATTAAATCAAATAAACAATACTATGATTCGAATGTATTCAGATAAACAAAGATTAAGACTTCAATATCCCCAATTATGAACTATAAATCAATTATCCAATTATCCCAATTATTATGCCTACTGAATTGTTAACAGGAATTCTCAAATGCCAAAAGTCCTTTTCCAAGCGATCAATTGACTTCTATTTAATCCAGATTAATCTTGCTATATTCCTATGCAAAACAATTGAATTAAACTCCTGCAATTCCAACTCCTTATGTGTTACATGCGGTGAACATATATTTCCATTCAATTCATAAACCTAATTATTCACCATGCAAATAACTAAGTCACACGTTATCAAGCCCAGTTCTAACCCTAGAATTCCTCTTTCAATTCCTTCTAGAGTAACAAGGTAATTATTGGCCAAATAATTAATCAATAAATGCAAGGTGAGACCCCAGATTTTATCAATAAAGATTTAAATTTTGTCGAAATAATTTTTAATATTATGGTGTGAATTTGAGATAATATTATAGTTGTGGGTAGTATTTATAAATTTTGCAAAGTATGCAAGTGGTTATATTATATTCGATTGGTCTGGGGAATATTCTTGCTTAGCAGGGAATATTCGTATAACTACTCAATCATTGGTGGACCCCACAATGTAATTATTATCGGATTGAAAAACGACAAAAATATTTTATTAAAATAACGACGGAAGTTTTACCGTTGATACTGTTGAACTACTCGGTAGTAAAAGTACAGTAATACGTGTGGTTGCATAGTAGCACATGGTATTGATTATTGATGCTTATGTGAGAAGTCACTCAGTTTGATTCCATTATTGTCGATTAATAATATGAATTATTATAAATGATAATGACATTTTGTTTTATTCAGATTATTAACGTAATAAAATGTAAAACATCTTTTTATATAAAACATAATACTTTATTAAAGTTATTCTATAAATAGAATATATTATATTTTATTATGCATAGTGTTGCATAGTGTTTTGCATAGTGTTTTGCATAGTGTTGCATAGTGTTTGCATAGTAAAATGTTTTTATATAAATAGAATATATTATATTTTATTTAAAAGAATTTGCTTTAAATATGGACCGTCAGATTAAAGTAAATCAATCTGGACCGTTCATGGATTAATTACAATGCATTCTATTTTCCTATAAATAGAAGCTTATTCCTTCATTATTTTCTTTTAATTCAATTCAAAACTCTGAGAGAGAAATTATAGAGAGAAGCTATAGAGAGAAAATCTATAGAGAGAAAGAAGAAGAGTATTCTGGTACTTCACTACTTTGATATCCAGTGTCTTTTACGGTAAGGGATATTATTTGTTATACCCGTAAGGGGTGTTATTCTTTCTTATTCATGAAGAGAACTTCTGTTATTCCATTCATTATTATTCTGTTGGAATAACCTATAAAAGTGGCATACCCTATACATAACCTGTATACGCGGCATACCCTATACTTGGTGAAATCCTTATATTATTCCATTCTTATTTATTCTCATTGGAATAGCTTTGTGATACGCTTAATCCCTATACTTGGTGATCTTCTTTTGTTATTCCATTCTTTATTATTCATTGGAATATCCATGTCATGTGTTTTACAATTTGACCGGTTTCCATTGTTTATTATTCCGCATTTATTATTCTCGTTGGAATATCATGTACGTGTGTTTTACACCTTGAACCGTTCCATTGTTTATTATTCAAATTTATTATTATTCTTTGATCATCCGCTTGCAGTGAATTTCACCGACTGGTTCCGTTATTATTATTTTGTTAGAATAACTTGTCTATGCGGAAGTCCGCATGCACGGTGATTTCTTTTGTTATTCCATTCTTTATTATACCCAAATTGGTTAAAACTTTGACTTCTATACTCCATGAAATTAGTAGAATATCCTTGATATTTGCATTTCATCCAAAGATCTTTTCATGGAAATATTCTTCCGATCATTCTTGAATTTTACTCTACAAAACAAGATATCTTGTTGACAATTTGGGCGTTACTAATTCCTCGGATAAAATAATTCTTGAACTTGTTTTATTGAATTATTATGTCATTGTCATCATCCTCATGATATATTATGATATCTTTGGCTTACGTGCATAGATGAACTTAGTATGATTATGACCAGGAATCATTCGGTATAATCATGGCTTGTTATAAATGATGTGATAAAAGTCCTCGAAGGGCACAGTAATGTAGTGATGGATAGTTTTTGGTATGATTATGACCAGGGGTGATTCGGTATAGTCATGACCATTGATAATTTGATGAAAATCCTTGACCGTGGTACATGGATGATTAGATGTGGTGGTTTATTTATTAAGCTGAGTCTCAGCGATAAAAAAAATTGATGAAAACCTTTTAAAACCTAAAAGATAGTAGATTTTATTCTCTACTTGACTCTTTTAATGGATTGCATATTCCGCTGCAGTTAAACTAGTTGTCTATTGTATTTTATCAGTTTAACACTGTTGAAGGCTAATGATAATTTATTCTGCATTATCTTAGTCATAATATTTCTTACTGGGCTAGTTGAGCTCACCCTTTCTTTCACCGTTTTCTCTTGAAAATGAGAACATAGCCGGGACGAGTCGGGGAGCGGAGTAATGGTCGAGAGGATAGCATTAGTAGTCCTCACTATTCGTGAAATAGTGTGATAATAGTTGTAATGAGGACTCCTTTTGAGTTTGTATAATATCTAGTAGACAATATTTGTATTCAAACTCACGCTTTATGTCAGTATTGTACCACCAGCTTAGGTTAGTAAGTTGTATTTGAATTTATGTACCATGTAAGTGGCGTCCCAAGATGGGTGACATATACCTAATTTTGGGGGCGTCACAGTTGGTATCAGAGCTTAGGGATATGATCCCTGGCTAAGATGCGAGATAAGAACTAGGAGGGGGGAGACGGGGAATTCCTTCGCTAGTATGACCTACCTAAGTTTATTTGGTATTTGATTGGTCGGTCAGAATATAGTGATAATATGTTGTATGTCAATTAACCCTTATTTTGTGGCAGTGTTTGAAAATGGCATCCGAGAATGTTGAGAATAGCAATGGAGCACGTGAGACCTGCTGATTCTCCACGATCAATAATCGAGACAATGTGTAACAGATGGCGATAATCCTCCCGTAAACAACAACACCGATCAATTGATGAATGACGGTACGTTTAAAAGGTTTTTAGAATTCATGCAACATCAGGAGAAAGCGACTCCTGTCCAAAACGTAGGTGGAAACACGGAAAACTCTCGGGCGGTCACCGCTAAACAATTCAAGGAGCCGGGACCACCGGAGTTTAAGGGAGAGCCAAAACCACTTCAAGCGGAAGCATGGATAAAGCAGATTACCAAGATATTTGATGTCTTGGGATGCTCCGAGAGCAAAAGGTTCCTTTTGCCGCTTTTATGTTGTCAAGCGAGAGGCGATTCTTGGTGGGAATCGGTAAAACGTACTCAACTTCATTGTCATCAAGATATCTTGGGAGAAGTTCCAGAGTCGCTCAACGACAAATACTTTCCCGAAAGTATTCGCCACATGAAGGAGGTGGAGTTTATCAAGTTGGAACAAAACAATATGACCGTGTCGCAATACGAGGAAAAATTTATGAGTTATCACGATTTCGTCCCACTTGGTGGATAATGAAGAGAAATGACGCGAATGTTTTTAAGAGGTTTGAAGCGAGATACGTCCAACATCTTATTTCTCATAAACCGTGTTTTTATTCAGATGTTGTAAATAGGGCTCAGTAGTGGAGCGCGATAACGAGTCAACGCAACTAAAAGAGAGCGCAAAGCAAAATTATAATACTCATGAGAGTAGTCATCGAAGCGGTGACAACAAGCGTGGAGGGAATCAACAAAGCCGATATAGTAACCACTTGGTGGTAATCGGGCAAAATAATAAGAATGGACATTTCAAGAAAAGGAGATTCAACAATGATGGAAAGACGCCAAAGACCAAAGACCGTTGTTAAGGAAGGAGAAAGACCACCTACCATATACTTCAAATGCGGAGGAGAGGACACATCGGTCCCTGGATCAAGCGCCATGTCATTCAAAGCATGTTATAATTATGGAAGAGAAGGTCACTTAGCTCGATTTTGTCATTTCATCAAGACAAATTCAACTAGGATGGAGGCACCAAAGGTCATCCCCGCATAAACCAAAGCCGATAGTTTAAGAGAGAGCATTTTTTTTTCTCGTAATGAGGAACCTTAATAAAATTATCACGGGTAAGTTAATCATAAGCTCTTGCGAGTAAGTCTATACCGTGTTAGATACCGCCTACCCACTCTTTTATTTCACCTAGTTGTGTTCAACGCTTAAATTTGACTCAAGAAGTTAAACTTTGACTTATTGGTTGAAACTTCGTTAGTAGGAGCCTTCGTTACCGCTTACTATTTTTAAATCTTGTTTGGTTCAAATAAACATTTTCACGTTACCTGTCAATCTTATCTTTTTGAAAATATTTGCCTTTGATGGGATTTTAGGAATTAATTGGTTAACTACTCATCATTCTTTTCGTAAGGTTGTTAGCTTTTATATTCATAACTAACTTGTTGTGCGAATTCAAGTAACCAAACTACTAAAGTCAATTATTGTCATATAAAGCCATAAGTAAAGAGCCCCGAACCTTTCGTTGTTGACTTCCTTGTGTGGAATGCAAAATTTTGACTTTCTCAGAGGCTTACATCGTGAATGAAGATGGCAAGTTTATAGGTATCATTGTGAGGTGCTATCCAGGTTAAGGGATAGAAGTCACAGTTGGTATTAATGTGACGTACTATCCATGTCTTGGATGAGAGTCACAGTTTTGAATGATATTTCTATTATTAAAAAATTTCCTGGCGTATTCTTGAAGACTTCTTAGCCTACTTAGAGCGTGAAATCGAATTTTGTATTGACCCCCCAGACAAAAACCCATTTCTTAAACCCTCAAATATTTCTTCAACTAAAATGAACAGTTTACGTGGTTTATGATGAAAGTCATAATAAAAGCGTTGGACTAATGAAAATCATGGGTATATGAAGTATTAGTAAGTGTTATGATGAGTTATGTTGGTTATTATGTGAAAACATGAAAGTTTCTTAGAAATCACAAAGAGATGAAAAATCAGATTTTGGTGAAAAACGTAACATAAAATTCAATTGACCATATCTCCTATTATATTTTGAATTTTTGAGTGTGGTCAAGTCCTAGGCTTAGATCTATGAGTTACCTAACTAATCCAAGTGGAATTACTGGAAAAGGTGTTGTAGATTTTTGTGTGGACTGATTTTAGCAAAGGAGTGCAAAGCTGCAAAAACCGAAAAAGTTGCTGCCATGATTTTAGAGGGGCTGTTTTGGCCACTTAAATTATGAGAAAAATTCTGGCCTTTTGGTACATGAATGTATATGGTATAAAGTACCTCCTGTCCAAAAATGAGCTCATTCTGACTTAAAATGAGCAAGTTATGACTATTTCAATATTTAGGTTTTTCCAACGAAAAATGCTATAACCGGAGTTCTATAACTCCGATGACCATGAAATTTAAACTAGAAGCTCACGTTAACATGTGTGAGGTCCTGCCAAGATTTGGGAATTTTTGGAGTTAAACTTGAGGTAGCTAATTTCTTAAGGAATTAATTAGAAATTGATTTTTGAAAAATATTAAATGAATTTTTAAAATTCCGAGAAAAATGTATGTTCATTATGGGACTATATTATGCTAAATCCCAAAAAAGAAATATTTTTGGGATTGATTTGGTATTTTTCATGAAAATAGTTTAGTTACGAATATATGAGTTAAATATGTTATGTGAAGTAACAAAGTTGAAAATAGGATTTTATGGCTAGAGAATCCTATATAAAGTATATGCATATTTTTTGAGGGATTTGATAATTGGTGATGATATCTTATGAGTATGGCATTTTGAATGATTAAATGCATTATATGGTAAAGCGTAAACAATTGAGAGAAATTGTTTATAAATTTAAGAAGTGATTAAAATATTGTTATAATATTAATGATATTAGATTATGAGATTATTAAGTGATTGATAACATGGGGATATTCTTCAATCCTGGATAAATTATATTATAAATTTTTAATATTTATCCTTTATCTCATTTGATTGATTCTTTATATCATTATCCTCATGCTTATATTATGTTGAAAGTCATCGGTGGCCTGTAGTGCATAGATGGACTTTGTAAGACCCCAGTTTTTATAAATAAAGATGAATTTTTCTATAAATATTATTTTTGAATATTATGCAATAAATTTGATATAATGTTATAGTTGTGGGTAATATTTATAAATTTTGCAAAGTATCAAGTTGTTATAAAATATTCGTTTTGGTCGGGAATATTCTTTTTGTTAGGGAATATTAGTATAATGGCTCAATCATTGGTGGACCCCACAATGTAATTATTGTCGGATTGAGAAAACGACAAAAATATTTTATAAAAAATAACTACGGCGAGGTGTTACCGTTAAAACCTGTTGAACTACCCTTGGTAAAAAAGTACAAGATGTCTGGCGTTAGTTAGTAGTAGCACGCAGTATTGATTATTGATGCTTATGAGAGAAGTCACTCACCTATGCTCAATTATTGCTACAATAATTGTTTGCATCATATCTCTTATATTATTGATTCAATTATTGTCACAATTATCATCTCATATAATATGTTATAGTATTAAATCAATAACCGAGACGACAAGTTATAAATGATTAATAATTGTTGAAAGATTAAATATGTGTTGATGAAAAAAAAATGATTTGTGGTAAGTTTGATTATTTTATGGGGGCTCATATGTCATCATCTAAGAGTCTCTTCGTCGATAGTATTTACCTTCGTCAATAGTAATTACCTTCGTCGAATAGTAATTACCCTTGTGAATAGTATTTACCTTCACAATCGATAGTAATTACCTTCGTCAATAGTAATTACCCTTGTGAATAGTATTTACCTTCGTCGATAGTATTTACCTTCGTTAATAGTAATTACCTTTACCGACGTCGAACCACTTGTCGTTTCACATTACAAAGCGCCAAACCACTTTTCTTTTCACATCATTAGTCGTCAAGCCACTTGCCTTTTCACACTAAGCGGTGCTAAGCTAGAAATTTTCTATAAATAGAGGCCTAGGGCTTCATTATTTTCACGAATTCATTCAAGCTATAGAGAGAGAAAGTATAGAGAATAAGAGAGAAAGAAGAAGAGTATTTTGTTACTACACCGTTCTGCAGATATTCAATCTCCTACCAAATGTAAGGGGTGTTATTCTTTCTTATTCATGAAGAGAACTGTTGTTATTCCATTGCTTATTATTACATTGGAATAACTTTGTATACGCTGGCTTTACCTATACTTGGTGACATTCTTCTATTATTCTCGTGGAACATCCTGTCATGTGTTTTACACCTACTGAATCCGTCTTTATTATTATTCTCGCTGGAACATCCTGTCATGCATGTGTTTTACACCGACTGGTTCCGTCTTTTATCATTCTCATTGGAATATCCTCATGCATGTGTTTTACACCTGACCGGGTTCCGCTCTTTATTATTATTCTTTGGAATATCCTCGCTGCGTGTGTTTTACATTCGACCGGTTCCATTCTTTATTATTACATTTGGAATATCCGTCTGCATGCGTTTCTGGCGGGACCGGGTTCCGATATTTATTATTCTCGTTTGAATAACTTTTGCTGTATGGGTCTATCGCATGCATGGTGATTTCTTTTGTTATTCTATTCTTTATTATACCCAAATGGTTAAAACTTTGACTTCTATACTCCATGAAATTAGTGGAATATCTTTGATATTTGTGTTTCATCCAATATCTTTTCATGGAAATATTCTTCCGATCATTCTTGAATTTTACTCTACAAAACAAAGATCATGTTGATAATTTGGGCGTTAATAATTCCCGGATAAAATAATTCTTGAACTTGTTTTATTGAATTCTTATATCATTGTCATCATCCTCATGTTTATATTTTTTAAAGTCATCTGTGGCACTGAAGTGTATAGATGGACTTGGTATGATTATAACCGAGACTATTCGGTGTAATCATGGCCGTAATGTTACAAATGATGTGGTAAAAATCCTCGATGGTAGTAGTAGTGCATTGATGGACCGATTGTTGGCATGATCATGACCATTAATGAATACACAAATATTCTTGGCCCGTAGTGTATGAATAATTGTGGTTGTGATACTAAAGAATATCCTTGGCCGTAGTGCAGGGGTGATTCGATGGTGTGGAATATTTATTAAAGCTGAGTCTCAGCTATAACAGTGATGAAAAACCTTTTAAAACCTAAAAGATAGTAGACTTTATTTTCTACTTGATTCTTTTAATGGATTGCATATTTCGCTGCAGTTAAACTGGTTGTCTATTGTATTTTATCAGTTTAACATTGTTGAAGACTATTGATAATTTATTCTCGCATTATCTTAGTCATAATATTTCTTCTTGGGCTAGTTGAGCTCACCCTTTCTTTCACCGTTTCTCTTGTGAAATGAGAATATAGGTTTGGGACGAGTCTGGGAAACGAGTGATGGTCCTCGAAGATAGCATTAGTAGTCCTCACTATTCGTGAAATAGTGTGATAATAATTGTAATGAGGACTCCTTTTTGAGTTTGTATAATATCTAGTAAACGATATTTGTATTTAAACTCACGCTTTATGTCGTATTGTACATGACGCTTATGTTAGTAAGTTGTGTTTAAATTCTCGCATACCATGTAAGTGGCGACCCAAGATGGGTGATGTATACCTAATTTTGGGGCGTCCACGACTTAATATGATTATGACCGAGGATTGTTCTCTAAGATAATCATAATCAGTAATTGAAAAACACAATTATCTTTGGTAGTAGTGCATGGATAATTTGTGGTCGTGATACTAATAAATACACGATTATCTTTGGCCGTAGTGCATGGATAATTTGTGGTCGTGATACTAATGAATACACGATTATCTTTGGTCGTAGTGCATGGATAATTTGTGGTCGTGATACTAATGAATACACGATTATCTTTGGTCGTAGTGCATGGATAATTTGTGGTCGTGATACTAATGAATACACGATTATCTTTGGTAGTAGTGCATGGATAATTTGTGGTCGTGATACTAATGAATACACGATTATCTTTGGTCGTAGTGCATGGATAATTTGTGGTCGGATACTAATGAATACACAATTATCTTTGGTAGTAGTGCATGGATAATTTGTGGTCGTGATACTAATGAATACACGATTATCTTTGGCCGTAGTGCATGAATAATTTGTGGTCGTGATACTAATGAATACACGATTATCTTTGGTCGTAGTGCATGGATAATTTATGGTCGTGATACTAATGAATACACGATTATCTTTGGCTGTAGTGCATGGATAATTTGTGGTCGTGATACTAATGAATACACGATTATCTTTGGCCGTAGTGCATGGATAATTCGTGGTCGTGATACTAATGAATATCCTCGGCCTCAGTAGTGGGGATGATTCGATGATATGGATTAATTATTGAAATGAGTCTCAAAGAATGAAATATTAATTCATGGATGTGGTAAAAGTCATCTTTGGTCAGTAGTGCATTGATAGACTTGGTATGATTATGACCAAGGATTATTCGGTATAATCATGATCAGAATTGAAAACACGAATATCCTTGGCGATTAGTGCATAGATAATTCGTGGTCGTGATACTATTAAGTCGCGTCAAAGATTATTGGTTTTACTGATTTGTATATCTTTAGCTTTTGTAGTGCAAAGATGAATTGTTAATGAATATCTTTGGTAGGATTGGAAAGATGAATTTAATGTTTTCAACGATAAAGGTATTCAAGGTATCCTCACCTCTTTATCATACAGTGTACGTACCCTAATTTCGAGGGCAAAATTCCATAAGGGGGAGATTGTGAGACCCCATTTTATCAACAAAGATTTAAATTTTGTCAAATAATTTTTAATATTATGGTGTGAATTTGAGATAATATTATAGTTGTGGGTAGTATTTATAAATTTTGCAAAGTATGCAAGTGGTTATATTATATTCGATTGGTCTGGGAATATTCGGTTTAGCGGGAATATTCGTATAACGGCTCAATCATTGGTGGACCTTATTAATGTAATTATTGCCGGATTGAGAAAACGACAAAAATATTTTATTGAAATAACGACGGAAGTTTTACCGCTTGATACCGTTGAACTACTCATTAGTAAAAGTACGATGAATACGTGGTTTCATAGTAGCACACGGTATTGATTATTGATGCTTATGTGAGAAGTCACTCAGTTTGATTCCATTATTATCGATTAATAATATGAATTATTATAGCGATAATGACGTTTTGTTTTATTCGTATTATGAACGTAATAAAACAGAAACATCTTTTTATATAAAACATAATACTTTATTAAAGTTATTCTATAAATAGAATATATTATATTTTATTATGCATAGTATTGCATAGTATTTTGCATAGTGTTGCATAGTGTTTTGCATAGTAAAATGTTTTTATATAAATAGAATATATTATATTTTATTTAAAAGATTTTTCTTTAAATATGGACCGTCGATTAAAGTAAATCAATCTGACCGTTCATGGATTAATTACTATGCATTCTATTTTCCTATAAATAGAAGCTTATTCCTTCATTATTTTCTTATGAATTCACCAAACTCTAGAGAGAGAAATTATAGAGAGAAGCTATAGAGAGAAAATCTATAGAGAGAAAGAAGAAGAGTATTCGGTACTTCACTACTTTGATATCCGGTGTCTTTTACTAGTGAAGGGATATTATTTGTTGTACCGTAAGGGGTTTATTCTTTCTTATTCATGAAGAGAACTTCATTATTCCATTCATTATTATTCATTGGAATAACTCTGTAAAAGTGGCATACCCTATACATAACTCAGTGATACGCTGGCGTACCCTATACTTGGTGAAATCCTTATATTATTCCATTCTTATTTATTCTCGTTGGAATAACTCAGATACGCTGAATCCCCTATACTTGGTGATATTCTTCTCGTTATTCCATTCTTTATTATTATGTTGGAATATCCTGTCATGTGTTTTACACCTTACCAGTTCCATTGTTTATTATTCAAAGATTTATTATTCTGTTGGATCATCCCGCTTGTGAATTTCACCGACTCAGGTTCCGTTATTATTATTACATTGAATAACTCGCCTATCTGCGGAAGCACCGCATGCATGGTGATTTCTTTTGTTATTCCATTCTTTATTATACCCAAATGGTTAAAACTTTGACTTCTATACTCCATGAAATTAGTAGAATATCCTTGATATTTGCGTTTCATCCAGTATCTTTTCATGGAAATATTCTTTTGATCATTCTTGAATTTTACTCTACAAAACAAAGATCTTGTTGACAATTTATGCGTTATTAATTCCTGGATAAAATAATTCTTGAACTTGTTTTATTGAATTATTATGTCATTGTCATCGTCCTCATGATATATTATGTTATCTTTGGCTTACGTGCATAGATGAACTTAGTATGATTATGACCGTGGATCATTCGGTATAATCATGGCTTGTTATAAATGATGTGATAAAAGTCCTTAGTGGCTGTGAAATGCGATGATGGATAGTTTTTTTGGTATGATTATGACCGGGGGATTCGGTATAGTCATGACCATTGATAATTTGATGAAAATCCTTAACCGTGGTACATGGATGATTAGATGTGGTGGTTTATTTATTAAGTCGAGTCTCAAATGATAAAAAATTGATGAAAACCTTTTAAACCCTAAAAGATAGTAGATTTTATTCTCTACTTGACTCTTTTAATGGATTGCATATTCCACTGCAGCTTAAACCGGTTGTCTATTGTATTTTATCGCTTTAACAACTCATTGAAGGCTAATGATAATTTATTCGCATTATCTTAGTCATAATATTTCTTCTTGGGCTAGTTGAGCTCACCTTTTCTTTCACTTTATTCTCTTGAAAATGAGAACATAGGCGGACGAGTCGGGGAGCGGAGTAATGGTCCAGAGGATAGCATTAGTAGTCCTCACTATTCTCGTGAAATAGTGTGATAATAGTTGTAATGAGGACTCCTTTTGAGTTTGTATAATATCTAGTAGACAATATTTGTATTCAAACTCACGCTTTATGTCGATTATTGTACATACGGCGCTTAGGTTAGTAAGTTGTATTTGAATTTATGTACCATGTAAGTGGCGACCCAAGATGGGTGACGTATACCTAATTTTGGGGGCGTCACAAAGATAAACAATTCACTTTAACATAAATAATTGGAATAAATTGAATAACTAATTTATAGCCATAAAAGGTTCAACTGAAATCTTAATTAAAGAATTAGCTCATAACGGAAATAAAAATCAACAATCTTTTGCAAATCATCCTTAAAGAATTACACAAATTGAAAATAAGGAGAAAAAGAAAAACTCTGGAGTCAATCCTTAGTCTTCAAGTAATCCTTTTCCTTAGCCTCCAATTGTGAATGATAGATCTCTTAATTCAGCCACATAAACCTTATATAGCCTCCCCCAATCCTAGTCCAAGACAACTTCCCAAATAAGCTCCCATTGTGTAGTCAAATCCTTCGTCAACGCTAAAAACTCATTAACTAAAATCCAGACCAGTATACCTTGGCTACCGAATAGTATTAGCCAGAGCCCGTGGCAATGAACTTCACCATAATTACAAAATTGCCATTATACGCTCAAAATCCCCACTTTGTCCCTGCAACTCCCGAATCTGCAATACAACACATAAACACAGTAAAAAAATTCCTAAATAACTTGAGAATGCAATAATTTAAGCCCAAACATATCCGATTCATGGGTATATTACCCAATCATCAATGGGCTTCCATGAGGTTACAACATTACCTCCATGGTCACACAACCCATCTCATATCCCTCGTGGATCCTCTTAAATACGTGTTCACAAACCCATGTTAAATTGCCGGCTGTCTAGATGGCAGTTGATCCTCCAAAAATTTGACATTGAATATGTGACTCAAAATTCCATCAAAGATCAAGGAATTACGGATCAACTGGTTGCCGCACCTTCAGGGGATTTTAAACCCTTGGAGACATACTTCCCCGATGAAGGAGTAATGACAGTTCAGCAATACCATCAGTACGATACGCGCCAATCATGGAAGATGTATTTTGATGGAGCTGTTAATATGGAAGGTTCTCGTCGGTGCGCTTCTAGTATCCCGTCAGCCAATCAAATTATAGTTTGTCAAGACCAACAACACAAATGAGTATAAAGGCTGTCTCATGGGCTAAAACTTGCCCGTTCAATGGGCATAAGGCGGTTAACTGTCTTTGGAGATTCAGAGTTGGTAATCAAATAATCCACCAGAATCTATCAAACCAAGGAACTACATTTGTTGCCCTACCATCGGCAGGTTTTATGGATGGTTTTGGAGTTCGAAGAAATATCCTTTCTATATGTTCCTCATAATAGGAATGACTTTGCGGACACGTTAGCAACTTTGGCCTCCTTGATTCCTATATCAGACAAGGAACACTTGTCAAGCGTCATAATTTCCTTGCACAAGGTCCCAGCCTATGGGAATTACATTGGAGAAGTATCGGATGAGCTACCTCCCATCCAACATCCTTGGTATCAGCATATCAAGGAATACCTACAAGATGGATCTACACCCGCGGAAGCGAGCCCGACTGAGAAAAGGCAAATCCATCGAATTGCTATGAAATTCTACCTGAGTGGAGATGCGCTCTACAAAAGAGATGCGGGACTAGGTCTCTTCAAATTTTTAGACAAAGATCAAGCCCAAAGGCTTATGGATGAAATCCATGGCGGAGTCTATGGCCCCCACATGAGTGGCCCCCTCCTTGTCAAGAAGGTCATCAGGACAGGACATTACTGGCTATCTCTCAAAGCTGATTGCAATAACCACGTCAGGAGATGCTATCAGTGCCAAATTAATTGGAATGCTATACACGCTCCTCCACGGGAACTCCACAACATGAGTTCACCTTGGCCCTTCTCAATGTGGGGAATGAATGTTATCGGGCCCATTGAGCCTAAAGCCAGTAATGGATATCGATTTATATTCACCATGATCGACTACTTCACTAAGTGGGTAGAGGCAGCCTCCTTCCCCAGGGTTACCAAAGAAGTCGTCATTGCTTTCATCAGAAACAATGTCATTTGTCGATATGGACAACAGAGGTGATTGTGTCAGACAATGCTAAGAACCTCAACAACAAAATGATGGAGGAATTATGCAGTAAATTCCACATCAAACATCTTAACTCTGTCATCTACCATCCAAAGATGAATGGTGCTGTTGAAGCGGCTAACAAAAATATCAAGAAGATCATGCAAAAGATGTCCGTCAACCACAAAGATTGGCCTAACTTATTGCCTCTTACTCTGTTAGCGTACAGAACCTCAATGCGCACTTCCACTGGGGCAACCCCCTACGCATTAACCTATGGGATGGAGGCAGTGCTCCCCATAGAAGTTGAAATGGAATCCCTTAGAGTGTTGATAGACGCTCAACTGGATGAAGACCAATGGGTACAAGACATGTATCACCAATTGTCTCTAATAGACGAAAGACAAACCGTGGCTATCTTCCATGGTCAATTATATGAGCAAAGGATCTCCAGATCCTATAATAAAAAAGTCCGGCTACGGCAGTTTAAACAACATAACTTGGTTTTGAAGAAGATCATTGGCAACCAAGATCAATCTAAGGGAAAATTCATTCCTAACTGGGAAGGCCCGTTTGTTGTCAAGGAAGTATTGACAGGAGGTGCTCTCAGATTACAAGAAATGGACGACAATGAATTTCCACAACTCATCAACTCGGACACCATGAAACGATACTATGTCTAAAGTTTCCATCAAGCAAACATCCTGGTGTTGGATCATCAGATCACCAGTCATTCCGGTTCTTTAACCCTTTACCACATACAACTCTTCCACACTGTGCCCCTCAGGGAAACATACTTTTTAAGCCAGCAACCTGGCTTCTCTGCGTTCCTACGACTTAGGTTATCCCACAACGGATTGAACCTCTCACGTTTATAGTTTGGCTACCCATACATGGGATCAAACTTCTCATACCTACAGTTTATCCTCAACCTAGGATTAAACTTTCTCCTCCCCGCACTTTGACCTGCACATGGGATTACGCTTTTCCACTCGCCCTGAGGGGCGAACTACGTCGACCTGATCTCCTCTTCAGTAGGAGTACGTAGGCAACCATTTCATATGGCCCGATCGCAATAAAACAAAAACAACAAAAACATTTCCACCTTTTTCCTTACAAAAACAAAAAACAACAAAAACCTTCCTACACCATTTCTGCCACATACAGCGTTGAACCTCTTACACCAGGTTCGAACTACGCAGACTTGATTGTTGGGTTTCAGTATAGAAACGCAGTAGAAATAAACCAATTAAAGGAAATTTTAAAACCCTAAAATAGGATCCATGTGAAAAATTCAATTAATTCAGAGGTTAGAAATTATACCTATTGTTAAAGCTAGAATCGATGTGGTCAAATCTCCAAACGCAATTCAAACGGACTGCGTCTCTATGGTATCCACACGAACGCTCCACACAAATCGTCCTACGATCTGCAGAAGAAGGAAACACGGTACTAGCCACCAAGGATGAGGATTTTTTGAAACTGTTTTCTCTTTAGTCTCTCTCTAAGAGCGGCTAGGGTTTTGGTTAATGAATAATCCCTAAAATGGCTGCTACATATCATATATATAGCGATTAAAAGGAATTATTCAAAACCTAATTTAATAAAATCCGAATTTATATATATCTTAATTAAGTCTTACTTAATTAATATACCTATATATAAATTATCCTATTAATTTAAATTCGTAATTTAAATACTATCAATCATATTGACATATTTAAATCTTTATAATTTAAATTAATTCCCTTTTAATTACGTTCTATGTGTGTAACCCTATAGGTTATTATTACATTGGGAATAATTTTAAAATCATATTATAAAATTATAAACAGTGAGCGGCATCTAGTAATGCATCACTGTTACCCAAGTAATAATAAGATCGATGATTCGATGCAACCTTTTAGTGACCAATGTTTCAATGTAATTTAATCCTTTTAACCTTAATATCCTAGATTAAACTCGAGTCATGGAATGTGTCATACTCTTCATAATTTAATCTAAGTTTTTCTTGATCAATGAGTAGACTATATGAAACAAATCACTATTTGAGCATGGCCATACATTTCATAGTCTTACTCAATCAAGAGGCCTATGGATATCACCCATAATACATAGGAGGGTTAAATTCCATCTAGACCACTCATATTACTCACATGATTCATGATGTACCCAATAATGATTTTTTGGACTATGAGTCATTTGGACTCGTTTCATTCAAACAGTCACCACGAAATATCCACAAAGAATATTTGGGTGATTCAAATTTCTACGTTTAGCTTACTTTCAGGGCGGCTTTCTTTTGATATATGGCTCATCTTTCTTTTATACACAAAGAGTTATGGATTTTACAAAATCAAGTAATAAACTAATTTTCTAAAAATTTCCAAATTTGGTTCTTCCTTTGATTTCTAGATTTCTCTCATTTGATTCATGCACTATGAAATTAGTGTAAAAATATCACAATTATTATATTATTATATAACCACATTATACATTTATAATATAATATAATAGTATATTTGAATAAATTATTTTATCAAAAAAGATAAAATATCAATTTTCAACAATTGTCACTTTTCTAAAAATTCCTCCATTTATATCCCCATTAAAATAAATATTTCTTTATCATATAAATCAATAATTAATTATTCACAAATAATATTACAGAATTACACTTATGACAAACAGGTCATTCCCAAGAAAGTGGGGGCTTTCCGATAAGGATTTCTCCCTACTGGCGCACAATTAGATGACCAAACCCCTTTCCTAGACAGAACTTCCTTAGACATTGCCAATAATGCTATCTAACAGTATTATTCAAATAACATGAATTATTGATCTGATAATGGAAATACTGTGCAGTGACAATTATTGAAACAACAATAATATAAAATATCCACGTAGCAATTATTGAATCAATAAAATAAAATATTGAACAGTAATTACTGTAATAATTATTGAGTAGTGCCTTCTTACGTAAGAATCAATAATCTAAAAATATTGTGCAATACCGTGTGCTACTATGCAACAATGCGTATTAATTTACTTTACCTTCCGGGTATTCCAACAGTTTTAACGGGAACAACTACACTATTATTTATAAAAAAAACTCATACTTGTCGTTTTCTTCATCCGACAGTTATTCTGTTATGGGGCCCACAAATGGTTGTGCCGTCGTACGAATATTCTCCTACAGTAAGAATATTCCACAACCAAACAAATATTCCCCGACAACAATGAGTATTTTATAACCACTTGCTTATTTAAAATATTTACATATATCACCCTTAACTTTAACCTTTTATCTATTTAACCATTTACTGAATAGTAATTATAATTAAAATTGAATACTTTTATTTCATAAAATTCGGGGTCTTACAATCTCCCCTCCTTATGAAATTTCGTCCCCGAAATTTACGTACCTGGTATTTTCGAAAAGTTGAGAATACCTTGCTTTCATTTCAGATTCAATCTCCCCGGTTATCATGATTTCTCCATTGCTCATCTCCTGTATTTCAGATATCATTCTAGAATACAGCTTCAAAACAAAGGTTAATTGACATATCACATTTTGTCAACTTAAGTAAGAAAATTTAGCTTAGGTAGGACACATACTAGCGAAGGATATTACTCGTCTCTCCCCTCCTAGTTCTATTCCCTGATCTCCGCCATAGATCATATCCCTAAGCTATGATACCAACTGTGACACCCTCAAAATAGGTCCAATCCACCAAACCCATTCTGAGTCGCCAAATACATGGTACAAAAAATAACTACAACTTTATTATTACAATTGTCGTGCAAAATACAACAACACATAAGCTGTGAGTTTTGATACAAATATATATCAACTGTGACTCTCATCCCAACCTTGGATAGTACGTCACAATGACACCTTACATAAAGGTACAGTCAATAAATGTTTTAGAAATTAAAATCTTTAGAAAATACTCAAGGAAACCTTCGTACATGGGAGGCCATGCATCTAAGTTATAATAAATATCATATGACTGGAGAATTACCCTTGGTTGACCCAATAGACCCCAAAGAAAAACGAGAAGATTGCTATCATGTTCTTTCCAATGGTGAGTCTTCTCTTGACATATAATTATCTCCATTGTCTCTAATTGAGAATTATATTTCATCCAAACTCCAAAGATTATATAGGTAGTGCTCGTAGATATACTCAGCAAGTTGATGTGCACAACCCTGTCTTATGATAACACGAAGTCGTAGGTCATTAGACATCTTGTATGATAGTGGCTCAATACCCTTCCAAAGTTGGGTTCACTTCACCCTATTCGATTCACCATAATCAACGGTTAAATGACGTATAAAATACGACACACTTATCTCCAATTCTTAATAAATTCATTTCCATACTGTTTAGGGAGAACCTCAATAGCTATAGACCAATCGTATTATTCCCTCATTACCCCTTTTCACCCCAAATTACACTCTTATTACCTGAAAGGAATTATGAAACAAAAGGGTGAGCACAACTAGCCTAGTAAAGAATATCATGACTAAAGATAATTAAATTATCAATAGCCTTCATCAGTAATAAATCAGAGATTTAGAACATATGGTAGATAATAAAACTTTTCAACCATAGTTGCAGCGGAACGAGTGTGAGGGCCCCAAATTCGGGTCCCAAATCACCACGGAATTGGTACAATCATTCTATAACTATTACGGAAGATATAAACATAAATTGTTTATACAATAAACTTTACACACTATTCTCCAAGGTCGAGTAACCTTAACTTATACATAATTCATAACTTATCTAACACATAACATTATTATCATACAACACTATTACAAATCTAATCGCGCACATTAACTTTAAGCTCGAACTGTCTTTAACCTTTCCTTGTATCCAACGCATTCGTATTGATCTGTAAGGTTTTATCATGATATAGCAAGGGTGAGCATGAAAGTTGCCCAGCAAGTTTAAATTTATTTAAGAATATATCATGAGTGAAAGAATCTGAATAATAAGTTGGCTATAATTCATCAATATAGTTGAGAACTAGCACAAACAAACTTTTGACTGAACAAGTATTAAACATGAACAAATATATTTGGACCGAAGGGTAATGAAGGTGATCAGTCTTTCATACCTGACTTATACATAAAATATGTACAGAGTACAATTCTACATGACAATCAGCAATGATTAACCATAAGCATATCTGAATGAAACAACTCTAAGTAGAGTTAAGTAAAACTTGCCTGAACCGTTGATTTTCGCTACGCAATTTATATCGCTTTATCCGAAAACCTAATATTAGTAATATAGATCTCCAATATTAGAATTATATCATCACAATTTAATACTATTATATATATACATAGAACAACCTAAACATATAACATATAACACTATCAGTCTATACAACATATAACACCTAGCCTCAAGTCAAACTACTGCAGTCCGAGTTGAGTTCGATACAATTCTAACATCCCGATTGTCTAATCAGATAAATATCGAGTTTAAGTTCAATTAAACTCTGCCTGAACACTTAACAATTATCTTAGATAATTATATTATCAGACAAAATAATTTTCATAAGATCGTAATAATTTTCAAGTAATTATTACCATTTAAAATGATTTTCCAATCATTAATATCGTATTTAAAAGAATTAAATACCACATAATTCCTTTATCATTAATATTTATTTAATATCAAATATTAATAGAAATCATAACATAATATTATAATATATTTATAATATTACAAAATATTTTAACACCTTAAAATCATATAGAAATCGAGCATAATATTATAATATATTTATAATATTACAAAATATTTTTAACACCTTAAAATCATATTTATATGATTTTTAAACACTTAAATCCATTATCCGATAATTGATATTAATATTAAAATATTAATATTTTCATGGTGAAATATCAAAAGTTATATTTTATAACTCAAAATATTTTTCTAACCCTTAAATCATTTTTATATGATTTTTAAAGCATTATTTCTAATTTTCCATAATTTACTTAATATATTTATTAAATAAATTAATCACCATTAATATTAATTTATTAATGAATTTTATTACAAAATATCAAAAGTCATTAAAATAACCTAAAATATTTTTTTATACCATAATATAATTTTATAGGCAATTGTAGTTTTTATTTCACTTAAATATGTAATTTATATTTATTACATATTTTTATTGCTTCATTTATGCCTGAAAAGAAGTTTATCGGCGTAAAATATCATTTATAGCCAAATCTTGTCCCGTAGGACTTTATTAGATTTATTAATACTTATTCTTTCGCTTTAACACTTACGATTCGGGCGTCAAACGTCAAAATCGCCGACGAAATAATCGCCTTTCGCTCACTGCTTTTAAGTTCTGACATGCTCCTTTGCAGATTTTTAATTCTCAAATCGTGAACCAGAGCAAGTGTCATGGTCTTTTTGTCATTTTCAAATACTTTAAGACATTCTTCAACTTCTTATCTTAGCGAGATAACCAATTCTGCGATTTTCTCACGCCTTGATCGTTTATCAGAAAATTCCCAATTTTGGATATGTTATACACGGTATACCAAAGTCTTTTTTTTAAAATATAACACAGTAATTTCGGACCTCTTAGGTAGCCTAAAATAGACCCCAAAAATGTCCACTCACAGTTTTTATTTTTTTTCCAGATTTATCCTCTTTATAAAATGATCATAACGCTTTTTGTTTTATAAAGCGATTCTTGAGCCCACGCCAAGCTAACTTCCGGACTACAACTCTTCTCTCTCGATGTTTTTCCAGATTCAACATATCAACATGAAATTCCGTTCAAGTGGATTGCATCGCACTTGTTGGACAGTTTTGACACTACTACTTTGAAATGTCATAACTCTCTCCTCCGATGTCGGATTTATTCCGTTCCGGAGTCTATGGAAAGCTTATTGAGTGTACTATAACATACCAAAAGCCCAGAAATTTCTGAACATCCTAGCTAATCTTGAAGATTTCTTTTTAGGTCAGCAGTTTACTAGTTTTCACACTTTAGAAAATTAGTTTTCTTTCCTTTCCTCGTTTAAGCTTTTCACTACGAAAAATGGTTAGATCTACTCATAAAACATACTAGAACTTGTAGATCAATGATTTTAGAGTTCAAGAAACATAGATCTTTATTTTGACAAAAATCATCACAATAAATCATATTAACTAACTAGAGTTTTGAAATAGGAGAACTTTTAAACGTTTTGTTTTGATGACTTTTCTTCCTCTCCTTCCCAAAGTGATTATAGAGCTTGGAGGCATGGAAACTTCTCTTCCTTTTTTCCTCAAGGGGCTGCCAAACCATCACTATCCTCTCTCTTTCTATTTTATTTTCTTAGCTTTTAGGAATGAAGTAAAAGTTTTAATATGGAATGAATATGGAGGTATTTATAGAACTATAATATGTATACTTACAATATATACATATATGCAATATCTTCCCACAATCTCCCATCTTCTCTCTCTTGTTTTATTTTTTGCTAGATTTGCTTTCTCTCTCTTTAATCTTTCATATCTATCAAATATTTTCTCTTTCTCTTTCCTATCCTAAAAGATATGCAAGGTGTCAAAGAAATTTAATTAGCATGTGATACTACTCCCTTCTTGACCGAGTGCACTCCTCCTTTGCCCAATCTTGGTTTTTAGTATTTGATAATTTACTTGCTACATTTGACTTAATAATTAAATAATTAATTCAACTATTCTTTTAATACTTTTGTTAAGTAATTTAATTACTCAACCTTAATAACTTAATTACTTAATCAAATAAGTTAATACATAAATCTCCTTAAACTATTTTACCCTCACGAAAATCATATAATTTAAATATCCCATCTTTAATATATAATTTATATAAAACATAACATAACTTATTTAAATTACATATTTATTTTATAATTTATAAAATAAATATGTTACACATAATTCCTTATTCAAATACAATTATTTATATACCCAATATATTATAATATAATAACCTTACCTCATTAACATAAATTCAATGGAGAATTTATTTACTTAGTTAAAATATTAAGATATTAAATTAATTTCAGTATAAGAATTTATTCTAATACTCTTGGGTAAAGTATCTATAAATATTATATGCTTAACTTGCCTCTGCTTTTGCTTCATTATGCAAATTGATCCAATCAATTTTATTTTCCCCACGTAATAAACATATATATATATATATATATAATATTCACTGACTCCCAATTACCAATTACACTAAACATGCACACGCCACATATAGAAAATAATTAATAGTTTTATTTTCTCAAATTATAATTGTTTATATAATTTTATTTACTTATAGCAAATAAAATTTAATATATTTACCATATTACGTCTACATACACGTCCTTCATAAATCATCAAATAATTTATATACTCATAAATTATTAAAATCCTTCACATAATTTTGAAATCCTTAAAATTTCATTACAGAACTGTCAATTTCATACACTTATTTTCTGTCTAGGTTCTAACAGTGAACCTTAAATCAATCAATTATGATTTTAAATTTTTTCTAAATTCTCGGGTTGTCACAACGAGCAATCCATTAGAAGAGTCAAATAGACCATAAAATCTATTATCTTCTCCATGTTAAAAGTCCACCAACAATGTTTTATCCAAGTATCATCAATCAACAGTTGATGTCTACAATCATGTGAATAACTCATAATCCTAATTGTGGTTCTAAATTCCTATTCGCACCTAGGACGAAGATAATTTTCATTACTTGTCTTCACCTGAAACATCAAAGATCATGGTTATACCAAATCATAATTCCTATTCATAATCATACTAATAAATTCATCTTTGCACTACGGGCCAAGGATATTCATCAACAGTTCATCTTTGCACTACATGCCAAAGATATTCAACAACAGGTTATCTTTGCACTACGGGCCAAATATATTCAACATGTCATCTTTGCACTACATGCCAAATATATTAATATCACAAAGAAATATATGATCATTTCAGAATTTATATAAACAATAATTATAACCATGTTGATCAATTCACCTTTGCACTTAAGCTAAAGATAATCGTTTATAAATTCAATGGTCATGATCATACCAGTCAACAATTCATCTTTGCACTACTGGCCAAAGAGAACCCATAGTCACGATCATACCAATAATCTACCCATCTTTACACTCAAGTGAAAGAGAAATTTGTTCACCAGGATTATAAAAATATTATATATGATAATAAAAACAATATGATCAAAACATGGATTTAATTTCAAGAACAATATTCATAAATCAACGATAATTTGGTCAGAAAAAGAAACCAATTTTGTCGTGAATAGTACCCCATGAATAGTAACTAGTGAATAGTAACTCATGAATAGTAACTTATGAATAGTAACTCGTGAATAGTAACTCTGACACGAAAAGGTAAAAATTTCACAATAAAATTCATATCAATATTTCAGTATAATGATATCAAAAGATATAATATCATTTACGAAGGAAATAACATCCCTTACTATCCCCTACCTCAAAAGAATAGTACTTCTGGCTGGAATTTCGGATATAGTGCTGAAAGAAACTTGCACTGAATAACAACTCTCAAAGTATCTAAATACTCACAAAATATGCTCCATAATATAGAGAGAGAAAGCTTATGATTCTGGTATGATTTTCAATTCTAACTAAGCACCCTATTTATAGAAAAATGCTAGAACGCCAAAGGAGACTAAATTAATAAAATATTAATAAAAAAAAAATTCTACGCACACCTCTTTGAATATAACTCAGCCACCACAAGTGGGGCCCACCAAAAATCAGCCAACTTTCACAACAACCAAAAGTGGGGCCCACCCATATTTTAAATAAAAATATTTATTTTCAAAACTTCAATAATTCATAATAAATTGCCCTCTTATTAGAAAAATTCAAATCTCGTGTCTATTCCATATGAAATTTAATTCTCTACAACTTTGTAGAAGAAAGTTTTTCCAAATTCCGCCTCTAACATAACGAGAAAGGCTTACCGGAATTTCTGCTACAACTATATCTGAATCAGTCACCTCTTAATATTCATAACAAATCATACATTAATCTTTAACGTTTCAAAATTTGTGGACATATACTCAACTTATATATGTATAACATATTTGAAAATTACAACGATCCAACAGTTGGATTATAACTCACGCAATATAGCTTAAGAACACTGATTTTTCAGACTATGAGTCCTTTGGACCAGTTTCATTCAAACAGTCACCACGAAATATCCACAAAGAATTTTTGGGAGATTCAAATTTCTGCGTTTAGCTTTACTTTCAGTGCGGCTTTCTTTTGATATATGGCTCATCTCCTAATTCATTATACACAAAGAGTTATGGATTTTACAAAATCAATTAATAAACTAATTTTCTGAAAATTTCCAAATTTTGTTCTTCTTTTGTTTTCTAGATATCTCTCATTTGATTCATGCACCATGAATTTAGTGGAAAAATATCACCATTATTATATTATTATATAACCACATTATACATTTATAATGTAATATAATAATATATTTGAATAAATTATTTTATCAAAAAAGATAAAATATCAATTTTCAACAATTATTACTTTTCTAAAAATTCCTCCATTTATATCCCCATTAAAATAAATATTTCCTTATCCTATAAATCAATAATTAATTATTCACAAATTATATTACAGAATCACACTTATGACAACCAGGTCGTTTTCAGGAAAGAGGGAGCTTTCTGATAAGGATTTCTTCTTACTGGCGCACAATTAGATGACCAAACCCCTTTCCTAGACAAAACTTCCTTAGACATTGCCAATAATGTTATCTAACAATATTATTTAAATAATATGAATTATTGATCTGAGAATGGAAATACTGTGCAGTGATAATTATTTAAACAATAATAATATACAATATCCATATAACAATTATTGAATCAATAAAATAAAATATTGAACAGTAATTACTGTAACAATTATTGAGTAGTGCCTTCTTACGTAAGAATCAATAATCCAAAAATACTGTGCAATACCGTGTGCTACTATGTAACAATGCGTATTAATTTACTTGACCCACCGGATATTCCAACAGTTTTAACGGTAACAACTACGCCGTTATTTATAAAAAAACTCATACTTGTCGTTTTCTTCATCCGAGCGCTTATTACATTATGGGCCACAAATGGTCATACCATCGCATTTAAATATTCTCCGACAGTAAGAATATTCCACGACCACACGAATATTCCCCGACAACAATGAGTATTTTATAACCACTTACTTATTTAAAATATTTACATATATCACCCTTAACTTTAACCGTTTATCAATTTAACCATTTACTGAATAGTAATTATAAGAAAAATTAAATAATTTTATTTCATAAAATTCGGGGTCTTACAAAAATACCCTTATTTAATAAATATTCTCTCTCTCCTCGCTGCTTCTGGCCATTTTGATGTTTGTTTACTTCTAATTCAATGTTATTCCTTATAAGCTCTGCAAGAGAATGAGCAAGTTACAGTTTGAATATGACATCACATCTAGAGACCAAAGCTTTTCAGTTACAAAATTTATTTAGGTAGGCAATGTTTCTTCCCTGTTGGCATCATTGATGAAGAGCTAAAACATGTTTCGCAGAGCAACAAAGAAAGAATAAACCTACAGATTCAGGGATAAAAAATCAAGCTCCATACATGATATTCCTAGTAAAAGTTGGGAAGATAAATTTTTAACATGATTCTGACCACTTGTAACGATCGAGAAATTTATAATTTAATTTAAATATTTATTGATTAAATAAATATTTTAAATAATTTATTTTTTGGGAAAAATAAATATTTGATGAATTGTGATGTAATAATTTAGTTGAGTATGTATGTTAACTAAATTAATGAATAGTAATTTTATTATTTAAGGATTTAATTTAATGAAAATAATTAAATTAAATTAATTATTTAATTAATATTAAAGAAAATAAGTAAATTAAATAAAGTAATGTTTTGGTCTAATTTAATAATTTAAATTAGATATATATTTACTTATTTATTATTCGTAAATATAATTATAATAGAAATTATTATAATTACTATTATAAGTTATTTAAAATTAACTAACTAAAGTTATTTAAATTAACTAGAGTGTGACACATGAAATCATATAATATAATATTATTAAAATAATCTAGTATGGGGGAATAGGTGTGTAACCAAATGCAACCTTATGACTTTTGGTTTATTTTAACTGACGCCTTTTGGATTTTTCACCTGACGTACGTTGGGAAAAGGGAGTCAGTGTATATTGCGTGAGTTTTCCTAAGGCTAGATAACATATAACTACAAGAGAGAAACACAGAGATTAGAGAGAGTGCTTGGTGAGAAGAATTGCAGAGGTTGGAGAAGAAAGTAAACACAGTGATTTTGAGAGAAGGGTTTGCTAAATCAAGGTATAACATACTCTAATCTTAACTTTTATTGTTGAAATTTCTATTGGTAGTTATGTTGGATTGTTATATATACATGTATGAAGGGGTTTTAATCTGTTAATCAACTTATGTGAGTGCTATTTGATGATTAGAATACATGAAATTTGGGTTTGTAGGGAGAAAAGTAAATAACAGTGTATGTTTATGAAAATAACTTAAGAAAGTACAAAATTTCATGTTTAATATGTATGATAATCTGTAAATTGAAGTTGGATTATGTTAGTATGTTAAGAAACAAAAGCGGCGTAGCTCGAATCATGTCAATTGGTTAAGAAACGAATTCGTGGCGATCGAATACGCTAAAAGTTTCATAATTGAAGAAATTTGGAAAATTGCAGTTTTTATTCTTCAAAATTCGTGTATATGTGATGTTTATGTGGTTATAATTGTGTATAACATGCTTAAATATGTTATTACAGAGTTTTAGATGTTTTGGGTTGTGAATTTCTGTGGTTTTGGGTTGAATTGGGTGTCCACTGTGTAGCAGAGCTGCTTCGTGAGTTTCATGCAATGCGTGGCGCAGTACTACGCTGCTACATATACCGTAAACGACGCAATTGCTACCAGTAGGCCTTCTACAAATCTGCATGGCAGTAGCATAGCTCTCATGTGGTGGGACGGTCTTGTTTGCTGTTCCGTCTGAGCTTAGGCGTTATTTTCACGCCTATTTGTAGGTCATGATTAATGGACTTAATCTAGTTTAGCAATCATGTTAATGATGTTAAAACATAACATAGACTACAACAACAGATTGTAATGTGTTATAATATAAAGTGTGAAGATTTGTAAGTGTTTGTTAATTAAGTTATGTAATGAATCAAAAATTGATGTTATGAAAGTTAAAAGTAAATGATGAGGTTTATGTTAGTTTATAATGTAATTTCAGATTCGTTATAGGTGTTAATCAACATGGTTAAATGTTAAGTTAAGGTTATGACCTAAATGATGGGTTAACCCCATAAAGCTAATATTAATACAACTAATTGTTGTTGCGATTCCAATGATATATGTAGGGTAATTAGAGAACATTATTATACTTGTGTAACTTCTATACAAGGCAAGTTTCTTATCCTAGACTTTTATTGAGCAAGTATCCCTAACCTATGCTACTTAATTATTCAGCAAGGTTTTAATTATCGTTGTTATGTTATACTTTCTATTCCTAAGTTATCGTTGTATAAGTTCCTAATTTTTATGTTGAAATTGAGCAAACATAATCTATTTTGCGTATGTTTGTACAAGCTCTTGTAACCTAATTCGTTACCTCGAGCGAGTTTTACTTTTCTAAATCTTGATATTATTATTCAAAGCATATATTGTTCTAATACATCGATTCAAATGAGATTGTTCTAACTCTTTTGGATATAGCACTTTGCATGTACACCATGTTTATTCAATTATACGTTGTTGTTATTCGGTCTTTGACTTTGATAACCTTGTTCAATTCTATATTGATTATATTAAACCTTCAAGTAGTAAAAAAACTCTTATTGATTGAACTAGTCTATTATAAATGGTGTTCTAAAATTCTAGAACCACTGATAAGTTAGTTCTGAGCTAAACTCTCTTTAGTGCGGAAATTCTAAATTCAAACTGAGATGAACAACCCTAACATAGGGGATTTTGTATGTGTTAACGTTTAGATGTTTGTGCACAATACATGGTACAAAGGGCTGATCCCCCTAAGTATGTTAAGAAGGGTCTGTATAGTCTAATTGATTGTTAAGGTTGGGGTAGTAATACCTAATCACCGTGGACATAGTTCGTGGTCTTAAGACCCTCAGATATTAAAGTTCGAACTTGTTTTCTTTTTTTGATTCGTAGAACAAGTTCATTATTGTTTAGCATTCGTTGTTCATTCTCATATGGTTATTATTACTACTCTTTCTATCAGTGAGCAATTGTTTGCTCACTCTTACAATTAACACTACAGTGAAAGTTGAAAGAGTCGATGATCCATCTACTAGCAAAGAAAAGGGCAAGATGTCCAAGTGTTGAAGAATTATTTAAAATTTATTTAAATGCATGATGTTATAAGACTTGTTTTCTTTTATGATGTATTCCGCAAACTTATGTAATAAATTAAGGTTAGATTACCTGGGATTGTTTATGAGATGATGTAACCCATTAATGGGGAAGATTATTGTTTAAATTAATTGATATTTTTATCCTTTATTATGGGTAGTTAGATGTAATTATTTTAATAGTGAGCACCAAATTCTATAGGAATTAAGTACCCGGATTTGGGGGTGTCACAGGTTGGTATCAAAGCTTTACGTTATGAACCTTAGGTGTGGAAAACCTTAGGAAGTAACCTTTAAGGAGTCATAAAATATAGTGGTGTTTAACTCTTATCGGGTTTTAAGGAATGGATTAAGGCATCCATTGAAGCTAAACAATAAAAGAAATTATGTGCTATGTGTTAATAACTTATGTGCTCGCGAGTATCAATAATGTTAAGTAAAACTTAAAATATTTTGTTGACATGATGTTGAACGAAGGAGGATCCAGTCCAACTAGGGAGGTGATACCTCAGATGTAACACCCCCTTTCCGAAATAGAAAGAGAGGTTACTCAAAACATAACAAAACTAATGAATTTAATAGCAAGGCTCAAAGACACTAAAGAATAGTCTAAATATGTGATAAATACCACAAGTCAACCATAATAAATATCAAACAGTCTCAAACCACAATCTAAAATAATTATTACAATTTCGAACAAACTAATGTATCAAAACCTAAACATCATATATCTAAATCATTTGGATAAAAGGGAGCTCTCATCACACTTGCCCTTGATCCCCCTGATTACCTGCCGAAAGAAAAACACAGCATGAGCCAAATGCCCAGTACGGATATATAATACAAATAATGAATCAAAATAACTAACTCAATTAAATGAAATGAAACGAAATGGACTGAAACGAAACGAACAAAACTAACACAACGAAACGATAGGCTGAATCAAATGGTTGGGTCTTATTTCATACCGAGCTCAGAACAAAACAAAATATACCTTGCCACACAGGCAAGTCAAATAATGCCACACAGGAAAATCAAATAATGCCACACAGGCAAGTCACACACCTTGGACCGCGAATCTAATGCATGTAAAATCAGAAGGTGTGTTTGGCACAAACATCACCAATCCGCAGAACAGAACAGAAAACTAGGGTCGACCCATACGCCTCCCACAACAAAATACCAAATGGCCAACTCCCACCGGAGTCCAAAATGGAGACGCCGTGGACTGATCACACCACCACAGAAGGTGTCATGCCTCGGTGCCAAGAGGACATACATGTGGTACCCCCATAGGTGGTTATAGCTCAAGTATACCCTACGGTATTCTAACAAAATATAATGTCACAACACATGCGACACAACAAAGGGGCTCTAGCATGTACATGTTAAACTGAAACGAAATATCAATGCAAAGTCTCCAAAAATATTAACGTGTACTTTCTACAAAGATCGAAATAAATATTAACCATGACACACTAGACCAAAGAGTACAAATACTAGTTTCAAATACTAATGCCAAAATGAAACATTCTCACGAATTTAAGAAGGAACAATTATGAGAGGCAAAACTAAATTTTGAAATGAATAACGAAACGAACAAATTAAAAACAAAAGAGTCTCGCTGAAAGAGTATGGAATCCGTACCTGGATTAAGTAATGTAATACCTAAAATTTATACTCGTTTAAACTCTCTCCTTTCAATCTAAATAATTTAATAAAATTTTATTACAATCCAATCATTTGTAACATAATACTATTAAATTTTATTATTAAAAAAATTTATAACTATGTCGACAAAATTAATTAATTAAAATTAATATGCATAACTTCAATTGATTTACTAATTCTGTTAAAAGTTTCATGGCCAAAAGTTTATTAACATAATATATATATATATATATATATATATATATAAATTGAAATCAATGACGCAAAGAAGCGTCAAGCTCGCATTTATATATATATAGAATCCTCATATATATGTTTATATAAAATAATAGAATCATATATGCATGCAAAGCTGCAACAACCTGATATATATAATCCTTATAATAATACAACAGTACAGTAGCTTTCAACTGAATCACTTTAACAATTTTTTTAAAAGAAAATCAATCATCAATTCACGTGATATATATATATATATATAAATGATCTGAGTACAACATATATATTATATGAATCATATATATGTATAGGTGATACGGCTATACCTTACTTGAAATCATAAACTACAACCAAATAATCTGATTTCTCTTTCTTCTTTTGCGCGCCGCCGTTAGCTTTCTCCTTTTTTTTCTTTTCAATTCGTATCAAACGTGCTTATATGATTAGGTTTTGTACTTATTTATTTATTAATTAATATATCTTATTTACTCTCCTATTTTTAATAGAATTTATTATTACCCACATAAATTAAACTAAACTAGTTTTTTAAAGCCCAATTTTAAAATTTTAATTTATCCACTTATTAATATTTATTAGCCCATATAAATTAAATAACTAGTTTGACCCAAATAAATGACAAAGTCCAATTAATATGTTCTTAAAACAAAATAATTTTTATTATTTAATATTTATTTATTTATTATATTTTTTTTCTCGGGTATTACATCACCTACCCCTTAAAAAGGATTCCGTCCCCGAAATTAAAAGAATGGAACACACCTAATTTTCAAAGAGATGCAGATACTCCGCTCGAATAGACTCCATCTCCCATGTAGCCTCCCGCTCCGAATGATTCCTCCACAGAACCTTAACAAACAGAATTGTCTTCTTTCTCATAATTCGCTCTTGACGATCCAAAATCGCCTCGGCTTGTTCCTCACAAGTAAGATCCTCCCGAATCTTATCGAATGGATATTGCACCATGTGCAATGTATGATGATGATAACTCCTTAACACTGACACATGGAACACATTGTGCACATGAGCTAGCTGTGGAGGTAAAGCTAACCGATATGCAACTTCACCAACACTCTCCAGAATCTCAAATGGGCCAATATAATGCGAACTAAGCTTCCCTTTCTACCCAAATCACCGAATGCCCTTCCAAGGAGAAACTTTTATAAACACATGCTCACCATGTTCAAACTCTAAAGTCCTCCTATGTTTATCAGCATAACACTTCTGCCGTGATCGAGCCGACTTCAATTTCTCCTTAGCCACCGCTACCTTCTCCGTAATGATTTGAACTAACTCAGGCCCTTCTATGGCCCTTTCGCCAACCTCATCCCAACAAGTTGGTGCCCGACATTTTCTACCATACAGTGCCTCAAAAGGAGCCATTCCAATACTTTTATGCCAACTGTTGTTATAAGCAAACTCAACCAGGCTCGAGTAATCATCCCAATTACCCGACCACTCAAGTGCACAAGACCTCAACATGTCCTCTAATGTCTGAATAGTCCATTCAGATTGCCCATCAATTTGTGGATGAAAAGAAGTATTAAAGTTGAGCCGAGTGCCCCAAGCTCGTTGAAACCCTTTCTAAAACTGTGAAGTGAACCATGGGTCTCGATCTGAAATAATAGACACCGGAGTACCATGAAGTCTAACAATCTCATGCTAAAAGATTTGTGCCAACCTATCCACCAAGTAACCCTCATGGATAGCTAAAAAGTGTACTGATTTGGTCAGTCGGTCCACCACTACCCAAATGGCATCATTTTTCCTGAAAGTCTTCGGCAAACCAGTCACAAAATCCATCGTGATATCTTCCCACTTCAACATTGGAATGTCTAACTGTTGCAGCAAACCACTAGCACGTTGATGTTCTATCTTCACTTGTTGACATGTAAGACACTTCCCAACATATTCAGCCATGTCTCGTTTCATCCCATTCCACCAAAAATTCTTCTTCAAATCCCTATACATCTTTGTAGAACCTGGATGAATAGAAAATGGCGAACTATGAGCCTCAGCCAACACAGCCTCTCTAATGATTGGATCCGAAGGTACACACAACCGTTCACCCAACCAAATCACACCATGGTCATCAATATGAAACTCGGGTTGCTTGCCCTCCTCTAGATTTTGCGTTATACTCCACAACTCCCCATCTTCTTTTTGAGCTCCTTTGACTCGCGAGATAAGAGAGGGCTCAACTCTCATACCCGCCAAATGCCCATCTTAACCTCGTACATACAACTCCATATCCAAAATAAGCTGAGGTTGTGTAATAAGGGCTACTACACTCCCTGAACTCTTTCGACTAAGAGCATCAGCAACCACATTTTCCTTCCCCGGGTGATACTGAATTCTAGCATCATAATCCTTTAGAAGCTCCAACCAATGCCTCTGCCTCATGTTGAGCTCCTTTCGAGTGAAAATGTATTTAAGACTTTTGTGATCGGTGAAGATATCACAAGTCTCTTCATACAAATAATGCCTCCAAATCTTTAAAGCAAAGATCACCACTGCCAACTCCAAATCATGAGTGGGGTAGTTCACCTCATAAGGCTTAAGCTGCCTAGAAGCATAAGCAATTACCTTACCATGTTGCATCAAAGCACACACCAAACCCTTCTTAGAAGCATCACTATAAATCTGGTAACCTCCAGTACCCGACGACAATGCAAGTATAGGAGCTTGTTGAGAGAATGCATATGTTAATTTGATGTTTAAATATAAATGCTCATGATTATTTGTAAAGTCCTTCAAGGAATATATGTACAAGGACTTAGTGATAGATCAAATTTGTTAGGTTAATCTAAGCTCTTAATGTGTATCATTCTGGAAATGAATGTATAGATACAAAGATCAAAGCTGTTAGGTTGATCTTGAGATGTAATAGATAGGCTTCAAAGAATTCGTAGTGTATCAATCAGATCAACATTATAGAAGTCAAGGCAGAAACGTAGAGCTTCAAGGATCATAGTGTGTCTACCTTGAAGGGCCTCTTTGGAAATCGTAGAGTGGTCCCAACATTTTCCGAGCCAACCCAGAGATCGTAATGTACTCTCAGAAATGTAGAGTTTACAACTCAAGCAAGCGAAGATCGTAGTGTGCAAATAGTTAAGAGAAATCGTAGTGCTCTCGACTGATAGCATCAGACCAAGCACCAAGGCGACAAGTCACCACGATCTGAATTGCAGAGTACCACGATCTGAATCGTAGAGTACCATGATCTGAATCGTAGAGTATCATCGGTCTTGTGTCAGAAGCATCAAGCCTCACGATTTTATGTGGGGCAAACTCCAACATATGAGGAATGGATTCTAAACGTTGTAGTACTTACTAGTCCCAAAGTTATAAGAAATATCCTTAGTATGCAACAAAGAAGCGTATTGAAGAAGCTAAGGAAAATACCTTTGGTAAGGGGGAAAACACCTTTTCAGGTGTTAGGTGAGAAAGCAGTCTGCTGTGTCAGTGGGCCATAATGCAATTCAGAAGATGTGCAGCAATGTCTCCATCAAAGAACAGAAAGGTCAAACGCATTTAATGCTTCAACGGATGGATCCAACGGATAGTTTTCAAGATCACATATATGCAAATCAAGAAGATGAGAGAGGCAAGAAAGCATTGAACAAAAACGTACAAGAACTCTCAAAGCTTAACTCTACGATCTGAGAAAAAGGAAAGCTTGCTCAGCTACTCAGTTCTTTCGAACAAGTGCTTAAACAGCAACTGAGTAGCAACCATCAAGAACTCAACATCTACCAATCAACTGAAGAAAAAGTTCCAAGTCTGCTGGACTTGAAGAGTTCTAAGTGAACTATAAGAGAGCCAAGTTTGTTGGACTTGAAGAGTTCAAGAGTGAACTAAGAAGTTCTTAGACTGCTGGTCTAGAAGGAATCTGTGTGATTCAGAAGTTGTAAAAGACATCCTTAGTGGATTTCCTACTCGAGGAGTAGAAGAGTGGACTAGGAGCTTTAAGTGCTCTGAACCACTTAAAACGACTGTGTCTTTCACTTTCTTGCTATAACTACTACATCTGCCATAACTGCTATAACTGCCTCACTCTCATAACTCCACTACTTCGCAAAGGAGATTAAAACAAACATTAATTCTGCTAAGTTTTAATCATCATCAACTAACAAGTTTAAAACGAAAAGATTTTTTAAATATCTATTCAACCCCCCCTTCTAGATAACTATTGTTCCTACTGGGAACTAACAATTGGAATCAAAGCAGGTTCTATTTTATAGCTTACAAGCTTTAGTAGATTCAATGGCACACGAACCAAGTGAATCAAGGACTGGAGGACGCATCAAGCCACCAATGTGCAACAAGGATAAATTTGTAAACTGGAAAGTCAGGATCCAAGCATACATGGACTCAATAGATAAAGATCTTTTTGAGACTATTCAGAATGGGCCCTATGTTCCAACAAAGCTTGCACCAACCACAGACGATCCAAACAGAATACAAATCAAAGTAAAAGAGGAGTGGACAGACAACGAGAAGAGAGGTGTCCAACTTGACAAAAAAGGCCAAGAACATCTTGTTTTAATCCTTAGAAGACAATTTGTTCGAAAACGTTGTCAACAACAAAACAGCTAAGGAGGTTTGGGAAGCACTGCTCATCATGCACGAAGGAACTGAAGAAGTAAGAGAAAACAAACAATCACTCCTGACACAGTAGTATGAAATGTTTTCTCATGTTCAAGGAGAAAATGTAACTGCCACCTATGAGAGATTCAACGTTTTGCTCAACTTTTTACGAGCATATGGGAAGATCTATCCAAACAAAGACCTAATCATAAAGTTCATGAGAGCCCTACCAAGCAGGTGGGATGCCAAAACCACTGCTATAAGAGAGTCAAAGAATCTTCATGAGATGACAGTTCAACAGCTATATGGCAATCTCCTGACATACGAACTGGAGCTGACTCAACGAGCTGAAACCCTATCAAAAGGAAGAAAGAAGGATAAGGGTGTTGCTCTCAAGGAAACTGAAGGTGCATCTAAGGTCAACACTGAGATGGACTCTGATTATGATGAAGACGATGATGAAGACTTTGCTATGCTGGTAAAAAGACTAAGAAGGTTCATGCGTCAAGGCAAAACCAGCAAGCCAAAGAAGGTCAGCAATTACAGCAGCCAGGACTAAATGAATGATCTATGCTACAACTGCAAGAAGCCTGGCCACATCATTGCCAACTGCAACAAACCTCTCAGAGAAGAACTAAAGAAGAAATCACATGCAAAGAAGGAATACAAAGGCAACAAAAGGCCTCAGAAAAAAGGCAAAGGCATGGTAGTTGGAGGATCGTGGAGTGATTCAGACAATGACTCCAATCCTGATTCTGGAGATGATGAAGAACCACAAATGGCTAATCTGTGCCTAATGTCCAAACATGCAAAGGACAAACAAATCTCCAAAATACATGAAGTAAGTCTCGATGAGGTATTTGACTTTAACTCTCCTGATGTAGACATAAATGATTTAAGAACTGCACTGCATGGCATAACCACTGATCTACATCAATACATGAAGTGGTTCAAAGTTTTGTCTAAGGATCATTCACTTCTTCAAGAGGAGAAAAAGAAAGTTCAAGAAGAGCTTGAAACAACCCTTCTAAGTACTAACCTTCTCTCCAAGCTTGAGGCTGAGAATGAAATCTTAAAACAGACAAATAAACTCAATACACAACGAGAGTCTAATCTAACCTCTAAAATTGAGGAACTAGAAAAAACTATATCTACATGGAACAAATCCTCATCATCCATGGACTCCTACTCTCTAGTCGAGAGAGTACATTCGATGTAATGTGCCTGAGCTTTGGGGAATCCATCTCGAGCCCATGTGTGGAAAAGACAAAGGAAACTAGCACTAGTAATGCCTCAAGTTTTAGTAGAAGCATTACCTTTGTGAAATCCTCATAGAAGGAAAAACCAGTTCAACCTCGTTCTACTGTTTCCATCCATACTCAAAGGAGTAAAGGGTCTCACGATGGCCTGGGCTTCATAAAAGAGAAAAGTAACCCAACCTCGAAGAATCGTAGAGTCAAGTAAGACCAACTCTACGAATCAACTGGGAAGGTACAGTAGAAGTAAGGCACACTCATCACTATTTATGGAACTCAAGGACACGTGGAAGAAGGAGAATCAGTTTAACAGAAGAACAACTAAAGAATCACACAAGTCCAAATGGAGGATGAATAATCATACACACACATGCATGCATCATACTAGATATTTTATATGCAATAAATTTAGTCACAAGGCTGCCAAGTGCTATTATAATTCCATGCATGTGAGACCCAAGATCAAATAGATTTGGGTTCCCAAAGGCACTAACAAAATAGGACCCATACAAATATGGGTACCAAAATGAAGGTTAAACTTTATGACAGGAAAAGAGCTCCACGATCACAACCTGGTATCTGGACAGTGGATGCTCAAGACACATGACAGGGAACAAAGCCCTTCTATCTAAATACATAGAAAAGGAGGGTCCCTCAGTCATCTTTGGAGACAACGGCTCGGGCAAGACAAGAGGATACGGCTCTACTGGCAATGGTGCAGTATCTTTCAGCAAAGTAGCATATGTGGAAGGTCGCTAACACAACCTTCTAAGCATCAGCCAACTCTGCGACAAGGGTCACCAAGTAACATTCCTTAACAACCAGTGTCAAGTCAGAGATCTAAAGACATCTGCTATAAAGCTAACTGGGACAAGAGAAGGAAATGTCTACATAATGAATCTTGGTCAACTAAGCTCAGACGAGATAATATGTTTTCTGGCAAAAGCATCTGAAGAAATGAGCTGACTATGGCATAGACGGTTGTCCCACTTAAACTTCAAAAGCATGTCTAAATTGGCATTAAAAGATCTCGTTGCTGGCCTACCTAAGTTCAACTTCATAAAAGAAAGGCCATGCAATGCCTGTCAGCTTGGAAAGCAAACCAGAAGCTCATTCAAGAGCAAAACTGCCAACTCTATCGACAATCCCCTGCAGTTGCTCCACATGGATCTATTTGGGCCAATTCCAAAAACTAGTCTTGGAGGAAAAAGATACTCTCTAGTTATAGTCGGTTTACTACACCGATTCACATACGGGTATTCTTCCTAACTTCAAAGGATGAAACGAGCTCCCAATTAATCAAGATGTTCAGACTGGTGATGAACGAGAAAGGAGAGAAAATCAAGGCTATAAGGAGTGATCATGGAAGAGAATTCAACTTCTCAGAAATAGACCAGTTCTGCACAGACAATGGCATCAGTCATAACTTCTCAGCTCCACGAACTCCTCAACAAAATGGTGTAGCTAAAAGAAAGAACAAAACTTTGATAGAGGCTAGAAGAACTCTACTAGCAGCAGCTCATCTACCTGAATACTTATGGGCAGAAGCCGTCAACATTGCATGTTACATGCAGAATAGATCACTGATACACTCTATGATCAAGAAGACACCCTACGAACTGTGGAAAGGAGGAAAGCCAAGTGTCAGCTACTTTCATGTATTCGGCTGTGCATGCTACATTCTCAACAATGGAAAGCAGTACCTGACAAAATTTCAACCCAAGTCAAACGAAGGAATCTTTCTTGGATATGCCACAGACAATAAGGCCTATAGAGTGTTCAACAAGAAGACACTGAATGTTGAAGTCTCGATTCACATCATCTTTGATGAAACAGACTTAGACAAATCAGTGCTTCAAGGCACTACGACCGATAGTGCAGACACTACGAATGAAGTCGTCGAGCTCAACACTACGATCGTAGTGCCAGAGAATGAAATCGTTGAGCAAGAAAATGAGATCGTAGAGAGGTCTATGCAAGACAACGAACCTCCACACCAAGAAGAAGAAATAGATCTTGAAGACTTAAGACAAGAAGGCATTAGGACAGATGTCCCAATCAGAAACAGATGGGCCAGAGATCACACTCAAGATCTAATCATTGGAGATCCGAGTGCTAGAGTCAAAATAAGAGCTGCCACCCAGAATGAATGCTTTTATCTAAGCTTCCTGTCACAAATGGAACCAAAGAAGATAGAGGATGCTATGGAAGACTCCAGTTGGATAGAAGCCATGCACGAAGAACTCAACCAATTTGAACGAAACAAAGTATGGAGATTGGTACCAAGACCAAAGAGTCATCCTGTCATTGGAACCAAGTAGGTCTTCAGAAACAAAATGGATAAAGATGGAGTTATAACCAGAAATAAGGCAAGACTGGTGGCCAAGGGTTATTCTCAAGAAGAAGGCATTGACTACGATGAGACATTTGCACCTGCTGCCAGACTAGAAGCCATCAGAATCTTTCTTTCCTTTGCTGCTCACATGAAGTTCAAGGTCTTCCAAATGGATGTCAAAAGTGCATTCCTGAATGGAGAACTTCAAGAGAAGTCTATGTAGAGCAACCTCCAGGTTTCATCAATCCATCTCTTTCCAATTATGTTTATAGATTAGACAAAGCCTTATATGGTCTTAAACAAGCACCTAAAGCATGGTATGAAACTCTAACTAACTTCCTGATTGAAAATGGGTTCACTAGAAGTAGAGTAGATACCACATTATTTCTTAGAAAGCATAAAGACAAAGTCTTATTGGTTCAAATATATGTTTATGATATTATTTTTGGTTCTACTGGCGAAAAGTTATGCAAGAGATTCTTCAAGCTAATGCATAGCAAGTTTGAAATGAGCATGATGGGTGAGCTAAATTTCTTCATTGGACTGCAAGTAAAGCAATCTGATGAAGGAATCTTCATAAACCAAGCCAAGTACATCAAAGGTCTACTCAAGAAGTATGGCATGGAATTAGCCTCTCCCATGAAAACCCCAATTGCTCCTGCAACCAAGCTTGACAAAGATGAAAAAGGTAAAAGTATTGATATAACTCAATATAGAGGTATGATAGGCTCTCTTTTATATCTAACTGCCAGTAGACCAGACATAATGTTTGCAACATGCATATGTGCTAGATTTCAGCCTAACCCTAAAGAATCACATTTATCTACTGCAAAGAGGATTTTCAGGTATCTCAAGGGTACACCCTACTTGGGGCTATGGTACCCTAAGGAATCCTCATTTGAACTAACAGGATACACAGATGCTGATTTTACAGGCTGCAAAATAGATAGAAAGAGTACTAGTGGCACCTGTCAATTGCTAGGAAACAGACTTATTTCTTGGTTTAGCAAGAAGCAAAACTCAGTATCTACTTCAACTGCATAATCTGAATATATTGCTGCTGGTAGCTGCTGTGCTCAGATCCTATGGATAAAAAATCAGCTAACTGACTATGGGTTTGAATTCAAAAAAATTCCCATTCACAGTGATAACACAAGTGCCATAGCAATAACTCATAATCCTGTTATGCATTCTAGGACTAAGCATATAGAAATAAGGTATCACTTCATTAGGGATCATGTGCAAAATGGAACTATATCTTTAGAAATATCCTTATTGAAAATTAACTTGCTGATGTTTTTACAAAACCTCTAGATGAATCCAGATTTAACAAGTTAATAAGTGAGCTAGGAATACTTAATTTACAACCATAAGATATATGCTCTAGTATGTGCTAATTATACAGATACAAAGGCTATGGTTGAAATCGTAGACATGATCAAGGGAAGTCCACGATCGTAGAGCTAAAGTGACATGAAAGAAAACGATCGTAGCATAGACTCAACCATCGTAGTGCAGACTTAACGATAGCAGAACCCTAACCATCAAGAGGAGCATCCTGTGATGATAAGTCTCAAAACAAAGCAATCTCTTTGATAAGCACCTCAGGAACAAACCTAACCCTTGACTCACTCCAAGAGGTTGGCCCTTCCTGAGCTACCTTAAAAGAATGCTATGTCAAAAACTCATCACAAGGATCCGGTCAGACTCGACGATCGTAGCTCAAACATGACGATTGCCGGACAGACTCGACGATCGTATGTGAGACCCCGAATTTTATGAAATAAAAGTATTCAATTTTTCTATTTTGGTAAATAGTTAAATTGATAAAAGTTTAAAGTTAAGGGTAATATGTGAATTTTTTTTTTGCAAAGTAAGCAAGTTGATATAAAATATTCGTTGTGTCGGGGAATATTCGATTAGTCGGGGAATATTCTTTTTGTCGGGGAATATCCATACGACGGTACAATCATTGGTGGACCCCACAACAAAATTATTGTCGGATTGAGAAAACGACAAAAATATTTTTATGAAAATAAAGGCGGAAGTTTTACCGTTAATCGTTGAAACACCCTATGTTAGTAAAAAATACGATGTCTGTGGTTGCAAGTAGCACTACGGTATTGATTATTGATGCTTACTTGAGAAGTCACTCGGTTTTGTTTTATTAGTATTATTAATGTAATAAAATGAAAAGCTTTTTATATAAAACAAAATACTTTTATAAAGTTATTCATTTTATTAGGCTAATAGTAAAATCTTTTTATATAAAATGTAATACTTTTATAAAGTTATTCATTTTATTAGATTATAAATAGAATATATTATATTTTATTGTAAACCAATCTGGACCGTCTGCTTAAAGTAAATCAATCTGACCGCTCATGAATTAGTTACTTATCGCAGATCCATTCTTCTATAAATAAGCTCATTCCTTCATTATTTCTTACGAATTCAATTTGAAACTTTAGAGAGAAACTATAGAGAGAGTTCTTCTTCTATAATCTTGGCGTATTTTTTTAGAGTTTAAGAAAGCTTTGAGCGTAGTGCAAGTTTTTTCAAGTATATTCCCGCCCTACCAGTCGGAATACTTTTCTTTTTAAGGTATGGGATATAATTGTCATACTCGTAAAGGATATTATTGTTATAGTAAGGGGTATTATTTTATTCGTATTCATGAAGAGAACTTCTATTATTCCATTTTTTATTATTATGTTGGAATAACATGTCTATGCGAAGTACTGTATACATGGTGAAATTCTTCTATTATTCCATTCTTTATTATTATGTTGAATAACTTTATCATGCAAAGTCTTGCATACATGGTGAAATTCTTCTATTATTCTATTCTTTATTATTCTGTCGGAATATCCTGTCTGTGCGTTTACGCATGACCTGGTTCCATTCTTTATTATTCTATTGAAATAACATGTCTATGTAGATTATCGCATGCATGGTAAATGATCATTCGTATTCATACGAATAGTATTTTCATTAAAAGGGGGTTTCTGCCAGGGGCAGATTCGTAATTTTTCTGACCCTCAAAAAATTTTGGAAAAATTTGAAATGATAATTTGATGAGTTTTCTAGATTGTGTTCAAAAATGGCGATTTTTGGATGTATAGATTAAGAGTTATTGATTTTATGGGAAAAGATTATTTTAAAAGTAAACCATTATAACTCCTTGTGGTTAACTCCAAAATTGGTGAAATTTTTATTGAAGTACATGTATATAACAGAGTATACCTCAGAAATTTCGAATTTTTGGACAAAAGTACAATTTATGATAAATGTCTAAATATTCAATGCTTTTTAGCCATATAAAAAATAGTAAATGGATTTTAAAAATTCTGAGAAAAATATATGTTCAAGATGGGACTATATTCTGCTAAATCCCAGGGAAAAAATATTTTTAAGACTGATTTGGTATTTTTCATGAAAATGAACTAGTTATGAGTAAATGAATTAAATATGTTATGTGAAGTAATAAAATTGGAAAATAGGATTTTATGGCTTGAGAATCCTATATAGGGTATATGCAGATTTTTGATGAGGGATTTGATCATTGATTATGAAATCTTATGAGTATGACATTTTTGAATGATTAAATGCATTATTTGATAAAGTGTAAACAATTGAAATAAATTATTTATAAGTTTAAGAAATGATTAAAATATTATTATAATATTAATGATATTAGATTATGAGATTATTAAGTGATTGATAACATTTGGTTATTATTGAACACTGGATAAATTGAATTATAAATGTTTAATATTTATCCTTTATCTCATTTGATTGATTCTTATATCATTGTCATCATCCTCATGCTTATATTGTGTTGAAAGTCATCTTTTGCTGTAGTGCATAGATGGACTTGGTATGATTATGACCAGGGATTATTCAGTATAATCATGACCGTAATGTTACAAATGATGTGAAAAAAGTCCTCATTGGCCCATAGTGCATTGATGAAAAGTTTTTGGTATGATTATGGCTATGGATTCTCTTCGGCCAAGGGTAAAAAGATGAATTGTTTTATGGCATGATTGTGACAACCCCAAAATAGGTCCATTCCATCCAACCTATTCTGAGTCGCCAAATACATGGTACAGAAAACAACTACAATTTTATTACAACAATTGTCGTGCAAAATACAACAACACATATGCTGTGAGTTTGGATACAAATATATACCAACTGTGACTCTCATCCCAACCTTGGATAACACGTCACAATGACACCTTACATAAAGGTATAGTCAAAAACTGTTTTAGAAATTATAATCTTTGGGAAGTGCTCAAGGAAACCTTCGTACATGGGAGGCCATGCTTCTAGGTTAGGATAGATATCATATGGCCCACGAAATTATCCTTGGTTGATTCTAATAGACCCCAAAGAAAAACGAGAAGATTACTATCATATTCTTCCCAGTGGTGAGTCTTCTCTTGACATATCATTATCTCCACTGTCTCTAATTGAGAATTATACTTCAAACAAACACCAAGATTATATAGGTAGTGCTCGTAACTATACTCAACAAGTGGATGAGCACAACCTTGTCTTATGATGACACGAGGTTGTATGTCATTAGACATCTTGTATGATAGTGGCAAAACACCCTTCCAACGTTGGGTTCGCCTCACCCTAGTTGATTCACCAAATATAACTACTAAATGATGACCATCGCTTACTATTCCTCATTACCCCTTCTTCGACCCAATTGCCTACACTCTTATTACCTGAAAGGAATTGTGAAGCAAAAGGGTGAGCAGAACTAGCTCAGTAAAGAATATCATGACTAAAGATAATTAAATTATCAATAGCCTGCATCAATAATAAATCAGAGATTTAGAACATATGGTAGATGATAAAAATTTCAACCATAGTTGCAGCGAAACGAGCAATCCATTAGAAGAGTCAAATAGAACATAAAGTCTATTATCTTCTCTATGTTAAAAATCAACCAACAATGTTTTATCCCTGTAACATCAATCAACAGTTCTGGTCCACAATCATATGAATAACTCATAATCTTAATTGTGATTCTAAATTTTTCTTCGCATCCAAGACGAAGATAATTTTCATCACATGTCTTTACCTGAAACATCAAAGATCATGGTTATACCAAATCACAGTTCCTGTTCATAATCATACTAATAAATTCATCTTTGCACTACGGGCCAAAGATATTCATCAACAGTTCATCTTTGCACTACTGGCCAAAGATATTCAACAACATGTCATCTTTGCACTACGGGCCAGAGATATTCCTCAACAATTAATCTTTGCACTACAGGCCAAAGATATTCATCAACAATTAATCTTTGCACTACAGGCCAAAGATATTCCTCAATAGTTCATATTTTCACTACAGGCCAAATATATTAATATCTCAAAGAAATATATAATCATTTCAGAATTTATATAAACAATAATTATAACCATGTTGATCAATTCACCTTTGCACTTAAGCTAAAGATATTCAATTATAAATTCAATGGTCATGATCATACCAGTCAACAATTCAACATTGCACTACTGGCCAAAGAGAACCCATAGTCATGATCATACCAAAAATCTACCCATCTTTACACTCAAGTCAAAGAGAAATATCATTGTTAGGGTTATAAAAATGTTATATATAATAATAAAAATAATATTATCAACATATAGTTTTAATCTCAAGAGTAATATTCATAAATCAACTATAATTTGGTAAGAAAAAAAAACTAATTTTGTCGTGAATAGTACCCGTGAATAGTAACTCGTGAATAGTAACTCTTGAATAGTAACCCCAACATGAAAAAGGTAGAAATTCCACAATAAAATTCATTCAAATATTTCGGTATAATGATATTGAAAGAATAATATTTCTTACGCTTATAAACAATTTATTTTAATTGTTTACACTTTACTAAATAATGCATTTAATCATTCTAAAATGCCAACCTCATAAGATTTCATCACCAATAATCAAAACCCTCATCAAAAATCTGCATATACCTCATGTAGGATTCTCAAGCCATAAAATCCTATTTTTTAATTTTCTTACTTTACATAACATATTTAATTCATTTACTCATAACTAGTCCATTTTCATAAAAATACCAAATCAGTTCCAAATATATTTCTTTTCTGGGATTTAGCAAAATATAGTCCCATATTGAACATATATTTTTCTCAGAATTTTTAAAATTCATTTACTATTTTTCATATGGCCAAAACCGCTGAATATTTAGACATTTATCATAAATTTTACTTTTATCCAAAAATTCTGAAATCACAGAGTATACTGATATTATATAGATATACTTCAAATAAAAATTTCATCAATTTTGGAGTTAACCACAAGGAGTTATAAGCGGTTACTTTTAAAATAGTCTTTTCTCATAAAATTCATAACTCATAATCTGTACATCCAAAAATTACCATTTTTGGACACAATCAATAAATCTCATCAAAATATCATTTCAAATTTTTCCATAATTGTTTAAGGTCTGAAAAGTTACGAAACATGAAAAACATAACAACCCTTAAAATCCTTTACCTCAAAGAGCAGTATTTCTGACTTGAATATCGGATATAACGCTGAACGAACTTACGTCGTATAGCAACACTCAAGATATCTAAATACTATCACAAATATGTTTGATAATATAGAGAGAGTAACTTATGTTTCTAGTGTAATTTTCAATTCTAACATAAGCACCTATTTATAGGAAAATGCTAGAACGCCATAGGAGACTAAAATAATAAAATATATTATTTCTTTTTCTTCTTCCACGCCACCTCAATTTGTCAAGCCAGCCACCAGCCATCTTTGAACCAAAAGATAGCAGCCCATGTGTTGATAACCAAGTGGGTCCAACCCATAAATTAATAAAAATTATTTATTTTCTGAAACTTCAATAATTCATAGAAAATAGATCGTTTATCAGAAAAATACGAATTTTATGTCCATTCTGCCTGAAATCGAATTCTCTACAACATTGTAGCTTTGAGTTTTTCCAAATTCCAAACCAAAAATATCCTAAATCCATAAACGGATGATTTTTAATACCTCCACACCGACAAAATACCGATAAAACACCTCAGCATTAATTCCTTCATTTGTATCCACATAAAAATAAATATATTCATCATTTATATCCACATAAAATAAATATTTCCTTATCATAGAAATCAATAATTAATTATTCATAAATAATATTACAGAATCACAATAATGACAACCAGGCAGTTTCCAGGAAAGAGAGGGCTTTCCGATAAGGATTTCTCCTTATTGGCGCGCAATTAGGTGACCAAACCTCTTCTTGATAGAACTTTCTAGACATTGCCAATAATGCTATCTAATAATATTATTCAAATAATATGAATTATTGATCTGATAATGGAGATATTATCGCATGACAATTATTGAAACAACAATAATATAAAATATCAACGCATCAATTATTGAATCAATAAAATAAAAATTGAGCAATAATTACTTGTAACAATTATTGAGTAGTGCCTTCTTACGTAAGGATCAATAATTCAAAAATACATGTAAAAAATCGTGTGCTCTCATGCAAACAAAGCGACATCGTTTTTTTACCACCGGGTTCCAACAAAGTTAATAGAATAACAACTACGTCGTTATTTATAAAAACTCAATTTTTGTCGTTTTCTTCATCCGAAAGTTATTCAAGTTATGGGCCCCTATAATGGGTCAAGGTAAAGAATATTCCACGCATTTAATATTCCCCGACAACAAGAATATTCTACAACCACTTGCGTATTTTGAAAAATTTATATATATCACCCTTAACTTTAAACTTTTTTCAATTTAATCATTTACTGAATTGTAATTATAAGAAAAATTGAATACTTTTATTTCATAAAATTCGGGGTCTTACAATCTCCCCTCCTTGTGAAATCTCATCCTCGAAATTTACGTACCTAGTATTTCGAAAAGTTGAGAATACCTTGCTTTCATTTCAGATTCTATCTCCCGGGTCATCACGACTTCTCCATTGCTCATCTTCCGTGATAACTTCATTTGGGTTCTTCACTTGTTGAGAAGCCATGACAACCGCTCTCCCTTGAACTACCCAGCTTTGACTTTTCTGGGGCAAAATTTGGCGTCATCACTACCGTTGGAATATACTTTTCTATAGGGCATATTCATCCCTCAACTGCCTCGTCGTACTCCCAATTTATGATCTGAATCATCAATCTTCGATCCATATCGAATTCAGGTTAACCACTCTATACAGGGTAATTCAAAACTCGATGTTGGGTTCTCCCAATTTCTTTCCAAAAAGAGAAATTCATATCATCTATTTTAGCCTTCTTAGATCGGACATCTCTTTCCATAATATCCACGTGTCGTGCGGCTTTTGCCCATGCATCACTTATTCTCACTCGTTCAGTTTTTTCTTCTTTCAGCTCAGATTCCATCTTTATCATCTTATACTCTGCCAAAGAATGCTTCTGTTCAAGCATCACATATCGGGTAACCTGAGCTTGAATTGTTGCATCCTTTTGTTCCATGACGCACCTTGCCGCTCTTCAAATTTCTCTTCTAACTCATGAATACAATTTTGCAATTCTATATTTTGATCATATAATACCTCTAATAAATTCTCCTCAGGTACCTCTTCTTCCTCTTCTTCCTCACTCTCAGCTGTTACCTCTGCGACTATCTTAGGTGCAACTATCAAATCTTCACTTACCACAAGAATATCTCTAATTCCTTCTTCGTCTGACATCACATTATCATGGTTAGTGATTAGAGGTATCCCCACAGTCTCATTCACTCCATTGTTAACATTCTCAGCAGCCATTCTCAAATACTGCCATAAAACAATTGTTAATGAAACAAATTAACATATCACATAATATCCCGATATTATGACTGACCAATAAATAAGCTTAAGTAGGACACACTAACGAAGGATTTACCCATCTCTCCCCTCCTAGTTATATTCCCCGATCCCGCCAGAGACCATATCCCTAAGCTCTGATACCAAATGTGACAACCCCAAAACAGGTCCATTCCATCCAACCTATTATGAGTCGCCTATTACATGGTACAGAAAATAACTACAATTTTATTACAACAATTATCGTACAAAATATAACAACACATATGCTGTGAGTTTGGATATAAATATATACCAAGTGTGACTCTCATCCCAACCTTGGATAGCACGTCACAATGACACCTTACATAAAGGTATAGTCAAAAACTGTTTTAGAAATTAGAATCTTTGGGAAGTGCTCAAGGAAAGCTTCGTACATGGGAGGCCATGCTTCTAGGTTATGATAGATATCATATGGCCACAGAATTATCCTTGGTTGACTCAATAGACCCCAAAGAAAAACGAAAAGATTACAATCATATTCTTCCCAATGGTGAGTCTTCTCTTGACATATCATTATCTCCACTGTCTCTAATTGAGAATTATACTTCAAACAAACACCGAGATTATATAGGTAGTGCTCGTAAATATACTCAGCAAGTGGATGAGCACAACCTTGTCTTATGATGACACGAGGTTGTATGTCATTAGACATCTTGTATGATAGTGACAAAACACCCTTCAAACATTGGGTTTGCCTAACCCTAGTTGATTCACCAAATATAACTACTAAATGATGACCACTGCTCTATTCCCTCATTACCCCAGCTCGACCCATAATTCTACACTCTTATTACACGAAAGGAATTGTGAAGCAAAAGGGTGAGCAGAACTAGCTCGGTAAAGAATATAATGACTAAAGATAATTAAATTATCAATAACGTTCATCAATAATAAATCAGAGATTTAGAACATATGGTAGATGATAAAAATTTCAACCATAGTTGCAGCGGAACGAGCAATTCATTAGAATAGTCAAATAGACTATAAAGTCTATTATCTTCTCTATGTTAAAAATCCACCAACAATGTTATATCCCTGTAACATCAATCAACAGTTCTGGTCCACAATAATATGAATAACTCATAATCATAATTGTGATTCTAAATTTTCTTCGCATCCGGATGAAGATAATTTTCATCACATGTCTTTACCCAAACATCAAAGATCATGGTTATACCAAATCACAGTTCTGCTCATAATCATACTAATAAATTCATCTTTTGCACTCGGGCCAAAGATAGTCATCAACAGCTCATCTTTACTTCGCCAAAGATATTCAACAACATGTCAACTTTGCACTTTCTGCCAGAGATATTCCTCAACAATTAATCTTTTGCACTACAGTGCCAAAGATATTCATCAACAATTAATCTTTGCACTACAGACCAAAGATATTCCTCAATAGTTCATATTTGCACTACTGAGCCAAATATATTAATATCTCAAACAAATATATAATCATTTCGAATTTATATAAACAATAATTATAACCATGTTGATCAATTCACCTTTGCACTTAAGCTAAAGATATTCAATTATAAATTCAATGTCATGATCATAGTCATCAACAATTCAACTTTGCACTCTTGGCCAAAGAGAACCCATAGTCGTGATCATACCAAAAATCTACCCATCTTTACACTCAAGTCAAAGAGAAATATCATCGTTAGGGTTATAAAAATGTTATATATGATAATAAAAATAATATGATCAACATATAGTTTTAATCTCAAGAGTAATATTCATAAATCAACTATAATTTGGTAAGAAAAAGAAACCAATTTTGTCGTGAATAGTACCCGTGAATAGTAACTCGTGAATAGTAACTCGTGAATAGTAACCCCGACATGAAAAATGTATAAATTCCACAATAAAATCCATACAAATATTTCGGTATAATGATATTGAAAGAATAATATTTCTTAAGCTTATAAACAATTTATTTTAATTGTTTACACTTTACTAAATAATGCATTTAATCATTCTAAAATGCCAACCTCATAAGATTTCATCACCAATAACCAAAACCGTCATAAAAAATCTGCATATACCTTATGTAGGATTCTCAAGCCATAAAATCATATTTTCTAATTTTCTTACTTTACATAACATATTTAATTCATTTACTCATAACTAGTCCATTTTCATGAAAAATACCAAATCGGTTCAAAAATATTTCTTTTAGGGATTTAGCGAATATAGTCCCATATTGAACATATATTTTTCTCGAATTTTTAAAATTCATTTACTATTTTTCATATGGCCAAAACTATAGAATATTTAGACATTTATCATAAATTTTACTTTTATCCAAAAATTAAAATTCACAGAGTATCTTGATATTATATATATATATATATATATATATATATATATATATATATATATATATACTTCCAATAAAATTTCATAAATTTTGAGTTAACCACAAGGAGTTATAAGTGGTTACTTTTAAAATAGTCTTTTCTCATAAAATTCATAACTCTTAATCTATACATCCAAAAATTACCATTTTTGGACACAATCAATAAATCTCATCAAAATATCATTTCAAATTTTTCCATAATTTTTTAAGGTTTGAAAAGTTACGAAACATGAAAAACATAACAACCCTTAAAATCTCTTACCTCAAAAGAGCAGTATTTCTGCCTTGAATATCGGATATAATTTGAATCGAACTTGCGTGCCATATAGCAACACTCAAGATATCTAAATACTAACAAAAATATGCTTGATAATATAGAGAGAGAAAACTTATGTTTCTGGTGTGATTTTCAATTCTAACATAAGCACCTATTTATAGGAAAATGCTAGAACGTCATAGGAGACTAAAATAATAAAATATATTATTTCTTTTTCTTCTTCCACGCCACCTCAATTTGTCAAGCTAGCCACCAGCCATCTTTGAGCCAAAAGATAGCAGCCCATGTGTTAATAACCAAGTGGGTCCCACCCATAAATTAATAAAAATCATTTTATTTTTTGAAACTTCAACAATTCATAGAAAATAGACCGTTTATCAGAAAAATACGAATTTTATGTCCATTCTTTCTGAAATTGAAATCTCTACAACTTTGTAGCTTTGAGTTTTTCGAAATTCCAAGCCAAAAATATCCGAAATCCATAAACGGATGATTTTTAATACCTCCACACCGATAAAATACTGATAAAACACCTCAGCATTAATTCCTTCATTTTTATCCACATAAAATTAAATATATCCATCATTTATATTCACATAAAATAAATATTTCCTTATCATATAAATCAATAATTAATTATTCATAATTAACATTACAGAATCACAATAATGACAACCAGATAGTTCCCAGGAAAGAGGGGGCTTTCCGATAAGGATTTCTCCTTACTGGCGCGCAATTAGGTGACCAAACCTCTCCTTGACAAAACTTTCTTGACATTGCCAATAATGCTATCTAATAATATTATTCAAATAATATGAATTATTGATATTATAATGGAGATACTATGCAGTGACAATTATTGAAACAATAATAATATAAAATATCAACGCAGCAATTATTTAATCAATAAAATAAAATATTGAACAGTAATTACTGTAACAATTATTGAGTAGTGCATTCTTACGTAAGGATCAATAATTCAAAAATACTGTGTAAAACCGCGTGCTACTGTACAAACACGCGTATTACTGTATTTTAACCACTGGGTATTCCAACAGTGTTAACGGTAACAACTACGCCGTTATTTATAAAAACAAAATTTTTGTCGTTTTCTTCATCCGAAGCGGTTATTATATTCACGGGGCCCACAAATGGTCATACTGCTGCATATTCTAATATTATTCCCAACAACAAGAATATTCTTCAACCACTTGCGTATTTTGAAAATTTTATATATATCACCCTTAACATTAAACTTTTATCAATTTAATCATTTACTGAATTGTAATTATAAGAAAAATTGAATACTTTTATTTCATAAAATTTGGGGTCTTACAATCTCCCCTCCTTATGAAATTTCGTCCCCAAAATTTACGTACCTGGTATTTCGAAAAGTTGAGAATACCTTGCTTTCATTTCAGATTCTATCTCCCGGGTCATCACGACTTCTCCATTGCTCATCTCCCGTGATATCTTCATTTGGGTTCTTCACTTGTTGGGAAGTCATGACAACGGCTCTCCCTTGAACTACCCGGCTTTGACTTGTCTGGGGCAGAATTTGGCGTCATCACTACCGTTGGAATATACTTTTCTATAGGGCATATTCCTCCCTCAACTACCTCATCGTACTCCCGATTCATGATCTGAATCATCAATCTTCGATCCATATCGAATTCAGGTTGACCACTCTGTACAGGGTAATTCAAAAATCGATGTTGAGTTCTCCCAATTGCTTTTCAAAAAGAGAAATTCATATCATCTATTTTAGCCTTCTTAGATCGGACATCTCTTTCCACAATATCCACGTGTTGTGCGGCTTTTGCCCATGCATCACTTATTCTCACTCGTTTAGTTTTTTCTTCTTTCAGCTCAGATTCCATCTTTATCATCTTATACTCTGCCAAAGAATGCTTCTGTTCAAGTATCACATATTGGGTAACTCAAGCTTGAATTGTTGCATCCTTTTTGTTCCATGATCGCCTGCCGTTCTTCAGCCTGCTCTTCTAACTCATGAATATGATTTTGCAATTATATATTTTGATCATATAATACCTCTAATAAATTCTCCTCAGGTACCTCTTCTTCCTCTTCTTCCTCACTCTCAGCGGTTACCTCTGCGACTATCTCTGGTACAACTATCAATTCTTCACTTACCACAAGAATATCTATAATTCCTTCTTCGTCTGACATCACATTATCATGGTTAGTGATTAGAGGTATCCCCACAGTCTCATTCACTCCATTGTTAACATTCTCAGCAGCCATTCTCAAATACTGCCATAAAACAAGGGTTAATTAAACAAATTAACATTGTTAGGTTTGTAATATTCAAGAACGCAATCAAATTGCATAAAAAGTGCGGAAATGTGTAAAAATCAGAGTTTAAAATTTTTACAAACCATATACCCGGATCACCCTTTATGCACAATTATTAATTAAACGAAAAAGAAAGAACAAGTATCATACCCTTGAAGATCCGAGCTTCCTCAGGTACAAGTTCACCTCCAATCCTTTTCGCATTCAACTTGAATCCACCGGGTTTGTTTGATTCCTTCCTTTGATCAACGTTAGCCCCCCAAATGTTTGGCCTCTAGAGGTGATCCACCAAGGAAGAAGAAGAATTCAAGAAGATGGGTGGTTGGCTAAACCCTAGTTTTTCTATCTCTATAGAAAAGGAGCATACTCTCCAACCATTGGAATTATTACGTAGTCTTGATGTCTGATATAAGACTCCTCTTATAAAGATATCAGGTAACCTTATTTAATAAAATAAGGTATTATTTAATTAAACTCTTTTAATTAAATGGGCTCCCTAATCTTATTAGGGATAATTAATTAAACTCCTTTAACTAATTTTCCTCCTAATCCTATTAGGAATAAATGAGAGTACTTATATTAAATTAATTTCTAAACTCTTTTAGAAATTAAAATAATAATAATAATTGTAATAATATTAATAAGACTCTCTTATTAATTTATATTTAATATTTTAAAATATTAAATAATAAATATTAAGCTATTTAACTTATTCTATCACCATAGATTAAATTAAATATACATAACATATTATTACGATTATGCCATTAACTTCTTAAATAATTATTCTTCCTTTTATGGTGTGACCCTTTAGGTTCTCCATATTAAACCTAGGTTGTGAATAAATCAATTAGAACAATTCTAATCTTATTTAAATAAATAAATTAAACAATTAATTTATTTAAATAAATAATATTTATTCTACAATAGGGATAAGCCTCCCTAGCGATCAATGACTTTCCGGATAATATAGATTTCAACATTAATCATTAAAGAACCTTTGAGTAAATAGTTACCGTACAATTCAATCCTTCCACCATACAATGTCCTAATTAAATATAAGACATGGAATTCTTCACAAGTCTTATTTTATTTAATTATATATATTTCGATCCTTAAATGCACAACTCCAAATAATGCAAATTAGAAACTCCTTTCTAATTTCATTCTCATATTAACCAAGGACTCTTTGGGTTGTCATTTATCGAATCACATAGGACATTTCTCTTCTTTTACTAGAAGTGGTAGATTCTTTATTGATCATACATTATCTCCATGTATAACTTATTATACCCAAGCATACCCTTTGATATACCCTAAAGGTCTTAAGGAATAAGTCAAAGTATAACTCATCATACACAAGATACTATGATGATCTCAAGTCCAAGGATCACTTGTACTACTATCACTACAGGAATTCCTATTGACAGGCAAGTAAAACTCCATTAGGTATTCCTTAGCGAGCCACGCGTTCGATGAACTTATTCTTTAATAAGCACCTACATACTTGCTTTAGTGTCTCCACACAAATGATCATGAGATCAATCATCCTCATCCAATGAGCAAGCAACGTATGTACCAATCTATCCGGATTCACTAATCCCCAATTTAGTAATCCAATGATTGGGAACTATTTTAGTTTTAAGCTTTCTAAGAATTTAGATCTCATTAGAATGATCATCATCATTATTCTAAAAGCATTGCTTAAAACTATAGGTTTATCACATATTATAAAAACACATCATGTAGATAATTAAAAGCCTTTAATAAATTAATACTTTTTTTATTAATAAATGAATAAGATTGTTACAAAGTATATGCTTTATCATCAAACATGATTGGCTTGTGTGCATACTACTTTCAATCTCCCACTTGCACTAAAAGCCAATCGTCATGGTATCTCATACTCTTCTTCTCTCTAAGTGACGATTATTCTGGTTGTTGGATAAGCTTTAGTTAATGGATATGTAATGTTGTTCATGAGAGTCCACTATCTCTATAGTGATTTCCCATCTTTCAATGATTCTAATAATCAAATGAAAGTGCCACAACACATGTTTAGATCCAAGATGAGACTTAGGAACTATTCCTAATTACAGAATGAACTTTTAATCCAAACAATCAACTTGCGACTTCATTTATAGCTATATACTTTGTCTTTATCACTAAACCAAAGAACTCTTTCTTTGTTTGGAACCTTTCCAATTCATCGCACCACTTGCTCAAGGTAACCCTTTACCTTAAAGTGGATTTTTCTGTCGTCTTGGTGCATCGAAAAACTTGAGTCTGTTAAGCCCTCTAGTTTTAATTTAGACCCACCATGAATATGATCACATCCTTAGTGCTTGGGTTAAGCACTTTAATATGTTTTCAATCGACTCATAGTGAACTTCTCCATAATATGACCGATCAACATCGTCTCTCGTACATTTCATTGCATACATGATTGTCACTCATGCGACCTCTCTTTTCAGGAGTCTGTGGGGACTATTAAGAGAGATACACTACATAGCTCATCGACATGAGACATCTCTTGGAGTTTGCCATGCTAAACGACTTTAGCATCAAATAAATATACGTTCCTTGGGTTAAGTTGAGCACCCTCTTAAATCTATCTATATAGATTTATATCCCCAATTAAGATATTCTTCCCAAATCATTCATGGAGGAATGTTTAGAAAACTTTATCTTTACTGATTGTAGCATTGATATGTTATTCCTCATCCGTAGTATATCAACATATAATACTAGAAATTTCACGACGCTCCCGCTGACCCTTTTGTACACACTAAAACTCTTACCTCATCGTATGTAACTCTGGATCATCATCTTCTATGATGCCTACCTCATCATCATCATCCATGATGAATCCATACCTCCTAGGTATCTTTAGTACTATTTCAGATTTACGATTCAGTTGTGGTACAATAGGTCTATCTACAGGTTCCTCTTATTTGACTTATAGTGTTTAGTGGTTCTTGAACTCTTCAAGATCAATTATCCTCCCACTAGCCCCTTCAATGATAAACACCTTTATCTTAGAAGGAAGCGTGTTTCGCAATAAACACCTTTTGCTAAGTAGGATTATAGAACATTTACCCTAAACTTACTTTAGGATGTCCCACAAATCTGTATTTGTCAAATCTTGTCCCAAGCTTATCCTTTGAAATCGTTTCACATAAGTTGGACAACCCCTTATCTTAACATACTTAAGATTAGGAATCCTCCCTGTCTATAACATTTATGGAGTCTTGGGGCCGGATTTAGAGGTTACCTTTTCGTGAGATATGTCGACCATTTCTAGGACATGACCCTGAAGGATCTTTGGAATGTCGGTAAAATCATTATGGATCGCACCATGTTCAAATAGGTACGATTTTTCCTTTCGTATACATCAATCAATTATTATGTATCGAGAGCGTCCATTATAAGAAAACCATTTGAGATGATCTAGAAACTTATTGCACAAGTATTCCTTCCTTGATCCGATCAAAGAATCCTAATACTTTGCCAATTTGTTTCACTTCAATTCTTTGAACCTTTCAAATAATTCATACTTGTATTTCAAAGAAATACACACATTCAACTCTTTGAATGATCATCTCCTTTTCTTATACTAATTTGTTCAATATGCAAAATTATTTTCATGTAAGTCAAGTATACAAAATTTATTAAGTAATATTCGATTCTATACAAAATATTATTATTATAAATAGAACAACAATTGTTCTTAATTATAATACCAAAGATTTCATTGTCCAACAATAAAATGGAAATAATATTTTAACAAGAACTGGAATACAATAACAACTTATTGACTTAATAGATTTGCCCGTAGGCATTGCTAAACTATAAGTTTCTATGGTTAATATGGCAACCTTTGCTACATTTCCATACATAGGATTATTTATCTTTGTTTAGCTTTTTACTTCTTCTTGGTCCTTCATAAATCTATATTTATGATAACCAAAGTCGATATCCAATATCCAAGTAGAACCTTAACTTAAAGAAAATTTATTTTAAATCTTGAACAAAATTATATTTGTAAATCAAACTTCATTAAGCTTCTTTGGTTAGCCTCTTGCAAAGATGCTTCTCGCAGCTTTCTTTCCGAAGGTCCGGGCTTATAGCGGTGGAAGCAAACTCCTTTGCTATCCGTGATCGCTTTTTGTTCTTATTATCCTTTGTTTTTGCCTTTCTATATACCTTCTTTGAATCGTTCTTCTTTTCAGAAGATCCTTTGGCCCCTACCAGTAAGACATGGTCTTTCTTGGTTGGAAAGTGACTCTCATCATTTTTCAACATGTTAAGCAAATCAACGAAGCTGATATCTAGCTTGTTTATATGAAAAATTCACAACAATTGTGAAAGGAGTCCGGGAGTGAGTGCAAGATCAAATCTTGGCTCAACTCTCCATCCATGAGAAAACCAGTTGTCCTAATTGATCAATCAAATTGATTATGTTAAGAACTTTTGTCTGTACTATAGTGCCATTGGCCATTCTAGATCGGAAGAGCTCCTTAGATATCTAATATCTATTAGTCCTACTTTCCTCACCATCAACTACTTGATGTGCAGGAATATAGTAGGAGCATCCATAGTTTCATCTTGACCTTTGAGCTCTCGTTACTCATGGATGTGAGCATGATGCATTGAGCCAACTGTGCATCATCTTGCCACTTTCTAAAATTAGCAATCTCTTCCTCAGAGGCATTGTCTGCAACTATTGCAGGGATAGGCGTATTAAGGACATAAGATAACTTTTCAGCTATGAGAACTATTCTCAAATTCCTTAATCAATCCGTTTAATTCTGTCTGGTTAATTTAGCATCTAATATGCTTCGCAGTGATAGTAATTTAGACATCATAAAATTCTGTAAATGAATTTGTAATTAACAACATTTTAACATACATTCTTTTATTAATTACCAAAATAAATTAGGTCTTGTTTTAAATTGGTATCTCCCACTATTTTCTTCAAACTATATTACCCTCAATATATATAGTTCGGCAAAATCTAATTAAAGATTTGCTAGTGAGAATAAGGATCCCATTTCAAATGTATATAGCCTTGTGGTGATACAACAAACTATATATAAATAAATAGGTAGACAACTTTTGTCAATTACATCAACTATGCAACTCCTTTTCTTTTGCCTCTTAGATTATTTTGATCAAGTGGTGGCACATCCGAATCAAAATTATCCAAGTTAAGTCCGACCTAGCACTCCATATATTCAAAAAAGAAAAATATCATCCTTGTGGTGACACAACAAAACAATATTGTTCAATTTTCTTTATAAGCATCAAATGTGATAAATTAACATCTTAAATACTTAATACTTGCCTTGTGGTGACACAACAAACTCATATTAAATATTTAATACTCTATTAATTTTATCATGCTAGAAGGCGACGTTCGATATTTCAAATATCTTTGAACGTTTAGGACTTAATATAAAAAATTGAGGGGTTTGTTATTAATTTATCTCATCTTGTTTAGCGCGCATGCACATATATATATATAAAAAAATACATCGTATTAATGAACATGCGAAGCATGTTTACATAATATATAATATATATAGTATAAGCATGTACATATAGAATACTATATTCTACCTGGATTGATTATGGACTTTTATTCTAGTTTGGTTCACTAGAGCCACCAAGTGAACCAAAAAGGTCAAACCCTAGGGGTGCAAGAATTAATATTTAAATATAACTATTACATTTAAACCCGGACTCCATTACAAACGGGTCTTCAAGCGCTTCTTGATCTTTGATCTCTAATTCTTTAAAAATTAATTCTAACTATACCTATTACATAACTATTTTAAAATAAATAGAAACCTTGATCGTGATCGAGGGAAGTACATAGGAGGAGATAGAATTTACATTCAGAAAAATTAGAGAAGACGAGGTACGCAAACCCCATTTAATAAAACTCATACATTCATGCATCCAACTAAAATAAAATCCAATCACATTGGTCAATTGTCCATAATCAATCTCATTTATTATCATACACATCACCATATGCATCAATAAATAACATTCATATCATGAATAATAAACATTTAATATATATATTGATATCATTTAATGGGCAAATTTAGTTAGTATAAAAATCTAATTTTGAATCAAAATAAACTCCTTTATTTTAATCCAAATTTAAATCAAAATAAAACTATTTTATTTTAATTTATCCAATTTTGAATAAAATAAACTATTTTATTTTAATCAAAATTTTAATCAAAATAAACTCCTTTATTTTAATTAATTATGGAATCCAATTCCATGTAATAAAAATAAATAACTCCTTTATTAAAGGAAACACGGATACTCTTTCCTATTCACAAATAAACTCTTTTATTTTGAATAATATGAAATCTAATTTCATATCTAAATAAACTCCTTTACTTAAGGAGAGATGATTCTTTTTCCTATTCACAAATAAACTCTTTTATTTTGAATAATATGAAATCTTATTTCATATCTAAATAAACTCCTTTATTTAAGGAAAATAGAATCCAATTTCAACTCCAATTAGTTATCATGGAATCCAATTCTAACTCTAATTAGTTAGCATGAAATTTAATTTTAAAATTAAAATAAACTTTATATTTTAATATTAAAATAAACCTTTTATTTTAAAATTAAAATAAACTTTTATTTTAATAATAAAATAATTAAAAACATATTTTATATATATATATATATTTTACGGTAATACATATATATTATATATATAATATATGTAATCTAACTTCCCTTTTGTTCCTTCACGTGGCCTTCGGTCATTCTAAGTTAATATAATATATATATAAAATCCAGCTTAATTACATGATAGCGCCTTAGACAAACTCGGCCATCTCAACATTTTGAGATATGTAATCATATGTATCATATTTTAAGGCATGCGAATCCGTAAGTTATCATATATATATATTAGATGTTAAGATGACCCAGGAAATCATATAACTATTATATAACAAAAACATGGCCCAGGAAATCTAAGTAATATATATATATACTATTATATATATAATACCATATAACTATTATATATACATGTAATGCTAACCGACCACGTTCCCTTTTAACAGGATCAACATTCGGTTCCTTTATTATCACGTTTTTTTTTATTAATTTTATACAACAAAATTATACCCAATTAAATTGTTCTAAACACATATCAATATACATATTAAATTAAAACAATTAATAATTCGCATAAAGGTTTGGCTCTGATGCCACTGTTAGGTTTGTAATATTCAAGAACGCAATCAAATTGCATAAAAAGTGCGGAAACGTGTAAAAATTAGAGTTTAAAATTTTTACAAACCATATACCCGGATCACCCTTTATGCACAATTATTAATTAAACGAAAAAGAAAGAACAAGTATCATACCCTTGAAGATCCGAGCTTCCTCAGGTACAAGTTCACCTCCAATCCTTTTCGCATTCAACTTAAATCCACCGGGTTTGGTTCCTTCCTTTGATCAACGTTAGCCACCCAAGTGTTTGGCCTCTAGAGGTGATTCACCAAGGAAGAAGAAGAATTCAAGAAGATGGGTGGTTGGCTAAACCCTAGTTTTTCTATCTCTATAGAAAAGGAGCGTACTCTCCAACCATTAAAATTATTACGTAGTCTTGATATCTGATATAAGACTCCTCTTATAAAGATATCAGGTAACCTTATTTAATAAAATAAGGTATTATTTAATTAAACTCTTTTAATTAAATGGGCTCCCTAATCTTATTAGGGATAATTAATTAAACTCCTTTAACTAATTTTCCCTCCTAATCCTATTAGGAATAAATGAGAGTACTTATATTAAATTAATTTCTAAACTCTTTTAGAAATTAAAATAATAATAATAATTGTAATAATATTAATAAGACTCCTCTTATTAATTTATATTTAATATTTCTAAAATATTAAATAATAAATATTAAGCTATTTAACTTATTCTATCACCATAGATTAAATTAAATATACATAACATATTATTACGATTATGCCATTAACTTCTTAAATAATTATTCTTCCTTTTATGGTGTGTGACCCTTTAGGTTCTCCATATTAAACCTACAGAATAAATCAATTAGAACAATTCTAATCTTATTTAAATAAATAAATTAAATAATTAATTTATTTAAATAAATAATATTTATTCTACAATAGGGATAAGTCTCCCTAGCGATCAACGACTTTCCGGATAATATAGATTTCAACATTAATCATTAAAGAACCTTTGAGTAAATAGTTACCGCATAATTCAATCCTTCCACCATACAATGTCCCAATTAAATATAAGACATGGAATTACTTGTCAAAGTCTTATTTTATTTAATTATATGTATTTCGATCCTTAAATGCACAACTCCAAATAATGCAAATTAGAAACTCCTTTCTAATTTCATTCTGCCATGGCCAAGGACTACTGGGTTGTCATTTACCGAATCACATAGGACATTTCTCTTCTTTTAATAGAAGTGGTAGATTCTTTATTGATCATACATTATCTCCATGTACAACTTATTATACCCAAGCATACCCTTTGATATACCCTAAAGGTCTTAAGGAATAAGTCAAAGTATAACTCATCATACACAAGATACTATGATGATCTCAAGTCCAAGGATCACTTGTACTACTATCATTACAGGAATTTCTATTGACAGACAAGTAAAACTCCATTAGGTATTCCTTAGCGAGCCACGTTCAGTGAACTTATTCTCTAATAAGCACCTACATACTTGCTTTAGTGTCTCCACACAAATGATCATGAGATCAATCATCCTCATCCAATGAAGCAAAGAACGTATGTACCAATCTATCCGGATTCACTAATCCCCAATTTAGTAATCCAATGATTGGGAACTATTTTAGTTTTAAGTTTTCTAAGAATTTAGATCTCATTAGAATGATCATCATCATTATTCTAAAAGCATTGCTTAAAACTATGGGTTTATCACATATTATAAAAACAAAGATCATGTAGATAATTAAAAGCCTTTAATAAATTAATACTTTTTTTATTAATAAATGAATAAGATTGTTACAAAGTATATGCTTTATCATCAAACATGATTGGCTTGTGTGCATACTACTTTCAAACATATCACATAATATCCCGATATTATGACTGACCAACAAATAAGCTTAGGTAGGACACATTAGCGAAGGATTTACTCATCTCTCCCCTCCTAGTTATATTCCCCGATCCCGCCAGAGACCATATCCCTAAGCTCTGATACCAAATGTGACAACCCCAAAACAGGACCATTCCATCCAACCTATTATGAGTCGCCAAATACATGGTACAGAAAACAACTAAAATTTTATTACAACAATTGTCGTGCAAAATATAACAACACATATGCTGTGAGTTTGGATACAAATATATACCAACTGTGACTCTCATTCCAACCTTGGATAGCATGTCACAATGACACCTTACATAAAGGTATAGTTAAAAACTGTTTTAGAAATATATAATCATTTCAGAATTTATATAAACAATAATTATAACCATGTTGATCAATTCACCTTTGCACTTAAGCTAAAGATATTCAATTATAAATTCAATGGTCATGATCATACCAGTCAACAATTCAACTTTGCACTACTGGCCAAAGAGAACCCATAGTCATGATCATACCAAAAATCTACCCATCTTTACACTCAAGTCAAAGAGAAATATCATCGTTAGTGTTATAAAAATGTTATATATGATAATAAAAATAATATGATCAACATATAGTTTTAATCTCAAGAGTAATATTCATAAATCAACTATAATTTGGTAAGAAAAAGAAACCAATTTTGTCATGAATAGTACCCGTGAATAGTAATTCGTGAATAGTAACCCCGACATAAAAAAGGTAGAAATTCCACAATAAAATCCATACAAATATTTCGGTATAATGATATTGAAAGAATAATATTTCTTAAGCTTATAAACAATTTATTTTAATTGTTTACACTTTACTAAATAATGCATTTAATTATTCTAAAATGCCAACCTCATAAGATTTCATCACCAATAACCAAAACCGTCATAAAAAATCTGCATATACCTCATGTAGGATTCTCAAGCCATAAAATCCTATTTTCTAATTTTCTTACTTTATATAACATATTTAATTCATTTACTCATAACTAGTCTATTTTCATGAAAAATGACAAATCAGTTCCAAAAATATTTCTTTTCTGGGATTTAGCAGAATATTGTCCCATATTGAACATATATTTTTCTCAGAAGTTTTAAAATTCATTTACTATTTTAGACATTTATCATAAATTGTACTTTTATCCAAAAATTCCAAAATTCACAGAGTATACTGATATTATATAGATATACTTCCAATAAAAATTTTATCAATTTTGGAGTTAACCACAAGGAGTTATAAGCGGTTACTTTTAAAATAGTCTTTTCTCATAAACTTCATAACTCTTAATCTATACATCCAAAAATTACCATTTTTGGACACAATCAATAAAACTCGTCAAAATATCATTTCAAAATTTTCTAGAATTTTTGAAGGTCTGAAAAGTTACGAAACATGAAAAACATAACAACCCTTAAAATCCCCAACCTCAAAAGAGCAGTATTTCTGACTTGAATATCGGATATAACTTATTTGAACAAACAAACTGCATATGATATATAGCAACACTCAAGATATCTAAATACTAACAAAAATATGCTTGATAATATAGAGAGAGAAAACTTATATTTCTGGTATGATTTTCAATTCTAACATAAGCACCTATTTATAGGAAAATGCTAGAACGCCATAGGAGACTAAAATAATAAAATATATTATTTCTTTTTCTTCTTCTACGCCACCTCAATTTGTCAAGCCAGCCACCAGCCATCTTTGAACCAAAAGATAGCAGCCCATGTGTTGATAACCAAGTGGGTCCCACCCATAAATTAATAAAAATCATTTTATTTTCCGAAACTTCAATAATTCATAGAAAATAGACCGTTTATCAGAAAAATACGAATTTTATGTCCATTCTGCCTGAAATCGAATTCTCTACAACTTTGTAGCTTTTAGTTTTTCCAAATTCCAAACCAAAAATATCCGAAATCCACAAACAGATGATTTTTAATACCTCCACACCGACAAAATACTGATAAAACACCTCAACATTAATTCCTTCATTTTTATCCACATAAAAATAAATATATCCATCATTTATATCCACATAAAATAAATATTTCCTTATCATATAAATCATTAATTAATTATTCACAAATAATATTACAGAATCATAATAATGACAACCAGGCAGTTCCCAAGAAAGAGGGGACTTTCCGATAAGGATTTCTCTTTACTGGCGCGCAATTAGGTGACCAAACCTATCCTTGACAGAACTTTCTAGACATTGCCAATAATGCTATCTAATAATATTATTCAAATAATATGAATTATTGATCTGATAATGGAGATACTGTGCAGTGACAATTATTAAAACAACAATAATATAAAATATCAACGCAACAATTATTGAATCAATAAAATAAAATATTGAAAAGTAATTACTGTAACAATTATTGAGTAGTGCCTTCTTACGTAAGGATCAATAATTCAAAAATACTGTATAAAACCGTGTGCTACTGTGCAAACACGCGTATTACTGTATTTTAACCACCGGGTATTCCAACAGTGTTAACGGTAACAACTACGCCGTTATTTATAAAAACTCAATTTTTGTCAATTTCTTTATCCGACAGTTATTCGTTATGGGGCCCACAAATGGTCATTGGTAGTCGCATTTAATATTCCCCGACAACAAGAATATTCTCTGACCACTTGCATGTTTTTGAAAAATTTATATATATCACCCTTAACTTTAAACTTTTATCAATTTAATCATTTACTGAATTGTAATTATAAGAAAAATTGAATACTTTTATTTCATAAAATTCGGGGTCTTACAATGATCATGACCGTTGATGAAAACACGATTATCTTTAGCCCGTAGTATATGGATAATTCGTGATCGTGATATTAACGAATATCCTTAGCCGTAGTGCATGGATAATTCAATGATATAGATTGATTATCGAGCTGAGTCTCAGCGATGAAATATAAATTCATGGATGTGATATTAACTAATATCCTTGGCCATAGTTTAGGGGTGATTCGATGATGTGGATTATTTATTGTTTGAGTCTCGATAAAATATTTATTATACACTTTTAATTAAGTAGAAGATAGTAGATATCATGCTCTACTTGACTCTTCTAAAATACAAGTTGTATGTCTTTGGCATGTAGTGCGAAGATGAATTGTTAATGAATATCTTTGGTAGTAGTGCAAAAGATGAATTTATTAGTATGATTATGAAAGGGGAATTACGATTTGGTATAACCATGATTTTTGATGTTTCGGTGAAGATAAGTGATGAAAATTATCTTCGTCACAGTTGCGAAGAGGAATTTAGAACCACAATTATGATTATGAGTTATTCATATGATTGTGGGCGAGAGAATCGATGATTTATTTTACATGGATAAAACATTATTGGTGGACTTTTAATATAGAGAAGATAATAGACCTTATGGTCTATTTGACTCTTCTAATGGATTTCTCGTTCCGCTGCAACTATGGTTGAAAAGTTTTATCATCTACCATATGTTCTAAATCTCTAATTTATTATTGATAAAAGCTATTGATAATTTAATTATCTTTAGTCATGATATTTTTTATTGGACTAGTTGTGCTCACCCTTTTTGTTTCACAATTCCTTTTAGGTAATAAGAGTGTTCCTGTAAGAGTGTTGCCGGGTCGAGCGGGGATAACAGGGGAATAGAACGGTGGTCTCTAGCTGTGGAGTTTCTCCCTAAACAGTATAGAAAAGTGTAATGTATTCTATACATCATTTAGTAGTTATATTTGGTGAATCAAATAGGGTGACGCGAACCCAACTTTGGAAGGGTGTTTTGCCACTATCATACAAGTTATCTAATGACATACAACCTCGTGTTATCGTAAGACAAAGTTGTGCGCATCCACTTGCTGAGTATATCTACGGGCACTACCTACATGATCTTGGAGTTTATTTGAAATATAATATTCACTTGGAGACATTGGATATAGTTATATGTCAAGAGAAGACTCACCATTGGAAAGAAGATGATAGTAATCTTCTCGTTTTTCTTTGGGGTCTATTGGGTCAACCAAGGATATTCTATGGACATATGATATCTATTATAACCTAGACGCATGGCCTCCCATGTACGAAGGTTTCCTTGAGCACTTTCCAAAGATTTTAATTTTTAAAACAGTTTTTGACTATACTTTTATGTAAAATACCATTGTAAGGTTGTGGTCGAGGTACCATGAGAGTTACATACATTTGTATTAAAACTCACAGTTAACTGTGGTCGTATTCTATACGACAGTTCAACAGTTGTATAAATAAAGTTATATTTGAATTTTGTACCATGTATCTGGCGACTCATAATGGGTGATGTATACCTAATTTTGGGGGTGTCACATCGTAGCTCAGACACGACGATTGCTGGACAGACTCAACGATCATAGTTCAGACTTGACAAATGCAAAGCAGACTCAACGATCATAAAACTACCTCAACGATCGTAGTCCTCCCTAAGGACACATCAGCTCTGCAAGAGCCAAGGGCAAATCAGTACAATCCTTATCAATCAAATTCGTAGAGCCAAGCAAAAGTTGACACCTGTCCCACTAATCAAAATGGAGAGTGGGAAGTTACATGTACTATTTGAAAGCGCCTTTTTTAAATCAGAAGTTCAAAAGATTATCTCTCTCATCCTCTCTCAAAACAGGAACCCTAAATCAGAAGAAAGCTCAGTAAATCACTTCTTACAAGAAAATTAATGGCGACTTCCAGTGTTATCTCCGGCTACAGACTCTGCTTTGACGAATTCAAAACAGCTGAATCCAAGTTTCACAAAACTCTTTCATTACTGAAGAAGGCGGGTCTCGAAGAAGCTTTGGGCACATACACATTGATCTACCCAAAGCTGGGAAAAGAATATTACAATAATGGTGTATTTGAAAACAACACCATCATTGCAAAAGTCAGAAACGTAGAGATCAGACTAAAGGCTATGGACATCAATCTAGCCCTAGATCTCAAAACTGAAGGGTATCCATCCATAGATGGCATAGACTTCCACAAGGGACTCAAAATGATGCATCACAAGAAATCACCCTCTGTCAAAGGATATAAGAAGAAGGAATTTCCACCAAGGTATGAATTTCTAGCTGATATTATTGGAAAATGTATATGTTGCAAGAGCTTTGGTCATGACTCTGTAACTGAGGTGCAACTCAAACTCATGACTACCATAAGTTATGAAATACAACTTAACTATGGGGCTCTATTGCTTGAATGGATTGGGAAGTGGTTAATCAACTCAAAGAAGACAAAGAGCTCTCAAAAGATGCTCTACGGATGATTCATAAGCATCATCCTACAAGCTGCTTTGGCTGACAAGATTAAGGATGACGAAGGAGAAGCCATTAATCCAAAAAGGAGAATGACCCAACAACTATTCGTGAACTGGAAAAGGAATCCAGCTAAAAATGTGCGAATGATGCATGAATCCAGTGGAAGAACTGGTGAAATAAGGGAATCGGGAGTATCAGAAAATTTGTCAGTTGTCAGAGAAATTGAAGGAGAAGAAGAAGAAGAAACAAACAAGGGAGAACCCTCTGCCCTTATCAGAAAAAGCAAGGGCAAAAGCAAGGTTAAGGCCAGGATGGATGAAGAACCCCAGGAATCCACAACTGATAAACCAGTAGAGTCTTCTGACATTGAGACTCTAAGGATCCTAAGAAAGAAGCAACAACAGGCTAAGGCAGAAGAAGATAGAGCTACCATATCTCAGCTGCTGAAGAAAGATAAGATCAGCCACAAACCCAAAAGGCCATCTCTCTCTTCAATTGTAGAGTCTCTACTAATCGTAGAGACCAGACCAAACACCTCGAGCAAAGAAGCTGTCACACCTGATAGTCTGGGTGATCAAAAGGACAAAACTGAAGTTCAAGAAAGTCTTGAGGCTGAGGCTCAGCCTTGAAAATTAAGAAGAAAACTGGTCAAGAAATATATCCTTGAAAATGAAAAAGCGCTCAAGATGGAAGATAAGAGTATGGCTGCCAAAAAGGAACTGCCCAAAGCAAGTCAAGAGGATAATGCTCCAGCTGAGGGGGAGATCCCTGAAGTTCTTAGGGTAGAGAATACACCAGCTGAGGGGGAGAGGCCTGAAGCTCCCATCATAGAAGATGCTCCAGTTGAGGGGGAGCTATTGATAAGTGGGTTTTACACCTACTTATTGGATATTAATTCACGCGAACTAGGCCCATCTCAAGTATATTTTAGTGTGTTTTTAGATGCATTTCATGTTATTTTGCATTGCATTTACTTAAAACTCCTTTGGTGTAAAAGTGCAGGATATGACATGATTTGGTGATGTAAATGGCATAAGGCTATGGGATGCATAGCATGAGGATCAATTGGAGCAGGAGGCTAAACATGGATGGACAAAAGAATGAACAACAGAACAGATCAGTGCAGTAGTAGAACCAGCATTCAAAGTTACAGAAGCCGCGCGGCAGAATAATCTTGAGGACGCCTTGCCATGCATGAAAGCACCAGTCGACAAAAATTGCACACGGTAAGTCTTGGCTGCCATGAGGATTGCAAAAGGAGGGCTACAATAAAGCGCGATGCATAATTCTGTTTGAATGTTTATTTTAATTTCTAATTTTAAGTGTTGTAATAAAAAAAACAATTTTTGACTGGTGTCAGACGTATAATTCGTTAGTTTTTACGTATTTTTCATATTGGAAACTAGGGTTTACACTCTGAGAGAGATTCCAACATAAAACAAAGCCTTAACTCCAACTTTTCTAATTCTTCTTGGGATTCTCTATCATTGTGGATAATTATTAGTATTTTGCTGGATTTATATGAGGATTTGAACGTTACTAGTGGATTATAATCAACAATTGGGTTTGATCGTTTCTATCCTTCATCTTTCAATTATTCGCTTATTAGCCATGTTTAGCTTTGATCCCATAATGGCTTTTGGTTCAGTCGTGAACTAAACTCCATTATGGGATTCTAACGGATTTTAATATATAGTTTAGTTGCATGCTTGAATCTTTGACCTGCTTTACATATCATATGGGATTTCTATCATGGTTGTTTTGCATGTATGAATGCTTGATCACCATTCGTTTTCAGTACTTGTATGGAATTGACAATAAACATTCAAGTATGGATTGTAATCATGATAGCATACGTATATGGGGCTGTTTTGTATAGATTGTGTATTTTGTCAACCAGATAGACATATATTGTTTCACCGTATGAGTTAGAATAAGGGCTTGTGCTTAAATTCAATATGGTTGCAATTTCACATAGACATATAGTAATTTTGGTTATATTGATGATTACATGGAGTCTATCGCTTGCGGATGCTGTGTAAGTAGGTCATAGTACATTGAAAAATGGCTATGACTCTATTAGTGCTCTTGGCTATTTTCCTGTGATATGTGAACAATTCTTGCATGATAGTGGCGATTAGATGAAGTATTAAATGAAGTTAGGATCCCATTACTTTCAGATTTGATTTATTACATTTTTATTCTTGTTTTAGTTGTTATTTGCGATTAGAGTAATTCACCAATCATATTCATTAGTTTGAGCATTTAAATATAGTGATTTAATTGATGCATAATGATTTAAATTAGACAACTTTCTCTGTGGGATCGATACTTTACTTACTCTGTATTACTTGTTGACACATGTATGCTTGCATAAGTTAGAGCTCTTTTGTTAGAACTGAAAAAGAGGCAACACGTTTTTGGCGCCGTTGCCGGGGAAAGGCGTTTAAATTTAAATTATCATCATCAATTTTAAGCAATATTGTATGACTTAGACAAATCAAATCTTATCTCATTTCTATTCTTGTTTTTTGTTTTTGGTTTCAGGTACTTGTAGATTTTTATGCACACGCGATCATCCAACTCAGAATTGACACCAGCGCAGGATAATATTAACAGCAGAGGTTGGAAAGCAGGTGTGCGGAGAAATTTGTAAGCTCAGATTGAGAGTACTATATCTAGTATGGCAGAAGAACAGAGAGTTGAGCAAAGAGAAGAGCATCGGGCTCTAAGAGACTACTCCATGCCGAACATTAATGGACTTCAGTCTAGCATAGTTAGACCGACGATAGCAGCAAATGCTTTTGAGATTAAACTGGGCACTATTCAAATGGTACAGAATTCGGTACAGTTTTGGGGTGATTACTCCAACAGCTATGTTAATCCCAATTATCATCAAGGTTGGGGGTATCACCCAGATTATGAATGGAATTATAACTATCAAGACCAAGACTGCATTCCAAGTCCAACACATCCATCGAATTTCTCATATCCACCTCCATTGCTACAAGAAGAAAATTCAGAGTTAAAGGAATTCATGTCTAAGAGCATAGCAGACCATGAAGAGATGATGATGAGTCAGGAGTTAGCAAGAAAAAATCTTAACAGACAAATGGAACAACTCATTAACTCTTCAATGAATGGCCATCAATACAGGAATTTCGAAACTGAACATGATAATTCAAGATTGGAGGATTTGTGGTTCAAGTTTGTAGCATCAACTGAGGAGAAGATGATTGAGCAAGAGGGGTCAATTCGGAATCTTCAGAATCATATGGATCAAATGTTCAAAGCGTTGAGCAATCGCCCGCAAAATAATTGGTGCTATGTCATGTATGATGAAACTGATGGAGAACCAGAAGTGTACATGCCACTAGATGAGCTCAAAGAAGTTATCGTTGAGGAGACAACTGGGGAATTGGATAATGTAGAACATGAATCGACTTGTATAATACCCTAAGTGCCTTTTTAGTCAGAGTTGAAAAATTCAGTGAAATTTGCACACCCATGTCCTCTTGGTAGCCACATTCAAAGTAAAGATCAGGATGATAAAGAGGACTCTTTTACACCATGGTGGGCTAATAAATAGAAAAAAGAAGATGAAAAGTATGTTGTATCTTTCATGCCTCAATGCAAAAATCTATTTACAGATGCAACGGGAGGAGCACCTGTCGATGCAATAGAAACAGAGACATCATGTACATGAAATATGATAGGTGGCTTCAATCAGAAAACTCTTATGATGGGGAACCTCCCAATGCACATTGCAGTTCTAATGGATGGAGGGTTCCTAGATTATCATAGAGGAATTGGATAGCGGTGTCACGAAAAGAGTCAAGCTAATTGACTATAACTTAGTGCTTGATGGGAGGCAACCCATTGTTTCTATCTCTACCTTTTAATTATTCTGTTTAGATTGTTTTTGTTAGTTCATTTTCATTTTTAATTATGATAGTTTGATTTGTTCTGCATAAGTGCGTTGATAGCTGAATTTTCATTGGACTGTATTTGAGCATAGTATAGAGAGTATGATGATTAGATGGTCATTTTTGCGTATTCAGTCATTCATACTTTGACGTGGTTAATTGGTGTTTTGCAGGAAAATTGAAAAGCAGTTATCACTGTGTTATGTATTGGAAGATGCAGATTGGAATTGCAGGAAGCAAGGCCGCGCGGGCGTGCGATGTATACCTTGAAAACTCGTGCACCCGCGCTAATATTTTGTGCAAAAATAGCTCTCGCGCATCCGACATCGGATTTTGAAAAAGTAGGCCCGTCAACGCAAGCACCTGCTGCCCATGGTGATCGCCTGCTCCAAAGGTTGGAGCGAAAATTCGATGCCATGTACGATAATTTTGGAGCGTTCGCGACGGGACTCGCGAGGGCCTTGGCCGAGGCTTTTGCGTAGCAAGGAACGATGCTATAGTGGCCTCAATTCGGGACAGTAGTGCCATATCCACCACCAGATTTACCACCCGAGGAGGGTGGTACAACTTATCATTAGGGGAGTTTTCTGTACCCCTTACCTTCATTCAATGGGGCATTGAATATTATAAGTTTGGGGGTATTGGGGTAGTAGTATAGTTGCATGTAGTATTAGCATGATTAGTTTAAATTTTGCATGTTCATGTTTAGTTTATTTGTTTGTGTTAGAATTGTTTTTTTAGTTTGCATGTCTCACAGTTCTTGCTGTATGGAAATTTTTGTCTAGCCGATGATGATAGTGAATTTTGAAAGATTTTTGAGTATGTTGGATAACATGAACCTAGCTATAATGTTTTACACGATGAAATTCATGTTGCTATTTAAATGCTTTCGGTTTGCACGAATGTGTTCACAATCACTTGTAGGTATAAGAAGTATGTGTTGCATTGCTCGATAGAAAATGTAGTGTCAAAAAGAGAAATATGTGGAACATGGATGTAGACTCGCAAAACATTGACATTCAAACTTTGGGAAAACATGGGTATGCTATGTATAAAAAAAATAAAATAGCAATAACGTGGCTAGTCTTATTTCGGGGCCCTGACTACTTGAGTAAGTACACCCGAGGGGATTGTCTCTACACCTAGCGCCCTAAGGTCTTTCATGGTCTGGGAGTCGTTTGTTGAAAGCTCGCTAAGGGGTAGCAGTGTTGCCTAATGGAATAAGACATTGCACAGTCATGTGAAAAAAAAGAAAAAGAAATAGCAATAAACACCGCAGAAAAGAGCGAAAATCGCCCTCATGAGTAAAAATAAAGTAGTTAAGCCCATTGTTGAACCTCAGTTTACTTTGATATGTTGGAATAGTCTTCGTTGCATATGTATACATGAGACTTGATTTAAACTATAATTTTCTGTTTTGAGCAATTAAGCATGTGTATTCTCTGCTTAAATCAAGTTTTGGGTTAACACAACACACACACACAACATATCTATAGCATGTATGAATTATCTAAGTGTATGATATTATGCATATGGTTCAGTTTGAATTTGTATTCTTGAATCTGGATAATTCGCTGAGGCATTTTGGACTTAAATTCTATTAGAGATTGAACAATGTGAGACAAGTTTGCATGTTAATTTAGTTGCATAGTAGTGCTTTTGCATTTTCATTGTTATTTAACATGCATTGCTTAAGGGCAAACAATTGTTCAAGTTTGGGGGTATTTGATAAGTGGGTTTTACAACTACTTATTGGATATTAATTCACGCGAACTAGGCCCATCTCAAGTATATTTTAGTGTGTTTTTAGTTGCATTTCATGTTATTTTGCATTGCATTTACTTAAAACTCCTTTGGTGTAAAAGTGTAGGATATGGCATGATTTGGTGATGTAAATGACATGAGGCTGTGGGATGCATGGCATGAGGATCAATTGGAGCAGGAGGCTAAGCATGGATGGAAAAAAGAATGAACAAATATAATGGATCGGTCAGCAATGAGAACCGTAATTCAAAGTAGCAAAAGCCGCGGGTAGCACGCAAGAATAAAGCTCGAGGATCGCTTGGCCTTAGCGCCATGCCATGAAAGCACCCTTACCGGACATTGCACACTACAAGTTGCGTGCTCGCGCGAGGATTGCAAAGGAGGGGCGTACGGCCGTGCACGATGCCTGATTGCTGTTGAGCTATTTATTTTAATTTATAATTTTAAGGGTTGTAATAAAAAAAACGATTTCTGACTGGTGTCAGAGGTATCATTCGTTAGTTTTTACGTATTTTTCATATTGGAAACTAGGGTTTACACTCTGAGAGAGATTCCAACATAGAACGAAGCCTTAACTCCAACTTTTCTAATTCTTCTTAGGATTCTCTATCATTGTGGATAATTATTAGTATTTTGCTTGATTTATATGAGGATTTGAACGTTACTAGTGGATTATAATCAGCAATTGGGTTTGATCATTTCTATCCTCCATCTTTTAATTGTTCGCTTATTAGCCATGTTTAGCTTTGATCCCATAATGGCTTTTGGTTCAGTCATGAACTAAACTCCATTATGGGATTCTAACGGATTTTAATATGTAGTTTAGTTGCATGCTTGAATGCTGGACTGTTTTACATATCATATGGGATTTCTATCATGGTTGTTTTGCATGTCTGAATGCTTGATCACCATTCGTTTTTAGTACGTGTATGGAATTGACAATGAACACTCAAGTATGGATTGTAATCGTGATAGCATACGTATATGGGGCTATTTTGTATGGCTTGTGTATTTCGTGAACCAGATAGACATATACTGTTTCACCGTATCAGTTAGAATAAGGGCTTGTGCTTAAATTCAATATGGTTGCAATTTCACATAGACATATAGTGATTTTGGTTATATTGATGATTACATGGAGTCTATCGCTTGTGGATGATGTGTAAGTAGGTCATAGTACATTGAAAAATGGCTATGACTCTATTAGTGCTCTTGGCTATTTTCCTGTGATATGTGAACAATTCTTGCATGATAGTGGTGATTAGATGAAGTATTAAATGAAGTTAGGATCCCATTACTTTTATATTTGATTTATTACATTTTTATTCTTGTTTTAGTTGTTATTTACGATTAGAGTAATTCACCAATCATATTCATTAGTTTGTGCATATAAATATAGTGATTTAATTGATGCATAATGATTTAAATTAGACAACTTTCTCTGTGGGATCGATACTTTACTTACTCTGTATTACTTGTTGACACATATATGCTTGCATGAGTTAGAGCTCTTTTGTTAGAACTGAAAAAGAGGCAACAACTATTGATCGTACAAGAAGATGATCAAGTTGAGGTGGAGACTCATGACATCTCCACGGCAGAAGAAGAGGTCCCTGCATGAAATGAAGAAGAACCAGTGCAAGAACATCAAGAGGCCATTGAGATAATGGAATCCTCCAACGAGAACAGAGAGGAGGAAGAAGGTGATGAGGTCGAGATCACAGCTGTGGGCATAAATGGGTACAGAAGAGCTAACTATGAGCAACTATTTTCATATCTACCCATGATTCCTTTCCATCAAGCTCAGATTCTAAATTCCTGGAATCACATGTTTTGGAGCTTCAAAGAGTATCCGGCCATCTCAGTACTAGCCAATGGATTCCCAGGAAGATTCAACTTCGCCAAGAAGTTATTCACAAACTTCTCTTCCTCAAAGTATAAACCTGAGGTACTATATATGTGACGCCCCCAAAATAGATATACATCACCCATTCTGAGTTGTCAATACATGGTACAGAAACAACTACAACTTTATTATTACAACAGTAAAACTGTGAGTTTGAATACAAATATTATCTTCTAGACAATATCTATACTCAAATAAATCCTCATCACATTTATTGATACATTATTTTACAAAAATGGTGAGGACTACTAAACAACTCTCTCTAGAACCTTCATTCCATACCCCAACTCGTACTCGCTATATTCTCGCCTCCTGAGAAGAAAAATGGAACAAAAAAGAAAAGGGTGAGCTCAACTAGTCCAGTAAAGAATATTATGACTAAGACAATATACAACAAATTATCATTAGTCTTCAACAGGGAAAAATCTAATAGAATACAATAGACAACAAATTTTAAATCAATATTCACAATGAAATAATAATTCATTAGAAGAGTTAAGTAGAGAATGCAAACTACTATCTTCTATGTATGAATTTAAAAGTTCATCGCCTATCTTTTATCCTCAGAACATCAATCAATATACATCCGAATCAAATATTCATCTTTGCACTATAGGCCAAAGATATTCATCGATTGGTCATGTTCATCTAAACACTGCTCATCTTTGCACTACGGGCCAAAGATATTCTTCAAAATCATTCATCTTTGCACTACAGCCAAAGATATTCAATAATATCATCATTTAAGACCGAGGATGATGAGAAATATTTTAAAGAAACGAATCCAAAGAAACAAAATGACAAGGATTAAGGATTAAGGATTCGTACTTTGTTTTATCCATGTTCAAAAATACCTCAAAAATAATCATAGTGGTGTAAAATTCAAGAATGATCAAAACATGGATACAATCAAAGCTAGTATCCGAATAGATATTTTGACAAAAAAGAAGAAATTTCATTTTTCTATGAATAGTCCGAGTATCGTGAATAGTAACTCGACACCAAAAGATAGAAATTTCCAAAAAAACATCTTCACGCTTCATGAATAGTACTCGTGAATAGTAACTCGTGAATAGTAACTCATGAATAAGAACTCCGCTTAATAGTAACCCCACATGAAAAAGTTCTAAATTTGATAAAAGTTCCAACCAATATTTCGTAAAGAAAGGTTTATAGGAAATTCAATTCTCTACAACTTTGCGTAAGAAAGGTTTTCCGAATTCCAAATGTAAATTGATCAAATCCACAAACAGGCGATTTTACGGTGCTATAATCAAATTTCACCAATAAATGGGGTCCACCGACATGGCATGTTTAACATGTTTTAAACATTTATTGCAACAAAAATACTCTTCCTCCTCGTGATACTCATATATCCCACATTTGTTGTAAAAATATCACCATTATTATATTATTAAAATATAATAATATATTTAAATGAATTATTTTATCGTAAAAGATAAAATTTCAATTTTCAACAATTGTCACATTAAAATTTTCTCCATCTATATCCACATAAAATCAATATTTTCCTCATCATATGAATCAATAATTAATTATTCACAAATAATATTACGAATCACAATATTGACAACTGCACGGTTCCTGGAAAGAGGGGCTTTCCAATAAGAATTTCTCCTTCTTGGCGGCGCAATTAGGTGTGACCAAACCTCTCCTTAGATGTAACTTTCTAGACATTGCCAATAATGTTATCTAATAATATTATTCAGATAATATGAATTATTGCTTTGATAATGAAAAATACGTGTAATGACAATTATTGAAATAACAAAGAATATAAAATATCAACGCAAAGAATTATTAAATCAATAAAATCTCGAATAAGTAATTATCGTAACTATTATTGAGTAGTGTCTTCTTACGTAAGAATCAATAATTGGTGCAATACAGGTAATCTACTTGTGTTTTAACCACCGAGTATTTTAACAAAGATAATACTGTAATAACTACTACTTTATATTTTAAACAACTTATATTTGTCGCTTTTCTTCATCCAATCGCTTTCAGTTATGGGGCCCATAAAAGATTAAGCGCCGTCGCATTTAATATTCCCCGGCAATGAAGAATATTCCACGACCAAACGAATATTCCCCGACAACAATGAATATTTTATAACCACTTGCTTATTTTGAAATATTTGCGATTTTACCCCTAACTATCCACATTAATCAAATCAACCCTTACTATTTCAAAATAATAAATAGAGAAAATTAAATTTCATTAATAATAAGTTGGGGTCTTACAACCTCCCTCCTTATGAAATTTCGTCCTCGAAATTGACGTGACGTACTGGTGTTTTCAAAAGGTGAGGATACCTCGCTTTTATTTCCGCTTCCAATTCCCGTGTCATTTCTCTATAGCATGATTCCTCCACAAAACTTTAACTTGTGGTATGACCTTTCTTGCTGTGGGGACATGCTCCTTCCTATCCAAGATCTTGACAGTACCTCCTCATACGTTAAGTCTTGACTATCTCGTCTGGTTCTAACTCTATAACGTGGTTCGGGTCTTTCACATATTTACTGAAGTACGGATATGTGAAACACATTATGAACACGAGACATACTTTCGAGGTAACGCGAGTCTATAGGCTACATTTCCTACTCGGTCAAGAATTTGAAATGGACCAATAAATCGTGGATTGAGCTTTCCTCTCTTCCCAAATCTTGTAACTCCTTCCATGGAGCAACTCGCAACAATACATGATCCCCTACACTAAATTCCACGCCCTTTCGATGAAGATCCGCATAACTCTTTTTGTCGATCTTGTGTCGTTTTGTATACGTTATCGAATCATTTGGATCTTTTCCGTAGTCATACGTACCAACTCGGGTCCCAACAAAGTTCTTCACCCACCTCGTCCCCAACATACTTTGAGAGCGACACTTTCGTCCCATATAATGCTTCAAATGGAGCCACACCTATACTTGCACGATAACTGCATTGTTGTAGGAGAATTCCACCAATGGTAAATACTTATCCCAACTACCCTTGAAGTCTAGGACACGAGTCTTAATAAATCTTCAAGAGTTTGAATAGTCCTTTCCGATTGTCCGTCTGCTTTGAGGATGGTATCTCGAATCAATCAGAAATCTGCGCTCCATAGCTTTTTGCAAGCTAACCCAAAATCTTGAAGTGAATCTTGGGTCACGATCCAAAACTATGGATACGTGCATGCTATGCAACCTCACAATCTCATTCACGCATATACAAGCAAGACGCTCAAGGAATAAGTCTCCCGTATCGGCAAGAAATGAGCAGACTTGGTTAATTTATCAACAATAACCCAAATAGCATTGATGCCTTGAGAAACTGTAGTAAGACCCGTAACGAAATCTATGGTAATATGTTCCCACTTCTATTTTGGAATCTCAAGTGGTTGCAACGGACCCTTAGGTACTAGATGCTCCGCCTTTACACGTTGACAAGTTAAACGCATTGAGATAAACTTTGCAATCTCTCTCTTCATATTATTCCACCTAAATGTATGTCGAAGATCACGATACATTTTGGTACTTCCAGGATGGATTGCAAATGGTGTAGTGTGTGCCTCCATCATAATCTTGTACTTCAAATCAGAGTCGTTAGGGACACAAAGTCTAGAGTGGACTCGAAGTATTCCTTCTTCATCTATTCTCGCCCTAATAGCTCATTCTTGTACTTTCTTCTTCATACGCATCATCGCCTCGATTCGGTGGCTTGAGCAACCTTAACTTTTTCTATTAAAGTTGGATCTATATGTATACTTGACATCATCGCACTCATTCCCAAGATATGATCTTCTACTCAACGCTACCACTACCACGCTCGCTTTTACCGGGATGGTATTGAATAGTGTGGTCGTAGTCTTTCAATAGCTCGAGCCAACGTCATTGTCGCATGTTGAGTTCTTTTTTGAGTGAAGAAATATTTAAGGCTTTTATGGTCCGAATATATCTCCACTTTCTCCCCATATAGATAGTGCCTCCATATCTTTAAGCGAAAAAACGCTCATTACTAACTCTAGATCATGAGTAGGATAATTCCTCTCATACTCTTTAAGTTGTCATGAGGCATAGGCTATGACTTTCCCACGCTTACATGAGAACACATCCTAACCCTTTGCACAAGCATCATTTGTAGATAACAAATCCATCCGAACCAGATGGTATTGTTAGAACAGTCAAAAATAAGTCTCCTCTTAAGCTCTTGGAAACTTTTCTCGCATTCTTCGCTCCAAACGAATTTTGTATCCTTCCGAGTTAGCCGAGTTAATGGAGTAGCGATTCGAGAAAACCTTCCACGAATCTCCGATAATAACCAAATAAGCCCAAAAGCTTACGTGACTTGGCCACCGACTTCGGTTGCTCCCAACTTTGTATTGCTTCAATCTTCGCCGGGTCCATGGATACTCCATGTTTCGACACCACATGCCCAAGGAATGCTACTTCCTCAAGCCAGAACTCGCATTTCTTCAATTTGGCATATAGTTTGTTTTCACGAAGCCTTTGGAGTACCAACTTCAAATGGTGCTCATGATCTTCACGACTTTTGGAATATATGAGGATGTCATCAATAAAAACAACAACGAACTGATCCAAATATTCCTTGAATACTCGGTTCATCATATCCATGAAAGCCGCAGGAGCATTAGTTAGTCCGAAAGACATGGCTAAGAATTCATAATGCCCATACCGAAGTTCAAGGCGCTTTGGAATATCCTTAGTTCTAATCTTCACCGATGATATCCGAGCGAAGATCGATTTTTGAAAAGAATTGTGCCTTGCAATCGGTCAAACAAGTCATCAATACGAGGTGAGGATACCTATTCTTGATGTTGACATGGTTCAATTCCGATAGTCAATATTAAAGTCGCATACTCCCGCTCTTTCTTCTTTACTTAATAAAACAGGAGCACCCCGAGGAGATGTACTAGGGACGAATGAAACCGATGTCCAACAATTCCTCGTAGTTGGACCTTTAACTCCTGAAGTTCAATAGGAGCCATTTGATATGGGTTTTAGAAATGGGCTTTGTACGTGTTCAAGATCAATAAAGAATTCAACTTCACGCTCGGGGTAGACCCTAAGTTCTTCAGAAATACATCGGGAAAGACAATAACAACAGAATATTATTCAAATTTGACGTGTCTTTATTCAAATCCATAACATGGGCTAAGAAAGCTTGACATCCGCTTTTTCAATAAACGAATAGCTTTATGAATAGATATGACAAGATTGATTTTAATGGTTTAGTTGCTTGAATTGCATAACAAAGTTGCTTAGGAATATGAAAACTAACAACCTTACGAAAACAATCAATTTTGGCATGATGAGTAGTTAACCAATCAATCCCTAAAATCACATCAAAAGCAAGTATCTTTAAAGAGATAAGGTCAACAGTAAGGTGATGGTGCCAACTTGAATCAAACAAGATTTATAAACAAAGGATGTGATGAAAGTTTCTCCCAACGGAGTTTCCACAGATAGGTCAAAGTCTAATTTCTCCTGAGTCAAGTTTAAACGTTGAGCACATGCAGAGAGATAAATGAATGGGTAGCATCAGTGATCAAGTAAGGTATAAACTTCGCAAGAATTTATAAATAGCTTACCCGTGATCACCTCGTTTGGGTTCCTCGATTTTGACCACCACAACAAACGCTCTTCCCAAAATCGTTGACTTTGACTTTTCGGGATGTTTTTGAGTCACCGTCCTCACTGAACTAGGTTTCGCTTCTCGTATAATCTCGAGCGATATGTCCTTCCTTTCCACAATTATAGCATACCTTGAATCTGTTGTGGGATGTGATGGACCGATATGTCCTCTTTCCCAGATTTATAGCATATGACCGGTGGTCGTTTCTCCTCCCTTAGAACCAACTTGTCACGCAAGACTGCTGCCTTCACATGGTCGTTGTTAAATCTCCTTTTTAAAATCTCCTCCCGACTCGCTTCTTCTATTTTCATAGCCATGATTACCACCAGAGTGGTTACCATTTTTGTCCGTCTGCTTTCTCTCTCCGCCGGGTTATCATTATTCTGCTGATCGCTATCTCCGCACGATCCTCGGTTATGGTCCCTCGGTTGAACATACTCAAGTATCTCGCTTCTAACAATTGAGCCTCATAAACAACATCCTAATAGAGAGAAAATTTATGAGAAATGAGATATTGTCGACGGGTTTCAAACCTCTCGTAAACATCCGCCATAATGCTCCTCATTCTCCACCAAATGGGGTACAAACTCGGATAACTCTACAAACTTTGCCTCGTCTCGAGACACCGCCATGTTGTTTTTTCTAATCTGATGAACTCCACTTCCTTCATATGACGAACACTTTCGTGAAAGTATTTGTCATTAAATAGTTTCAAATGTCTCCCAAGACATGCTGAAAAGGTACTGGATGGGTACGCTTCACGACTCCCACCAAAGAGAATCCGCCTTCGCCACTTTTAACATAAAGGTGGCAAATGGAACCTTCGTTTCTCTCGCATCCCAAGACATCAATATCTTGGTAATTTGCTTGACCCATGTTTCCGCCATGATCGGATCCGCTTTCCCTTAAATTCTCGCGGTCCCAACTCTTTGAATCGCTTGGTGTGATAACTCGTGAATTGCTATCATTTCCTCCTCAGATTTTGAACACGAGTCTCCTCGTCTGCGATTTTGCATGAAATGCAAAAAGCTTCTAAACATCCCCTCGCTCATCATCTCGCCAGCAGGTGTTGTTCACAGGAGGAACATTGCCACCACATCGCGCTCTCCTCGCTGGTGAGTACAGCGGCCTCTCCACTGGCCTCATTTCCACCGTTAATATTCTCACGACATTCTCAAATACCGCTATAAAACAAGGGTTAATTAAGGAAATCAATATATCACATAATATCCCTATATACCGACCAACTAACAAATAAGCTTAGGTAGGTAGGACACACTAGCGAAGGATTTACTTGTCTCCCTCCTAGTTCTATTCCCCCGATCTCCGCCAGAGATCATATCCTAAGCTCCGATACCAACCGCGACGCCCCAAAATAGATATACATCACCCATTCCGAGTTGTCAATACACGGTACGTAAACAACTACAACTTTATTATTACAACAAGAAAATCGTGAGTTTGAATACAAATATTATCTTCTGATAATATCTATACTCAAATAAATCCTCATCACATTTATTGATACATTATTTTACGAAATGGTGAGGACTACTAAACAACTCTCTCTAGAACCTTCATTCCATACCCCACTGCACTCGCTATATTTCTCGCCTCCCCGAGAAGAAAAATGGAACAAAAAGAAAAGGGTGAGCTCAACTAGCCTAGTAAAAGAATATTATGACTAAGATAATATACAACAAATTATCATTAGTCTTCAACAGGAAAAATCTAATAGAATACAATAGACAACAAATTTTAAATCAATATTCGCAATGAAATAATAATTCATTAGAAGAGTTAAGTAGAGAATGCAAACTACTATCTTCTATGTATGAATTTAAAAGTTCATCGCTCATCTTTTATCCCCAGTAACATCAATCAATATACATCCGGAATCAAATATTCATCTTTGCACTACGCACTCAAAGATATTCATCACCGTCATGTTCATCTAAACACCTGTTCATCTTTGCACTACGGCCAAAGATATTCTTCAGAAATCATTCATCTTTGCACTACAGGCCAAAGATATTCAATAATATCATCATTTAAGACTGAGGATGATGAAAAATATTTTTAAAGAAACGAATACAGTGAAACAAAATGACAAGGATTAAGGATTAAGGATTCGTACTTTGTTTTATCCATGTTCAAAAATACCTCAAAAATAATCATAGTGGTGTAAAATTCAAGAATGATCAAAACATGGATACAATCAAAGCTAGTATCCAGAATAGATATTTTGGACAAAAAGAAGAAATTTCATTTTTCTATGAATAGTGCCAGATACGTGAATAGTGCCAGATACGTGAATAGTAAATCTCACACCAAAAGATAGAAATTTCCCAAAAAATATCTTCACGCTTCATTTAATAGTACTTTCGTGAATAAGAACTCGTGAATAGAACTCATGAATAGTAACTCGTGAATAGTAACTCATGAATAGTAACCCCGACATGAAAAGTTCCAAATTTGATAAAAGTTTCAACCAATATTTCAAAGATAATGATATCAAGAAATAATATCATTTGAGAAGAAAATAACATCTCTTACCTCGAAAGATTAGTACTTCTAAATGGAATACCGTATAGTCTCAAGGGAACTTGCACCGCCTAACAATACTCAAAGTATACTCAAAATACTCACAAGAATACGCCGATAATATAGAGAGAAAAACTTCAGCCGTGTGATTTTCAATTCTAACCTAAGACCCTATTTATAGAAATCGCTAGAACACCAAAGCGTAAAATTTAATAAAATATTAATATATATTATAAATTTCCTTAGCCCATCTTTGAAGATCTGATTTCAGAAATTAATATCACATGTTAGCCCACTTAAATGCAAAAAATGTTTTTCTTTAAAATAATAATTAAAACTTCCAAAATCAATTATTTTGAGCTTTGAACTTCAATAATTCACAATAAATAGCCCTTTTATCAGAAAATTCAAATCTCATGAGTTTTTATAGGAAATTCAATTCTCTACAACTTTATAGAAGAAAGGTTTTCCTAATTCCAAACAAAAATTAACCAAATCCACAAACCAAGGCGATTTTACAGTGCTATAATCAAATTTCAAATAATAAATGGGGTCCAATTTACATGTTTAACATGTTTTAAACATTTATTGCAACAAAAATACTCTTCTCCCTCAGATACTCATATATCCCACATTCGTTGTAAAAATATCACCATTATTATATTATTAAAATATAATAATATATTTAAATGAATTATTTTATTAGAAAAGATAAAATTTCAATTTTCAACAATTGTCACATTAAAATTTTCTCCATCTATATCCACATAAAATCAATATTTTCCTCATCATATGAATCAATAATTAATTATTCACAAATAATATTACGTAATCACAATATCGACAACCAGTGCAGCTCTGTGAAAGAGGGCTTTCCAATAAGAATTTCTCTCATCATGCGCGCAATTAGGTGACCAAACCTCTCCTTAGATGTAACTTTCTAGACATTGCCAATAATGTTATCTAATAATATTATTCAGATAATTTGAATTATTGCTTCGATAATGAAAAATACTTGTAATGACAATTATCAAACAACAAAGAATATAAAATATCAACGCAGAATTATTAAATCAATAAAATAATCGAATAAGAATTATCGTAACTATTATTGAGTAGTGTCTTCTTACGTAAGAATCAATAATTGGTGCAATACCGTGTCTACCGTGTTTTAACCAATTTAGTATTTTAACAAGATTAACTGTAATAACTACGCTCATTATTTTTAAACAACTTATATTTGTCGTTTTCTTCATCCAATCGCTTTCCGTTATGGGGCCCATAAAAGATTGCGCCGTCGTATGAATATTCCCCGATAGTAAGAATATTCCACGACCAAACGAATATTCCCCGACAACAATGAATATTTTATAACCACTTGCTTATTTTAAAATATTTGCGTATTTTACCCCTAACTATCTACATTAATCAAATCAACCCTTACTATTTCAAAATAATAAATAGAGAAAATTAAATTTCATTAATAATAAGTTGGGGTCTTACAATATATCCCAACCCTCTTCCGAGTTAATCACTTGCCATCATCCTCATTTAGTCAATTTTATGAATTCCCACGATGGTTGGAAGTGATTCTTCATCCACTAAATCAATTTCCAGTTGCAGAATCCCATAATTTTGTAACTGAGGAACCAAATGCAGTCAACTTCATAATGCTCCCATAACCTATCATCTCTACGATCACGGACTCTAGCCTCATTGCAGAGTCTCCAACTCAAATCGTAGAGTCATCAAACTCAAACACCCAAACCCAGGCCCTTCCATCGGATATTCCCTCCTCATCCAACAATGAATGCTTCAATCTCGATCTTGCCCTCTACTCCGTGCAAGATTAATTCCAGAAAATATCCCCTCCTTTAACCACTCCTCAACCCAGTGATCCACTCACAAATTTGCCCACGAAAGATGACTTGAATGAAGTGTCCAAGAACATGGTCAAGGACATCGATGAGAGCCTGGAAACTCACTCAGAACACATTCATCTCAGGCTGACTCAATTGATCACTGCTGCAAATACTCTCCCAGGCACTCTGAACACTGAGCTTACAAAGAAGCTGAGGGAAATTATTAAGGAAATGGTTCAAAACATGAAGGACAGAGATGATATTCACTTCCGGATAGCCACCAAACAAAGAGAGGCTGTTCTTGAATTACAAAAATCTAAAGAAGCCCAAAATAACCTTATGATGGAGAACATCATCAACCTGAAAGCTTCAATCAAAGAATTTCAGAAAGCTTATGTAAACCAAGAACAGCAAACTGACACTATTCTAGATGCCCTCCAGAACAAAGAAGCTCGTTCTGAAGCTCTGATCAAGGAAAATTGAGAGGACATTGCTCAAACACGAAGCCAAATCAACGAGCTTGACCAAGGAGTGACTCGACTATCTGAAGACATTCGAACCCTTGATGCTAACATAAAGGGGGAGAATAAAGGGAAAGGAGTTCAAGGAGGCCAGGGCAGAGGCAGAGGAGTTCAAGGAAGCCAGGGAAGAGGCAGAGGACAATTTCACACTCAAGCGTCAAGAAGCCCTTCTGCAAGACAATTCCATAAACAGACTCCACGATCAAGCAATCAGACTCAACGATCTGATCAGCAGGAAGTCTTGATGGCTCAGCCAATAAGGAGTCAAGGGCCAGCTACCAGCTCACAAAATGTGACCACCACGGGCCTAAGAATGCCAATTAGAGATCCTGCATTCATGAATAAGCATGATCACAACCCAAGGATAAGCCCAAGTGAGCTGGAAGAGATAGCCAGAAGGGATGAAGCAAGCAGGAAAAGAAGGGCTGAGGAGTATGCCAATCCTCCACGCAAAAGACCAAAGAAATAGAGATAAGTGAAAGTTTAAATTTCTTATTGATGTAAAGCTAAATTATAATACTCTTCAATCATCAATAAATTCATGCTTATTCTCTAGAAATTTCAGTTGCTCACTGAAATACTAAGTCATGTTTAAATTTCCTTAAATTACATCTAGATACTAATTATCATGAAAACAAAATCTCCTTGGTTATGTCAACATCAAATAGGGGGAGATTGCTGGGAGAATGCATATGTTAATTTGATGTTTAAATATAAATGCTCATGATTATTTGTAAAGTCCTTCAAGGAATATATGTACAAGGACTTAGTGAGAGATCAAATTTGTTAGGTTGATCTAAGCTCTTAATGTGTATCATTCTGGAAATGAATGTATAGATAGAAAGATCAAAGCTGTTAGGTTGATCTTGAGATGTAATAGATAGGCTTCGAAGAATTCGTAGTGTATCAATCTGATCAACATTATAGAAGTCAAGGCAGAAATGTAGAGCTTCAAGGATCGTAGTTTGCCTACCTTGAAGAGCCTCTTTGGAAATCGTAGAGTGGTCCCAACGTTTGCCGAGCCAACTCAGAGATCGTAATGTACTCTCAGAAATGTAGAGTTTACAACTCAAGAAAGCGAAGATCGTAGTGTGCAAATTGTTAAAAGAAATCGTAGTGCTCTCGACTGATAGCATCAGACCAAGCACCAAGGCGACAAGTCACCACGATCTGAATCGTAGAGTACCATGATCTGAATCGTAGAGTATCATCTGTCTTATGTCAGAAGCATCAAGCCTCACAATTTTATATGGAGACAAACTCCAACATATGAGGAATGGATTCTAAACGTTGTAGTACTCACCAGTCCCAAAGTTATAAGAAATATCCTTAGTATGCAACAAAGAAGCGTATTGAAGAAGCTAAGGAAAGTATCTTTGGTAAGGGGGAAAACACCTTTTCAGGTGTTAGGTGAGAAAGCAGGCTGCTATGTCAATGGGCTAGAATGCAATTCAGAAGATGTGCAGAAAAGTCTCCATCAAAAAACATATAGGTCAAACACATTTAATGCTTCAACGGATAGATCCAACGGATAGTTTTCAAGATCACATATATGCAAATCAAGCAGATGAGAGAGGCGAGCAAGCATTGAACAAAAACGTACAAGAACTCTCAAAGCTCAACTCTATGATCTGAGAAAAAGGAAAGCTTGCTCAGCTACTCAGTTCTTTCGAACAAGTGCTTAAACAACAACTGAGTAGCAACCATTAAGAACTCAACATCTACCAATCAACTGAAGAAAAATTTCCAAGTCTCGCTGACTTGAAGAGTTCTAAGTGAATCAAAAGAGAGCCAAGTCTACTGGACTTGAAGAGTTCAAGAGTGAACTAAGAAGTTCCTAGACTGCTGGTCTAGAAGGAATCTGTGTGATTCAGAAGTTGTAAAAGACATCCTTAGTGAATTTCCTACTCGAGGAGTAGAAGAGTGGACTAGGAGCTTTAAGTGCTCTGAACCGCTTAAAATGACTGTGTCTTTCACTTTCTTACTATAACTGCTATATCTGCCATAACTGTTATATCTGCCTCACTCTCATAACTCCACTACTTCGTAAAGTTATATTAAAAATAACATTAATTCTGCTAAGTTTTAATCATCATCAACTAACAAGTTTAAAATGAAATGATTTTTTAAATATCTATTCAACCCCCCCTTCTAGATAACTATTATGCCTACTGGGAACTAACAGAGCTATCACAAGTCCTTTCTTCAACTCCTCGAAACTCTTTTCACGCTCCTCATTCCACACAAACTTCATGCCCTTTCTCATCAACTGAGTCAATGGTAAGGCAAGCAAGGAAAACCCTTCCACAAACCGCCTATAATACCCTGCCAAACCCAAGAAACTCCTAATCTACATCATAAGTAGTAGGTCTCTTGCCATTTAGTGATAGCCTCAACCTTCGCATGATCCACCATAATGCCTTCAGCAGTAAAAACAACGTGGCCCAAAAAATGCAACTCGCTCCCAACTAAAACTCAGATTTAGAGAATTTAGCATACAACTTCTCTTTCTGCAAAATCCCCAACACTGTGCGAAGATGCTCCTCATGCTCTTCCTTAGACTTGGAGTAAACCAAAATGTCATCAATAAAGACAATAACAAATTGGTCCAAGTACTCCCTGAACACCCGATTCATTAAATCCATAAACACCGCTGGAGCGCTAGTCAACCCGAATGACATCACCAGAAACTCGTAATGCCCATAGCGAGTACGAAAAACTGTCGTAGGGATATCCTCATCCCTCACCCTCAACTGATGATAGCCCGACCTCAAGTCTATCTCCAAAAAATACTTTACCCCCTGAAGTTGGTCAAACAAGTCATCAATCCTTAACAATGGATACAGATTCCTGATGGTAATCTTATTCAACTCCCTGTAGTCTATACACAGCCTCATAGACCCATCCTTCTTCTTCACAAACAAGACCGGAGCACCCCACGATGAAACACTCGGCCGAATCACACCACGATCTAACAACTCCCCATAATCGCTCCTTCAACTCTTGTAACTCTAATCTGCCATCCGACATGTACTTTAGAGATAGGGCTCGCACTTACAGAACAAGCTCAATAGAAAACTCTACTTCCCGCTGTGGTGGCAACCCTGACAACTCCTCAGGAAACACATCGGGAAAGTCACGAACAATTAGAACATCTTCAATATGAGACTCACCCTTTGAGGTATCTTTCACAAACACCAAATACCCCTCACAACCCTTTACAACCAATTTTCTAGCCTTCAAAGCTGAAATTAACTTCACCACTCTACTCGGCTATGAGCCCTAAAACACGAACTCTGGAGACTTCACATCTCCAAATATAACCTTCTTCGCTTAACAGTCGATAGTGGCCTGGTGCTTATCCAACCAGTCCATCCCAAGAATGACATCAAAATCGTACATATTCATTGGAAGAAGATTAGCCCTACGAATCTTATCCCCAAAACTGATCGGACACCCTCAATACAAATCAGAAATAACAACAGAAGTCCCCATCGGGGTAGAAATAGACATAACAGAATCTATAGACTGAGATGGCACACCCAGGTGCCGAACAAAAGACTGAGTAACAACGGAATGAGTAGAACCCATATCAAACAAAATAGAAACTTCACGATTGCCAACTAAAAGAGTGCCAGAAACAGTACCTGGTGCATCTGTCTCCTGGTTATATGTCAAGGCAAACACTCGACCACCCTGACGCTGACCTCCATTGCAACCATTATCACCACCTCCACCATTACCATGTGGACCGGTACAATCCCTAGCAATATGACCCATCTGTCCACACAAGAAGCATGCACTTGTGAGTCTGTGGCACTACCTCCCCAGAAGATTAGCCCCACAAGTAGCACAAGGAGCTATCGAAATGAGATTTGGGTTACCCCCACAAGCTGGTCCCGAATAACGACCCTGATTCTGCCCCTGCTGATGATTCTACCATAGTTGACGATTCTGACCATTCCAAGGTAGCTACAGCTGATGATTCTGCCCTTGCTGAGGCATCTACTGATAACCCTTATTTTGATTCTGGCCACACCACTGCCCCTGTTGGCCACTGCCCCCGTTGGCCACCACGATTCTTGTTCCACTGACCACCCTAATTCTTCCCATGTTGACCCGATGCTTGACCCTGTTGGTCATCTCTGTCCCTCTTTCGACTCCCTTCCAGTTTAGAAGACCAAAAATCTTGTCGCTCCATTTCAATATTCTTGGCTGCATTAGCCACTGCTAACACGTTTGCAAACTTGTTGTTAATAAGATGCTGGTGATACCTATAATAAATTCGCCACTTGAATTTCTCTACCTGTTCTGCTGCGGTCCCTGCTTAGCTTCCCACAAATCCTGCCAGCCTGGTGAACCTCATCATGAAATCCGTGATGGACTCATCATCTTTCTGTCGAATGGACATATAGTCTCTAGCATATGCCTCTTTATCAGCAGCTGGAAAGTACTATTTATAAAAGACCTCACAAAACTCCACCCAATTAAGTGTTTCAGCATAGTTTTCACCTTTTGTTACTTTCGTCGCCTTCCACCACCTTTGCGCATCCCCTTCCAGCTTGTAAGCAGCAAACAACACTCTTTGATTATCTGAGCACCCCAACACATTAAAAATCTTCTCTATGTGGGAAATCAATTCTTTGCATCAATTGGAGTCGGAGCTAAACTGAATGACTGTGGTTTCTACTTCTGGAACCTCTCCAACCATACATACATCGTAACCCCCTGCTGATCATAACCATCCGCATTCCCTTCCTCAATATTTGCACGCTGGCCATTATTTCCCAGATTCTCTAGCTCAGGAATGTCTGGTGGTGGCTGTTGCATTGCCTGTACAACCTGTGCCACCAACTGAGGTAAAGCCTGATTCACCGCCTAATTTACCAAGGTAACCAATTGAGCATTTATCTTATCATTAGGTTGCTCATTGAGCTGACCCTCACCTCTTCCCCTATTGTTACCTCGCCTCCCAACAACTCTGGAAGATCTACGAGCCATCTAAGAAAGAAGGCAACGAATAGATAACAAACGAATTAGAAACAAATTCAAATATAGTTGATATAATAGCTGAACAGAAAATCAAACGGAACAGAAACCTAACCCAGAAGTCTACCCACAACTCATAGGTCAAACCTAAATAGGTTTTCTACAAGAAAGAACTTGACTCTGATACCAACTCTATAACACCCCCTTTCCAAAATAGAAAGAGAGGTTACTCATAACATAGCAAAACTAATGAATTTAATAGCAAGGCTCAAAACCACAAAAGAATAGTATTAATATGTGATAAATACCACAAGTCAACCATAATAAATATCAAACTGTCTCAAACCACAATCTAAAATAATTATTACAATTCCGAACAAACTAATGTATCACAACCTAAACATAATATATCTAAATCATTTGGATAAAAGGGAGCTCTCATCACACTTGACCTTGATCCCCCTGATTACTTGCCGGAAGAAAAACACAGCATGAGCCAAATGCCCAGTACGGATATAGAATACAAATAATGAACCGAAATAACTAACTCAATTAAATGAAATGAAACGAAACGAACAAAACTAACACAATGAAATGATAGGCTGAATCAAATGGTTGGGTCTTATTTCATACCGAGCTTAGAACAAAACAAAATATACCTTGCCACACAAGCAAGTCAAATAATGCCACATAGATAAATCAAATAATGCCACACATGCAAGTCACACACCTTGGACCGCTAATCCAATGCATGTAAAATCGGAAGGTGTGTTTAGCACAAACATCACCAATCCGCAGAACATAACAGAAAACTAGGGTCGACCCATACGCCTCCCACAACAAAATACCAAATGGCCAACTCCCACAGGAGCACAAAACGGAGATGCCGTGGACTGATCACACCGCCACAGAATGTGTCATGCCTCGGTGCCAAGAGGACATGCATGTGGTACCCCCACAGGCGGTTATAGATCAAGTATACCCTACGATATTCTAACAAAATATAATGTCACAACACATGCGAGACAACAAAGGGGTTCTAACATGTACATGTTAAACTGAAACGAAGTATCAACACAAAGTCTCCAAAAATATTAACATGTACTTTCTACAAAGATCGAAATAAATATTAACCATGACACACTAGACCAAAGAGTACAAATACTAGTTTCAAATACTAATGCCAAAATGAAACATTCTCACGAATTTAAGAAGGAACAATTATGAGAGGCAAAACTAAATTTCGAAATGAATAACGAAACGAACAAATTAAAAACAAAAGAGTCTCGCTGAAAGAGTACGAAATCCGTACCTGGATTAAGCAATGTAATACCCAAAATTTATACTCTAAATTTGACTCGTTTAGACTCTCTCCGTTCAATCTAAATAATTTAATAAAATTTTATTACAATCCAATCATTTATAACATAATATTATTAAATTTTATTATTAAAAAAAAATTATAACTATATCGACAAAATTAATTAATTCAAATTAATATGCATAACTTCAATTGATTTACTAATTCTGTTAAGAATTTCGTATTAAAAATTTATTAACATAATATATATATATATATATATATATATATATAGAATCCTCATATATATATGTTTATTTAAAATAATGGAATCATATATGGCTGCAAAGCTGCAACAACCTGATATATAATCCTTATAATAATACAACAGTACAACAGCTTTCAATTGAATTACTTTAACGATTTTTTTAGAAAAGCAATCATCAATTCACGTGATATATATATATATATATATATATATATATATCTGAGTACAACATATATATATATTATATGAATCATATATATGTATAGGTGATACTGCTATACCTTACCTGAAATCACAAACTACAACCAAATAATTTGATTTATCTTTCTCTTTTTGCGCACCGCCATTAGCTTTCTCCTTTTTTTTTCTTTTCAATTTGTATCAAATGTGCTTATATGATTAGGTTTTGTACTTATTTATTTATTAATTAATATATCTTATTTACTCTCCTATTTTTAATAGAATTTATTATTACCCACATAAATTAAACTAAACTAGTTTTTTAAAGCCCAATTTAAAATTTTTAATTTATCCACTTATTAATATTTATTAGCCCATATAAATTAAATAACTAGTTTGACCCAAATAAATGACAAAGTCCAATTAATATGTTTTTAAAACAAAATAATTTTTATTATTTAATATTTATTTATTTATTATATTATTTTTTTCTGGGTATTACATCAGATACCTAGAGATGACGAACCCCGGGATATTCACGTAGTGCGGGAACAGTTGATCCAGGAGGATAAGCCTGTGACCGATCCCGAGGAGGATAATTCTGAGGAGATAGAGGAGGAGGATGAAGAAGAGGATCCTGTGGAGTTTCCACCAAACTCCATATCGACTGAGATGTATGATGCTTTGTACGACCGTAACATAGAGTTACAGGATAATGTAGAGGAACTGAAGGAGTTGGTTGAGATGCATCACACTACGATGGAGCAGAAGGATACAGAGATTCAGGAACTTGACTCAAAACTTGGAAATACAGAGTGGGACCTAGTTCATACTAAGGGTCAGCATGAGGATCTATTGGCAGTAAATGAGAAGATGAAGACTGACATGGAGAAGTTAAAAGATGACTTCAAAGAGGAATCAACTAAGCGTTCAAGAGCAGAGGACGCTTGGATGAAGGTGACTCAACATGCAGACTGTGCTGAGGCTAACGTCCAAACGAAGAAAGCCAAAATGAACGAAATGGATCATGCCTTTAATTCTGCGATTGATGGGGCCCAGGATTGAGTCTTTTATTGCTCGACACAATTTGAAGACTCGTCGTGGTTCGTGATGGATCGTAGGACGGTGTATCGTATTATGGAGGAAGAACGCAAGGAAGCCTCTCGACGTCTTAATATGCATAGATAGAAAATAAGAGTGATAATGATATGTGGTTATTTATGTGAATAAATAAAATTTTAAATCCCTTATTTCGAGATGAATAAAGGGGTAGTATGAGTATGTAATCCTGAAACTTGTTTAGTTCAGGAAAGTGGATGTTAATAGCAAATATGCTATCTTTTATATGTTTTAAAGCATTATGAATGAATAAAATATCAAAGTTATTTGCAATGTTATGTGTTATAGCTTTAATCTTAGAATGTTTAAAGTTAAACTTTAAAATATTCAAGGAATTGAATAAATGAACTAATAAGCATATATTTTAACAGAAAATGCCTCATAGAAGAAGACAACCACGTCAACAACCACCTCCTGAGGGGTCTACTAACAATAACAACGAGGCCAACGCTAACCCGGTTCAGCAGTTGGTGACTTTGTTGACGGGAGCACTTGCGAATCAACCGCAAGCTCAAGTTACGACCTTCAAGGAATTCAAAACGGTTGGACCGCTAGAGTTTCAAGGGTCTATGAATCCAGTGGAAGCCTAAACCTGGATCATGGAAATGGAGAAAGTGTTTGATGTTGCTAGAGTTAACGAAGATCAGAAGACTGCGTTCGCGACTTTCATGCTGAAGTCCGAAGCTAGCTACTAGTGGCAAGCAAATAAGGTTCGTGGGGGACAAGGAGTGATAACGTGGGATAGATTTAAGGAGATGTTTTTTCGAAATGTACTTTCCAGCGAGTTCTCAGAATCAGTTGGAGGTGAAATTTCTGGAGCTGAAACAAGGAACCATGATGGTGCCAGAATATGTTGCGAAGTTTAACGAGTTGGCAAGGTTTGCCACTTATCAAGTTAATACGGATGAGCGTAAGGCGAGAAGGTTCGAACAAGGATTGAAACCCTTGATATATAGAAAGGTTTTAATGTTCCAGTTAAATACATTTGCGGCTGTACTGGAAAAGGCAATTATCGTAGAAGGTGGAAGCGATGCCTTGACCAAGTACAATCAAGAACAGAAAAAAAGGAAGAATGATAATGAAATTAAGGCTGGTGGAAGTAACGGTGGAAGTAACAATTAGAAAGAGAAAGTGGAATGAGAGTTCGACTACGAGAGGACAACAGAAGAAAAAGTTTGAAGCTTGTTCTACTAATGGAAAGAACCATACTGGGGTATGTTTGAAGGGAAAGCGGGTGTGTTTCAACTGTGGTCAGGAGGGACACATTGCACCAAACTATTTTAGCCCAAAGAAAGGAGCATGTTTTACCTGCGGTTCGAAGGATCACATGGCTCGTGATTGCCCTAAAAAGCCAGCGGGGAGTGCAAGTGGAGGAAAGGGAAACAACAATGGTGGTGGTGCATTGACTATCACTGGACCAGCACAGTCAAGCCGACCTAGTGCTACTTGTTCATTTATATCCGATGAATTTGCCTAGAATTTAGATTTGCCTCAGGAAGAATTAGATTAACCTTTGAGCATAGAGATTGCAAATAGGGAAGTGATTCATGTTAGATTTATATATAAGAATTGTTGAGTGGTTATTAAGGGTCAAGAGATGATGGCAGACTTGATACCAATTAGATTGGGTGAGTTTGATGTTATCCTGGGAATGGATTAGTTATTCAATCACGGAGCAGTAATTGATTGCCAAAGAAAATGTGTTAACCTTATGACTCCGTCAAAGGTTGTGTTCTATGGCAGTAAGTCACCTTGACAAGTAAGTTGTCTGACGATGATGCAAGCCAAGAAGTTGTTAAGATAAGGATGTGTAGGATACTTAGCCTACATAGTTGATACACAGAAAAATAACGCGAAGTTAGAAGAGATACTGATCATAAAAGATTTTGCAGATGTATTTCCAGACGATTTGCCAGGTCTTCTGCCAGATCAATAAATCGAGTTCGTGATTGATTTATTACCAGGAACGGGGCCGATATCTAAGGCACCATACAGATTGGCCCCGGTAGAGATAAAAGAGTTGATGGTGCAATTGCAAGAGTTGCTAGACAAGAAGTCTATCCAGCCGAGTGTATCGCCATGGGGAGCACCGATGTTGTTTGTTAAGAAGAAAGATGGATCAATGCGGCTCTGCATTGATTACAGAGAATTGAATAAGGTCATGATTAAAAATAAGTATCCGTTACCGAGAATCGATGACCTATTCGATCAACTGAAGGGTGTGAGGTATTTTTCAAAGATAGACTTGAGGAGTGGTTATCATCGGCTGAAGGTGAGGTCGAAAGACATACCGAATATGGCATTCAAAACTCGGTATGGTCATTACGAGTTTCTGGTTATGTCATTTAGTTTAACCAATGCACCTGCAGCGTTTATGGATTTGATGAACATGGTGTTTAAACCATTCTTAGATAAATTTGTGGTGGTGTTTATTGATGATATCCTCGTGTATTCCAAGACCAAGGAGGAACATGTTGAACACTTAAGAGTGACGTTGGAGACATTGAGAAAAGGGAAGTTGTACGTAAAATTTTCAAAATGTGAGTTTTGGTTGGAACGTGCATAGTTTCTCGGACACGTTATTGATAAAGATAGAATTTTGGTAGATCCATCTAAGGTTGAAGCTGTAATAAACTGGGATCATCCGAAGACACCGTCAGAGATTAGGAGTTTCTTAGGGTTGGCAAGTTACTATAGGCTTTTTATTCAAGACTTTTCCAAGATCGCGACCCCGTTGATGAATTTAACCAGGAAAGCGGTTAAGTTTGTTTGGATAGAGAAGTGTGAGGAAAGGTTTCACGAATTAAAGAAGAGGTTGAGTATGGCACCTGTGTTGTCATTGCCTGATGATACAGGGAATTTTGTGGTGTATAGTGACGCATTGCATAAAGGACTAGGCTATGTGCTTATTCAGAACGGCAGAGTTATTGTGTATGCATCACGTCAATTAAAAGATTACGAGAAGGGGTATCCAACTCATGACTTAGAGTTGGTTGCGGTGGTGTTTGCCCTGAAGATTTGGAGACATTATCTTTATGGAGAGAGGTGTGAGATATATACTGACCATAAAAGTCTGAAGTATATCTTTACACAAAAAGACTTGAATATGAGGCAGAGAATATGGTTGGAGTTGATCAAGGACTAAGACTGCGAGATTTTCTATCATCCTGGAAAGGCGAATGTTGTTGCTGATGCTTTAAGTAAGAAGGGACGGGAAAAGTTAATGATGTTGACAGCTCAGGAGAAGTTAGTGTCGGAAATGGCTAAGATGGAATTGGAAATTAAATATCCAAAAAAATCCGACGAGAAGTTGTTCCAGATAAGAAACGGTTCAACGTTGGTAGATAAAGTGAAGAATGCACAACTTCAGGATGAAGACTGCGAAAAGATAAAACAGAAAGTATCTAAAGGGGAGGAAAGCAAATTCAAAATCGATTCGGAAGGGTTACTTAGATTCGGAAGGAGAATTTGGGTTCCGCTAGTACCTGAACTTAAAGAGGAGATTCTGAGTGAAGCTCATAACTCAAGATATTCGATTCACCCTGGAAGTAAGAAAATGTACTTGGATCTTAGAAATCATTTTTGGTGGCCGAATATGAAAAAGGATGTGGCTGAGTATGTGCCGAAATGCTTAACGTGTCAGAAAGTTAAAGCTGAACACCAAATGCCAAACGGATTATTACAACCGTTGGAGATACCAGAATGGAAATGGGAGCATATCACAATGGATTTTGTGGTAGGTCTTCCAACGAATCAGCAAGGTTATGACGTCGTTTGAGTGATTGTTGATTGATTGACGAAGTCGGCACACTTCTTACCAATCAAGATTAGATTTAACCTGGACAGGTTGGCAAAACTATACGTTAAGGAAATTATTTCAAGATACGGTCTACTTGTGTCCATTGTATCAGACAGAGATCTGTGTTTCACATCAAATTTTTAGAAATGATTACAAGAATGTTTGGGAACTCAGTTAAGAATGAGCACAGCGTACCATCCTCAAACAGACGGACAGAGTGAGAGAACCATTCAAGCACTAGAAGATATGCTCAGAGCATGTATAATGGATTTCAAAGGAAATTGGGATGATCATTTATCGTTGGTTGAATTTTCCTACTAAAATAGTTATTATGCGAGTATTGGCATGCCGCCTTATGAAGCGTTATACAACAAGAAATGCAGTACTCCGTTATGCTGGGACGAGGTAGGTGAACGTCAGCTATTGGGTCCAGAATTGGTACAACAAACCGTCAAGATCATCAAGGTGATTCGAGCAAGACTGATAGCTGCACATGATAGACAAAAGAAATATGTCGATCAACATCGACAAAATAAGGAATTCGATGTTGGTAGTTATGTGTTCTTGAAAGTATCTCCCTGGAAGGGGAAAATTCATTTTGGCAAGAAGGGGAAATTAAGCCCTAGGTTTATAGGACCTTTTGAAGTGCTTCGACGCGTGGGTGAAGTGGCATACTAGGTAGCTTTACACGTCTCGGTGTTGAGACCATATAAGCATGACTATAAACATGTTATAGAATATGAGCCCTTACAATTTGAGAAAGATTGGTCCTATGAAGAAGTCTATGTTCAAATCATCGATAGGAAAGAGCAAGTACTAAGGAATAAAGTGATACCTTCTATTAAGGTACTTTGGAGGAACCATAAAGTGATACCTTCTGTTACGTGGGAACTTGAAGATGTTATTATGAGAAATTATCCTTAGTTATTTTCTTAATCTTGTATGATGATTTTGGGGACAGAATCCGGTTAAGGAGGGAAAAATGTGACGAATAAATTTATTGAGTTGTGATTCTGGGAACATAATCCTTTTAAGGAGGGAAAGATGTAACGATCGAGAAATTTGTAATTTAATTTAAATAAATATTTTAAATAATTTATTTGTTGGAAAAAATAAATATTTGATGAATTGTGATGTAATAATTTAGTTGAGTATGTATGTTAACTAAATTAATAAATAGTAATTTTATTATTTGAGGATTTAATTTAATGAAAATAATTAAATTAAATGAATTTTTTAATATTAAAGAAAATAATTAAATTAAATAAAGTAATGTTTTGGTCTAATTTAATTATTTAAATTAGATATATATTTACTTATTTATTATTCGTAAATATAATTATAATAGAAATTATTATAATTAAAGTTATTTAAAATTAACTAACTAAAGTTATTTAAATTAACTATAGTGTGACACATGAAATCATATAATATAATATTATTAAAATAATCTAGTTTGGGGTAATAGGTGTGTAACCAAACGCAGCCTCATGGCTTTTGGTTTATTTTAACTGACGCCTTTTGGGTTTTTCACCTGACGTATGTTAGGAAAAGGGAGTCAGTGTATATTGCGTGAGTTTTCCTAAGGCTAGATAACATATAACTACAAGAGAGAAACACAGAGATTAGAGAGAGAGCTTGGTGAGAAGAATTGCAGAGGTTGGAGAAGAAAGTAAACACAGTGATTTTGAGAGAAGGGTTTGCTAAATCAAGGTATAACATACTCTAATCATAACTTTTATTGTTGAAATTTCTATTGGTAGTTGTGTTGGATTGTTATATATACATGTATGAAGGGTTTATAATCTGTTAATCAACTTATGTGAGTGCTATTTGATGATTAGAATACATGAAATTTGGGTTTATAGGGAGAAAAGTAAATAACAGTGTATGTTTATGAAAATGGCTTAAGAAAGTACAAAATTTCAAGTTTAATATGTATGATAATCTGTTAATTGATGTTGGATTATGTTAGTATGTTAAGAAATGAAAGTGGCGTAGTTTGAATCATGTCAATTGGTTAAGAAACGAATTCGTGGCGATCGAATTCGCTAAAAGTGTCAAAATTGAAGAAATTTGGAAAATTGCGGTTTTGATTCTTCAAAATTCGTGTATATGTTATGTTTATGTGGTTAAAATGGTGTATAACATGCTTAACTATGTTATTACAGAGTTTTAGATGTTTTGGGTTGTGAATTTCTTTCGTTTTGGGTTGAATTGGGTGTCCATTGTGTAGCAGAGTTGCTACTGCGAGTTTATGTATGTCAGGCGCAATTTTGCACTGCTACCACACAAATGGTGTAATGGTGTAGTCAAAGGTCAGTAGGCCTTCAAAGAAATCTACATGCTAATGCAGAATTGCATTTGGTGGGATGTAAGTATTGCTTGTCGTGCCTTCGAGCCTAGGCGTGATCACGCCTATTTGTTGAGTCATGACTAATGGACTTAATCTAGTTTAGCAAACATGTTAATGATGTTAAGACATAACATAGACTACAACAACAGATTGTAATGTGTTATAATACAAAGTGTGAAGATTTGTAAGTGTTTGTTAATTAAGTTCTGTAATGAATCAAAAAGTGATGTTATGAAAGTTAAAAGTAAATGATGAGGTTTATGTTAGTTTATAATGTAATTTCAGATTCGTTAAAGGTGTTAATCAACATGGTTAAATGTTAAGTTAAGGTTATGATTTAAATGATGGGTTAAACCCATAAAGCTAATATTAATACAACTAATTGTTGTTGCGATTCCAATGATACGTGTAGAGTAATTGAAGAACATTATTATACTTGTGTAGCTTCCATACAAGGAGAGTTTCTTATCCTAGACTTCTATTGAGCAAGTATCCCTAACTTATGCTACTTAATTATTCAGCAAGGTTTAATTATCGTTGTTATGTTATACTTATGCAAGTTTTTTATTCCTAAGTTATCGTTGTATAAGTTCCTAATTTTTATGTTGAAATTGAGCAAATATAATCTATCTTGTGTATGTTTGTACAAGCTCTGGTAACCTAATTCGTTACCTCGAGCGAGTTTTACTTTTCTAAATCTTGATTTTATTATTTAAAGCATATATTGTTCTAATACATTGATTCAAATGAGATTGTTCTAACTCTTTTGGATATAACACTTTGCATATACACCATGTTTATTCAATTATACGTTGTTGTTATATATTCGGTCTTTGACTTTGATAACCTTGTTCAATTCTATATTGATTATATTAAACCTCCAAGTAGTAAGCAAACTCTTATTGATTAAACTAGTCTATTATGAATGGTTTTCTAAAATTCTAGAACCACTGATAAGTTAGTTCCGAGCTAAACTCTCTTTAGTGCAGAAATTCTAAATTCAAACTGAGACGAACAACCCTAACATAGGGGATTTTGTACGTGTTATTGTTTAGATGTTTATGCACAATACATGGTACAAAGGGCTGATCCCCTTAAGTATGTTAAGAAGGGTCTGTATAGTATAATTGAATGTTAAGGTTGGGGTAATAATACCTAATGTGACACCCCCAAATCCGGGTACTTCAATTCCACGGGATTTGGTGTTCACTGTACAAATATCATCTATCTATCTACCCATAATAAATGCAAGCCATGCAATAGATAGAATAAAAATCTTCCCTTAAGGGTTACAACATCCTAATAATAATAATACAATCCTGTGTTAAACTAACCTTAAACATCTGTGCGGAATCATAAACAAATAAGTCTTAAACAACATCATTAACTCAAGTTTAACATAAATACATCATCAAATAAAATAACAAGTCTTCATCATTTGCTAACTTTGCCCTTGCCTTTACTAGTGGAAGGTTCATCGGTTCTTTCGTTCTTAACTGCAATGTTATTATTAAGTAAGAGTGAGTACTATTTTCCACAAGTATAATAATGAAATAACAGTATAATAACATGCAAGTAAATCAAAGACATCTGAATAAAAGCTTAACTTTTGAATCAAGAATGAATAACAAGAATCAAAAGAATTCTGAGGGTCATAAGACCTTGAACTATGTCCTAGGTTATCAAGGGTTATACTTGAAACCTTTAATACTCATAAGACTATGGACCTTTCTACTGTATTTGGGGGGATCAAATTTTAGTACAATCATCATGCATAATATCTTAACGCTTAACGATAAGTAAATCCTTTGCGGGGTTGTTCATCTCAGTTTGACATTTGAGTCCGCACCAAAGGAAGTTTGGTTTGGATAATTCATAAAGGGTTCTGAAATTTAGAACGCTCGTCAACTATGGACTAGTCAAATCAATAAGGGTTCGCTAGTCTAATAAGGTTCAATAATAATGATATTCAAATCGAATAATAATCTCAAGAAGTATACAATAGAACAATTATTGTATAACTGAATCATGCTTTGAAAAGATAATAAATCTTTAATATAACATTTGAACTTTAATAATAGTAATGATAATTTACTCGGGGTAAATAATAAACTTGAACAATAATGACAAGTAGGGTTAGGAAACTTGCCTCGTGCGTAGATTACACTTTAACTAAGCACGTTCTTTGACTTTAATCCTACATACCATTCACATTCACAATACAAGTTAATTATAACTTAACTAATCATTATAAACTCATTCTTTTGTCTAGTTCGAATATTGACTATACTTAGTCAAATTACCACTTTGTCACATAATTTGCACATCATGAATAACAAACTAATTATGTAATCCATAATTCAATCCACGTGTAATTATGTTATTCATATGCTAACTGTTAGGTTTGTAATATTCATAACGCAATCAAATTGCATAAAATTAGCGGAAGCGTGGTAAAATCAGAGTTTAAAAATTTTTACAAACCATATACCCGGATCACCCTTTATGCATAATTATTAATTAAACGAAAAGATAAAGAATAAATCATACCCTTGAAGATCGAGCTTCCTCAGGTACAAGTTCACCTCCAAATCCTTTCGCGTTCAATCTTGAATCCACCGGGTTTGGTTCCTTCCTTTGATCAACGTTAGCCATCCAAATGTTTGGCCTCTAGAGGTGATCCACCAAGGAAGAAGAAAATTCAAGAAGATGGGTATTTGGCTCAAACCCTAGTTTCTATCTCTATAGAAAGGGTGTACTCTCCCAACAATTGGAATTATTACGTATGTTGAAAAGTCAACAACCCATACCACCCATAATAAGACTCCTCTTATTTATAGATGTGGGCAACCCCCCTTAACAATTAAGGAATTGGGTTTTATTTAATTAATTAAATTCTTTTAATTAATTAAGCTCCCTAATCTTATTAGGGATAATTAATTAAACTCCTTTAACTAATTTTCCTTCCTAATCCAATTAGGAATAAATGAGAGTACTTATATTAAATTAATTCCTAAACTCTTTTAGAAATTAAAATAATAATAATTGTAATAATATTAATAAGACTCCTCTTATTAATTTATATTTAATATTTCTAAAATATTAAATAATAAATATTAAGCTATTTAATTTATTCTATCACCATAGATTAAATTAAATATACTTAACATATTATTACGATTATGCCATTAACTTCTTAAATAATTATTCTTCCTTTTATGGTGTGACCCTTTAGGTTCTCCATATTAAACCTATTGTGAATAAATCAATTAGAACAATTCTAATCTTATTTAAATAAATAAATCAAACAATTAATTTATTTAAATAAATAATATTTATTCTACAATAGGGATAAGCCTCCCTAGCGATCAACGACTTTCCGGATAATATAGATTTCAACATTAATCATAAAAAAGAACCTTTGAGTAAATAGTTACCGTCTGAATTCAATCCTTCCACCATACAATGTCCCAATTAAATATAAGACATGGAATTACCACAAGTCTTATTTTATTTAATTATATGTATTTTCGACTCTTAAATGCACAACTCAAATAATGCAAATTAGAAACTCCTTTCTAATTTCATTCTACTTTAACCAAGGACTCTTGGGTTTGTCATTTATCGAATCACATAGGACATTTCTCTTCTTTTATTAGAAGTGGTAGATTCTTTATTGATCATACATTATCTCCATGTACAACTTATTATACCCAAGCATACCCTTTGATATACCCTAAGGGTCTTAAGGAATAAGTCAAAGTATAACTCATCATACACAAGATACTATGATGATCTCAAGTCCAAGGATTACTTGTACTACTATCACTACTGAGAATTCCTATTGACAGCAAATAAAACTCCATTAGGTATTCCTAAGCGAGCCAATGCGTCAAATGAACTTATTCTCTAATAAGCACCTACATACTTGCTTTAGTGTCTCCACACAAATGATCATGAGATCAATCATCCTCATCCAATGAGCAAGCAACGTATGTACCAATCTATCCGGATTCACTAATCCCCAATTTAGTAATCCAATGATTGGGAACTATTTTAGTTTTAAGCTTTCTAAGAATTTAGATCTCATTAGAATGATCATCATCATTATTCTAAAAGCATTGCTTAAAACTATGGGTTTATCACATATTATAAAAACAACATCATGTAGATAATTAAAAGCCTTTAATAAATTAATACTTTTTATTAATAAATGAATAAGATTGTTACAAAGTATATGCTTTATCATCAAACATGATTGATTGCGTGCATACTACTTTCAATCTCCCACTTGCACTAAAGCCAATCGCCATGGTATCTCATACTCTTCTTCTCTAAGTGACGATTATCCTGCTGTTGGATAAGCTTTAGTTAATGGATATGTAATGTTGTTCATGAGAGTCCACTATCTCTATAGTGATTTCCCATCTTTCAATGATTCTAATAATCAAATGAAAGTGCCACAACACATGTTTAGATCCAAGATGAGACTTAGGAACTATTCCTAGTTCTGTAATGAACTTTTAATCCAAACAATCAACTTGCAGCTTCATTTATAGCTATATACTTTGTCTTTATCACTAAACCAGCAACTCTTTGCTGTTTGGAACCTTTCCAATTCACTACACCACTGTTCAAGGTAACACTTTACCTTAAAGTGGATTTTCGGTCGTCTTGGTCTGTCTGAAAAACTTGAGTCTATAAAGCCCTCTAGTTTTAATTCAGACCCACCATGTATGCTCACATCCTTAGTGCTGGTTATGAACTTTAAGATGTTTTTCACTGACTCATAGTGAACTTCTCCAGAATATGACTGATCAACATCAGGTCTCGTATATTTCATTGCATACATGATAGTTACTCATGTGATCTCTCTTTTGGAGTCTGTGGGGACTATTAAGAGAGATATACTCCATAGCTCATCGACATGAGACATCTCTTGGAGTTTGCCATACTAAACGACTTTAGCATCAAATGAATATACGTTCCTTGGGTTAAGTCGAACATCCTCTTAAATCTATCTATATAGATTTATATCCCCAATTAAGATACTCTTCCCAAATCATTCGTGGAGGAATTGTTTAGACAACTTTATCTTTACTGATTGTAGCATTGGTATGTCATTCCTTATCCGTAGTATATCAACATGTAGTACTAGGAATGTCACGATGCTCCCACTGACCCTTTGTACACACTAGAAGTCTTACCTCATCGAATGTAACTCCGGATCATCATCTTCTATGATGTACCTACCTCATCATCATCATCCATGATGAATCCATACCTCCTAGGTATCTTTGGTACTATTCCGATTTACGATTGGTTGTGGTACAATAGGTCTATCTACGAGTTCATCTTATTTGACTTATAGTGTTTTGTGGTTCTTGAACTTTTCAAGATCTATTATCCTCCCACTAGCCCTTTTAATGATAAACACCTTTAACTTAGAAGGCGTGCGTGTTTTCAGAACAAACACCTTTTGCTAAGTAGGATTATAGAACATATACCCTAAACTTACTTTAGGATGTCCCACAAATTGTACTTGTCAAATCTTGTCCCAAGCTTATCCTTTTGAAACCTTTTCATATAAGTTGGACAACCCCTTATCTTAACATACTTAAGATTAGAATCCTCCCGTCCATAACTTTTATGGAGTCTTGGGGTGGATTTTGAGGTTACCTTTTCGAGATATGTCTGACCATTTTCTAGGACATGACCCTAGAGGATAATTTGGAATGTCGGTAAAATCATTATGGACCGCACTCATGTCCAACAAGGTACGATTTTTCCTTTTTCGGATACATCAATCAATTATTGCATATCAGGAGGCGTCCATTGTGAGAAAACCATTTGAGATGATCTAGAAACTTATTGCACAAGTATTTATTCCTTGATCTAATCAAAGAATCTTAAAACTTTGTCAATTTGTTTCACTTCTGAATTCTTTGAACCTTTCAAATAATTCACACTTGTATTTCTTCAAATACATACATTCAACTCTTTGAATGATCATCTCCTTTTCTTATACTAATTTGTTCAATATGCAAAATTATTTTCATGTAAGTCAAGTATACAAAATTTATTAAGTAATATTCCAGTTCTATACAAAACATTATTATTATAAATAGAACAACAATTGTTCTTAATTATAATACCAAAGATTTCATTGTCCAACAATAAAATGGAAATAATATTTTTAACAAGAACTGGAATACAATAACAACTTATTGACTTAATAGATTTTCCCATAGGCATTGCTAAACTATAAGTTTCTATGGCTAATGTAGCAACCTTTGTTACATTTCCCGCACTTAGGATTACTTATATTTGTTTAGCTTTCTACTTCTGCTTGGTCCCTTCATAAATCTATATTTATGATAACCAAAGTCGTAGATCCAATACCCAAGTAGAACCTCGACTTAAGTAAATTTTATTTTAAATCATGAACAAATTTGTATTTGTAAAAACTTCACTAAGCTTCTTTGGTTAGCCTTTGCAAGATGCTTCTCAGCTTTTTTTCCGATGTCCGTGCTTATTGCGGTGGAAGCAAACTCCTTTGCTATCCGTGACAGTTTTGTTCTTATTATCCTTTGTTTATGCCTTTCTATATACCTTCTTTGAATCGTTCTTCTTTTAGGAAGATCCTTTGGCCCCTACCAAGAAGACATGGTCTTTCTTGGTTTGAAAATGACTCTCAACATTTTTCAACATAGCATAGCAAATCGCCAAAGTCGATATCTAGCTTGTTCATATGAAAATTCACAACAATTGTGAAAGAGTCCGAGAGTGAGTGCAAGATCAAATCTTAGCTCAACTCTCCATCCATGACAAAACCCGTTGTCCTAATTGATCAATCAAATTGATTATGTTAAGAACTTTTTGTCTGTCTTATAGTGCCATTGGCCATTCTAGATCTAAGAGCTCCTTAGATATCTCGATATCTATCGGTCCTACTTTCTTCACCATCAACTACTTGATGTGCGGGAATATAGTAGAGCATCTATAGTTTCATGTCGACGTGAAGCTCGTTACTCATAAATGCGAGCATGATGCATTGAGCCAATCGCAGCATCATCTTGCCACTTTCTAAAAGTAGCAATGTCTTCCTCGGAGGCATTATGCGCAACCATTGCTGAGGATAGGCGATATGACATAAGATAGCTTTTCAAATATGAGAACTATTCTCAAATTCCTTAACCAATCCGTTTTAATACGGTCCAGATTAAATAACATCTAATATGTTTAAAGTTGATAGTAATTTTAGACATTGTAAAATTACAGAAATGAATTTGTAATTAACAACATTTTAACATACATTCTTTTATTAATTACCAAAATAAATTAGGTCTTGTTTTAAATTGGTATCTTCCACTATTTTCTTCAAACAATATTACCTCACTTATATAGTTCGCAAAAAATCTAATTAAAGATTTGCTAGTGAGAATAAGGATCCCATTTCAAATGTATATAGCTTTGTGGTGACACAACAAACTATATATAAATAAATAGGTAGACAACTTTTGTCAATTACATCAACTATGCAACTCCTTTTCTTTTTGCCTCTTAGATTATTTTGATCAAGTGGTGGCACATCCGAATCAAAATTATCCAAGTTAAGTCCGACCTAGCACTCCATATATTCAAAAAGAAAAATATCATCCTTGTGGTGACACAACAAAACAATATTGTTCAATTTTCTTTATAAGCATCAAATGTGATAAATTAACATCTTAAATACTTAATACTTGCCTTGTGGTGACACAACAAACTCATATTAAATATTTAATACTCTATTAATTTTATCATGCTAGAAAGGCGACGTTCGATATTCCAAATATCTTTGAGCGCTTAGGACTTAATATAAAAATTGAGGGTTTGTTATTAATTTGTCTCATCTTGTTTAGCAGCATTTACATATATATATATAAATACGCGTCGTATTAATGAACATGCGAAGCATGTTTGCATAATATATAATATATATAGTATAAGCATGCACATATAGAATACTATATTCTACCCGATTGATTATGGACTTTTATTCTAGTTTGGTTCACTAGAGCCACCAAGTGAACCAAAAGGTCAAACCCTAGGGGTGCAAGAAATAATATTTAAATATAACTATTACATTTAAACCCTGGGCTCCATTACAAACGGGTCTTCTTCAAGCTTCTTGTCCTTGATCTCCAATTTTTCAAAATTAATTCTAACTATTCTATTACAATACTATTTAAAATAAATAGAAACCTTGATCGCCAGCCGAGGGAAGTACATAGGAGAGAGATAAATTTACATTAAGAAAAAATTAGAGAAGACGAGGTACGCAGACCCCATTTAATAAAACCCATACATTCATGCATCCAACTAAAATAAAATCCAATCATATTGGTCAATAGTCCATAATCAATCCCATTTATTATCATACACATCACCATATGCATCAATAAATAACATTCATCTCATGAATAATAAACATTTAATATATATATTGATATCATTTAATGGGCAAATTTAGTTAGTATAAAATCTATTTTGAATCAAAATAAACTCCTTTATTTTAATCCAAATTTAAATCAAAATAAAACTATTTTATTTTAATTTATCCAATTTTGAATAAAATAAACTATTTTATTTTAATCAAAATTTTAATCAAAATAAACTCTTTTATTTTAATTAATTATGGAATCCAATTCCATGTAATAAAAAAATCTCTAATTAAAATAAACTCTTTTATTTTAATTAATTATGGAATCCAATTCCATATAAAAAAAAATATTAAAGGAAACACGGATTATATTTCCTATTCACAAATAAACTCTTTTTATTTTTTGAATAATATGAAATCTTATTTCATATTTAAATAAACTCCTTTATTTAAGGAAACATGGATTTTCTTTCCTATTCACAAATAAACTCCTTTATTTTGAATAATATGAAATCTTATTTCATATCTAAATAAACTCCTTTATTTAAGGAAAGATAAAATCCAATTTCAACTCCAATTAGTTATCATGGAATCCAATTCCAACTCTAATTAGTTAGCATGAAATCTAATTTTAAAATTAAAATAAAACTATTATTTTAAAATTAAAATAAACTTTTATTTAAAAATTAAAATAAACCTTTTATTTTAATTATAAAATTATTGAGAATAATATATATATATATATATATATAACCGTATATATAATAATAATATATATATATATATATATATATATATTAGTTACGGTATATATATATTATATATATATAATACGGTATATATAATATATATATATATAATATATATTGCCATATAAACCGTTCCTTTCCTTTTTTTTTTTTTAAAACGTGCACATGCCATCCCTTATCTTGCCACGCTGCTTTAATATATATTGTACTTGTGGCTTTTTATTTTGTTTTCCGTGTTGAGCCAATGATTCACCGTGAGTCCTTGTGCATTCAAAAAAAAATAAAACAAAGAATAAGACTACAAGCAACTTCATACACATCTTAATTAAAAAAAAAAGCTAACGCCTCGATTTAGCTGATTTCCATGCAATCCAGTTTTCGATTTTTTTTTTTTTTTTTTTTTTTTTTTTTTAAATTTTATACAATAAAATTATGCCCAATTAAATTGTTCTAAACACATATCAATATATAAATTAAAACAATTAATAATTCGCATAAAGGTTTGGCTCTGATGCCACTGTTAGGTTTGTAATATTCATAACGCAATCAAATTGCATAAAATTAGCGGAAGCGTGGTAAAATCAGAGTTTAAAAATTTTTACAAACCATATACCCGGATCACCCTTTATGCATAATTATTAATTAAACGAAAAGATAAAGAATAAATCATACCCTTGAAGATCGAGCTTCCTCAGGTACAAGTTCACCTCCAAATCCTTTCGCGTTCAATCTTGAATCCACCGGGTTTGGTTCCTTCCTTTGATCAACGTTAGCCACCCAAATGTTTGGCCTCTAGAGGTGATCCACCAAGGAAGAAGAAAATTCAAGAAGATGGGTATTTGGCTCAAACCCTAGTTTCTATCTCTATAGAAAGGGTGTACTCTCCCAACAATTGGAATTATTACGTATGTTGAAAAGTCAACAACCCATACCACCCATAATAAGACTCCTCTTATTTATAGATGTGGGCAACCCACCTTAACAATTAAGGAATTGGGTTTTATTTAATTAATTAAATTCTTTTAATTAATTAAGCTCCTAATCTTATTAGGGATAATTAATTAAACTCCTTTAACTAATTTTCCTTCCTAATCCAATTAGGAATAAATGAGAGTACTTATATTAAATTAATTCCTAAACTCTTTTAGAAATTAAAATAATAATAATTGTAATAATATTAATAAGACTCCTCTTATTAATTTATATTTAATATTTCTAAAATATTAAATAATAAATATTAAGCTATTTAATTTATTCTATCACCATAGATTAAATTAAATATACTTAACATATTATTACGATTATGCCATTAACTTCTTAAATAATTATTCTTCCTTTTTATGGTGTGACCCTTTAGGTTCTCCATATTAAACCCAGTTGTGAATAAATCAATTAGAATAATTCTAATCTTATTTAAATAAATAAATCAAACAATTAATTTATTTAAATAAATAATATTTATTCTACAATAGGGATAAGCCTCCCTAGCGATCAGCGACTTTCCGGATAATATAGATTTCAACATTAATCATAAAAGAACCTTTGAGTAAATAGTTACCGCAGACAATTCAATCCTTCCACCATACAATGTCCCAATTAAATATAAGACATGGAATTCTTCATCAAGTCTTATTTTATTTAATTATATGTATTTCGACTCTTAAATGCACAACTCAAATAATGCAAATTAGAAACTCCTTTCTAATTTCATTACGCCTTAACCAAGGACTCTTTGGGTTGTCATTTATCGAATCACATAGGACATTTCTCTTCTTTTATTAGAAGTGGTAGATTCTTTATTGATCATACATTATCTCCATGTACAACTTATTATACCCAAGCATACCTTTGATATACCCTAAGGGTATTAAGGAATAAGTCAAAGTATAACTCATCATACACAAGATACTATGATGATCTCAAGTCCAAGGATTACTTGTCTACTATCACTACAGAATTCCTATTGACAGCAAAATAAAACTCCATTAGGTATTCCTAAGCGAGCCACGTTCAGTGAACTTATTCTCTAATAAGCATCTACATACTTGCTTTAGTGTCTCCACACAAATGATCATGAGATCAATCATCCTCATCCAATGAGCAAGCAACGTATGTACCAATCTATCCGGATTCACTAATCCCCAATTTAGTAATCCAATGATTGGGAACTATTTTAGTTTTAAGCTTTCTAAGAATTTAGATCTCATTAGAATGATCATCATCATTATTCTAAAAGCATTGCTTAAAACTATGGGTTTATCACATATTATAAAACAGCATCATGTAGATAATTAAAAGCCTTTAATAAATTAATACTTTTTATTAATAAATGAATAAGATTGTTACAAAGTATATGCTTTATCATCAAACATGATTGGCTTGTGTGCATACTACTTTCACTAAGTATCTATTTTAACATCTCATTATACTTATAACATAATTTTATGTTCATTACATTAAGTTAACAATACATTGCTAGACTTAACACTTTAAAATTTTCATTTCTGGACCATTCTGCGAGTGGTCTTTGCGGTATACATGTTTATACTAGGTATTGGTATTGCGATCGGACATCTTAGCGTTATTGGCGCTAGCGGTGGCGCCTGCATTACTTGAGGACTTAAGCATTTGGACTAGCATCATGATGATGCGAAGTTAGAAGCCTGCTCGCAATTCGCGAAAATTGCGAACACGACCCAAAAACTCCATTAAATTACTACTACACTTAAATTAATCATACCCACATGTTATAATTCATGCATAAACATAACCCAACATTTATAGAATGGTTTTAACCCATTAAAACAGATAATCACAGAGTTAAAAATCTATAATTTCACTAACTTTGATGTTCTTGAAGGTTTTGAAAATAAAACATGAAAATTGATACTAAGGATTCGTTATAACACCGAATCCGTTCGTTTAAAGTTTGGTCTCTTCATATTAACATGTATAATAATATACGAGTCTAAAATTTAGGGATAATATATGATCAATACATAAAATATCACGTATAAGGCCATAAGGCCAAAACCCATACTCTGTAATTTTGTAGAAATCATATACGATGTAATATTATGAAACTGATGATATGGAATCATGCAATATATATAATATAAATACAATTTGATACATCTTAACCCATAAATAACTCATAAATATTACTCCTTTCTCAATCACAGAGGCTTTACAGAAAACTGTGAAAGCCATTTTTATCAAAACTTGAATACGTGAAATATAGAATTTGAGAGGGAGAGATTACCCTGAGAATAAAGTATATATATGTAGGCTTAGATTCTTTCTTCAATCACTGAGTTCTCACAATTCCTCTGAGCTCTCTCTTGAATTTCTCAATCTCTCTCTCTGTATCTCTAGACTTAGGCAAATAATGAATAAAAGAAAAAGACGTCTGATAATTAAAGGAGAAGAACTGACACAGAAGTGGTCAGTTGGCTCAATCATGGGTTAACTGCTGATAACTCCCCCTAGCGCCTTGTTTGGCTTAGCAAGAATAGATTACAAAACCAATTAATTTAACAAAGCTTGATCACATAGTTTAATAAATGTCACACTCCTTCATAAAATAAATCAATATCTTATTTAATTTATTTTAAATAAAATATAATAATTTCTCATAAATTCACATAGTCACATAAATAATTTTCTCATTAATAAATAATGTCAAATTATTAACTCTCTAATTAATAATTAAATTAATTAAAATAACATCATGCTTAATTAAATATTTCATTTAATACAATAAGCTCACATAATGACATACTTCGATAATAAAAATTCTCCACATTAATTTAATAATGTAACACATATAATTAAATTAATCTACCACAACTGCATCAATTAATTATTTAATCCAATAATTAAATCATCGATAAATATTTATTTAATTCAATAAATATTAAAATTAATTTACAAAAATCTCGTTCGTCACACCTAATCACTATGGACATAGTTCGTAGTCTTAAGACCCTCAGATATTAAAGTTCGAACTTGTTTTCTATTTTTGATTCGTAGAATAAGTTCATTATTGTTCAATATTCGTTGTTCATTCTCATATGATTATTACTACTACTCTTTATATCAGTGAGCAATTATTTGCTCATTCTTGCAATTAACACTGCAGCGAAAGTTGAAAGAGTCAATGAGCCATCTACTAGCAAAGGAAAGGGCAAGATGTCCAAGTGTTGACGAATTATTTAAAATTTATTTAAATGGATGATGTTATATGACTTGTTTTCTTTTATGATGTATTCCGCAAACTTATGTAATAAATTAAGGTTAGATTACCTGTGATTGTTTATGAGATGATGTAACCCTTTAATGGGGAAAATTATTGTTTAAATTAATTGATATTTTTATCCTTTATTATGGGTAGTTAGGTGTAATTATTTTGATAGTGAGCACCAAATCCTATGGGAATGAAGTACCCGGATTTGGGGGTGTCACACCACTTGTTGGAGTTCTTTTTCTTGCAAAGCTTCTTCTCCTTCATCAAGAAACTTGTTCAAATCAAATTTGTCGGGTAGCTGGTTCAAATCAAATCTGTGATATATATGTAAATGCATTGAAGAAGAAATCTAGTGCGCCTTTTTTTTTTTGGAGAATCCAAATCCATGGAGTCTTCACCTCCCGCCATTTTTTCTTTTTAGAGAGATGTAAAAACATTTAAAATATCACATATTTATTGATTATCACTGTTATGAATATTAATTGGGAATGAAAGGAATATGAAAGGGTATCCTACATCTAATCTAATGCAATTAAAAATTGAAAAAATTAGTTATTGTGTGCATTAATTACACACTTATTGGAAAAGAGGGATAAGGGTAAATTTGGAAGAAAAAAATATTAATTATGCTTTGATTTCATTAAACGTCAAATATTTTGAAATAACTCAAAGGATGTAAAACGTCAGTTAATTTGGAATAGAGGGAGTAGTTTTTTTTTTTTTTTGTTAAAGAGGTGTAAAAGTATAATCTAATTTTTTGGGGGAAAATTGTTCTGTTTTGGAGTAAATGATTATTGATTATTGATGGTGATAAATAGCATTAAAGAAGGGGAGTGAGATAATTAAGAGTTTTTTTTGTTTAAAACGTGTAAAAGTATAATTTTATTTTTTGGGGGAAAAGTTTATTGTTTTTGAGGGAAAAAGTAAGCAATTAAGATTAAGTGTATTCTACTTTTATATATAGTATGATTATCCACCAGAATTTCCCTTAGAATTGAATCTATCGGAAAAAGAGAATATGGTTATAAATATTATTGATGATGATAAATAGCATTAAAGAAGGGGAGTGAGATAATGAAGAGTTTTTTTTTTTGTTAAAAGCGTATAAAAGTATAATCTGATTTTTTTTGGGGGGGTGGGGAGGGAAATTGTTTTGTTTTGGAGGAAATGATTATTGATTAATGATGGTGATAAATAGCATTAAAGAAGAGGAGTGAGAAAATGGAGAGTTTTTTTTTTGTTAAAAACGTGTAAAAGTATAATCTGATTTTTGGAGGAAAAGTGTTTTATTTTGGAGGAAATGATTATTGATTATTGATGGTGATAAATAGCATTAAAGAAGGGGAGTGAGATAATAAAGAGTTTTTTTTTTGTTTAAAACGTGTAAAAGTATAATCTGATTTTTGAAGGAAAAAGTGTTTTGTTTTGGAGGAAATTGTTTTGTGTTTTGGAGGGAAAAAGTAAGCAATTAAGATTAAGTGTATTTTACTTTTATATGTAGTATGATTATCTCACAGACTTCCCCTTTGAATTGAATCTATCGAAAAAAGAGAATATGGTTATAAATATTATTGATGGTGATAAATAGCATTAAAGAAGGGGAGTGTGATAATGCAGAGTTTTTTTTTTGTTAAAAAAGTGTAAAAGTATAATTCGATTTTTGGGTGTAAAATTGTTTTGTTTTGGAGGAAATGATTATTGATGGTGATAAATATCATTAAAGAAGGGGAGTGAGATAATGAAGAGTTTTTTGTTGTTGTTAAAAACGTGTAATAGTATAATCTGATTTTTTGGGGGAAAAGTATTTTGTTTTGGTGGAAATGATTGTAACAACCGAGAAAAATCGGATTATAATGTAAATTAATTTTATTTGATTACATATTGAATAAAATTATATTATATGTTATTTATAATGAGTAAGCGATATGAAGGTTATTCTACAACCTAAAAGAGAGCTATGATAGTAGTATTCTAGCTAAGTGTTAGAAATATTTGTTTGAATTTCTAAAACGAAAATAAAATTTTTCTAAGAAATTCTCTGAAAAACACTATTCATCTATTTATGCTCGGGAATTATGTAATGATAGAAGTTTAAGAAAAGATGGATTATATAATAATAATTCAGTTATGACAAACACAGTTTTTCGCCTACGTACTCAAATACGAGAATGTTAGGGAAAGTGAAGATTTGAATACTTAACGGTTATGTATATTAAGGAAATTATTATACGGGAAAGGTTATGAGTATAATACCAGGAATTGTACAAGTATATATGAAAGATAATATAACATATAAGAAAAATGTTATACGAACTAGCATACGAGAAGAATACAAGAATTTTACGGTAAGAGCACAAACCATTATTGTTGGAGTAGTGAAACTTGAATATGAACTTTGGAAAGCCAAAGTGAGAGATGTTTTAGGCCCAATGAAAAAACTAATCAAGGCCCAAAGATAAATTAATTCAAGCCCAAGGTTAGTGTAACGCCCCAAAATCCGGTCTATCTTCACACCCGAATTATGTACGTCATGGGTACATCATTCATCCAACATACATTATTATATACTGAAATATAACAACAAACACTCTCAAAACCCCATGTTCTAAAAACCTTATAACCTTTTTCATTACAGATAATGATAAATACATTATTCAGTTCATCTTTCAAGAGTGACTTTTATCTGCTACCAAGGATACATAACAGTTTCTTAAACTAGTTTATAGTTCAATTTCATCTTTCTATATTACAAGTCTTCACTTGATCTTCTCGCTCATTCACATTCTGAATGGCACTTCATCTGGATACCATCAACTTGATCTTTACGGGATCCTTAAGTTGTTCTATCCTCATTCACTGAAAACGTTTTTTCATTTAAAGCAAGTTTGAGTATTCAATTGCCCAGCAAGTCATAACAGTTGAACACATAACTCCAAGAGTTTAAACGTTCCTGTAGAACTTCGATAACCAAACAAAGGTTATGAAGCAGCTTGAATAATAGGAATGGTCTCGATTCCTATCATCTTAAAACATTAGTCACTTTCACTTTGAAATACTTTCATTCCTCTACCTTTTTCATACACATCCTGTCTGGCTAGAATCATTAGCACAGACTTAACAATAACGGTTCATGTATAAACGGAACATACTTTTATTGAACAACTTAATCACAGAATAGTTCATACCATAGAAACAGTGAAGTGTTCACATTGTGGCTCAAGGCCTCATACGTTCTACCACCTTGTACAAATATCGCACATTCGTACATAGACAGAACTTTTCAAGTTCAACATCTGAGAAGTTTAAGAAACTAGTATTTATTTAAAATATGAATGAAGTTTTGAAACTTGCCTTACGCACAGCTATAGCTTACGTTGAACTGCTCATTCCAATTCCTATATAACACATAAGGAAAAAACATAAACACCAATTAGTCATATATTTAACTTATGCATTAGTTTACTTAACTTTACTTCTTAGGGTTTGCATTCTTGCAATATAAGTTTACGTGACTTACTTCCTTTACCAATTTACGGCTTTATGACATACGGAGATGTCTTACTCATACGTTCATCATCTTGGATGATTTATATTCTTATCTTCTTCTTATAACTTCTCTAGGACTCAGCACACATCGCTTCTCTGCTAGTAGTCCATATGGTACTCCGAGTTGTTTCCCACAAATAACCAACAAAAACGTTCCCGTCTCATCTACACTGCCATCACAGTGAGTTAGATTGGTTGCCAGTTTTGTATATACCTTCGCTCTCTGAAGGAATTATTTAGCCCAGCTCCCATATGTCAACCATCAAAGGTTACGATTGTTCCACAACCTAAACTTATAGTAACTTATCCGAACCATTAGCTATAACGTTCGTTAAGTTAATTTCTTATTCCTTACGGCTTTCTGGAAACTAAATGCCATACCTCAGGATTCATTCTTATACGACTCACCTTCGGCTTTCATTAATCTTATTACCGTTCATTCATTACAGCTTTCTTGATAATTCATATCTTATTAATTCTTTCGTTATCCATTACATGAACTCCATGTTCATTACTTGTTCTTAGTGTCGAAGCCATACTGATCATTGTATGCTAAGACCGATCTTCATCACAACAACATTGCGTTCATAGTGTCTATACGTTTTACACTTATCTCTCACTATCATGACATAACATCGAAATGTTATTCATTACCCTCGTCGCTAAACGTCTAAGGAATCACAATCATAGCAATCCCTTACGTTCGTTAATCGTGACTACGGTCCCCAGACATCGGTTACGTAACCCGCGTTTATATTCTTTGTCTTTTAATCTCGTTTAATCTTTCTGTTCAACCTTCATTTAAGGTTTAATTTACTTGTTCAAGTGTTACATTAGTTGGACATTATGCTCTTTATCTTCCCTTACGTTTCCCCCAAAAGCTGAGCAGTTAAAATCTCATCTCTGGCTTCTTCCCTACATCGGCGTTGCGGCGTCACTCTCTTCTTTCTCTCTCGCGCTGCGGCGCAAGCCTACGTCACCTTCTTCCTTTGCCTGGCACAACGGCGCCAAACTCTTCGTTACGTCTCGCGATACGGCGCCACTCGTCAAGATGGTTGATGGCCACCTCGTGGCTGCCTGCACCGCCTCTCCCAAAGGCTCAAATTTGGCTTCATGGCCCGAGAACAAAACCTAGAAAATTTTCTAAGTCTTGAATCAAGTTTGAGACGCGTACTTTACGATCATGTATCTTCTTCGTTATAACTCGGAACGAGGTTTTTCCAAGGCCATTCTCTTCCTTATCTTACGTACTACAATACCCCTCAGATTGAACTTTGTTCTGAATCTGTTTAAATGGCCCTTCAATTGGCTTGATCTTCACCTTTCGTTCATTTTTACGCTTTTAACGCTCTTCGTTTGTTCGTCCGTAATTCGGTCATCCGAACTCGGAACTCGTTCGTTCTTGAGTCCACGACTCACATTTTCTACGTTATCTTACTTACTTATGAAACCCTACTCATTCGGGTTCACTTACTAACTTTCTAATTCTCATTCGTCTTTTACAAAATATTTGCCATAACTTCGTTATAGCTAAGTTTTAATCCATTCTTCATGAACGTTTCTACCGTTCCTAACCAAGCAATAAGCATCTAACTTATACGCGATGATTTTAAACTTGTCCATCAACAACAATTATCCTACGATGGTTTTAAATTTATCCATCAACAACGTTTTTTGTGTTCTTCGCGTGTTCTTCATGTTCTTCGTTCGTTCTTCATTTTAATCGATATTTTGGATTACGATTTCACTTTTTATTGGAATTTGATGTTATAGAACATCATTCCTTACTTATTTCACCTACTCATTCATATAATCCACTCGGATCGTTCTAATTCTATACGAATCTTATACTTCCTTAAGAAATTTATAAATTAAACTTCTAATTCTTATATCTTCATTTTCTTACGATTTCAACAATATGAAATCATCACTAACATCATCTACTTCTTATCTTCATTAAATTATGTTTTTAAACATAGAAACTTAAAGAAAATTTATAAGAGACTAGGTTTCGGATTACCGTTCTCCTTTAATCTCTTTCGGTTGGACAAAGGTTGCTCACGAGCAAGCTTCTTCTCTTCCTCTTCCTCTTCTTTCTCCCATCCGAACTCTCTCTCTCTCTTAATGTGTAAGATTTTCAAAATCCCAAAATAATGAAATAAGCTTCCTATTTATAGAAAACAAAGGCTAGGGGATTTTAGTCATTTTGCCCCCAAACCTCCTTACTATTCACACCTCCATACTATTCCCACCTCCTCAATACATCTCCTTACTATTCATAAAACTTCCCTTGGAAGTTTCATGGTTCCGTCTTTCGGGTTTCGTCCGACAGTTTTAAAAACTGCGATTCTCGAAATCCAAATATTTTTGGATATTTCATTTTTTCTTTAATGATTAACTTTTACGTATTCTTCAAATTTCTGAAAAACTGAAAAAAAAAAACTTTTTAGCGTTAAGCGTTTTCCTTCATGTTTTACCCTAGCGTAGTTAAACGAATGAAAAGTACATAGCAATACTTTTCATCATTTTTATTTCTTTTAATTTCTTGCACGTTTTTTGAGAAAAACTTTTATCGTCTTACTTAACTTTTCATGACATATTATCGTCAAATCTTTTGACGGAATGTTATTTCGACATACCGAACTCTCGGAATAGCCTAGGTTATTCAAACCCTAACCCTTAGGATTTCGTCAGGTGAATAGTGTCTATTTTGTCTTTTTCCCCAAAAATATTTTTGTTCCCGAAAAAATTTTATTTTTGTCTTAAAAATTCTTACTCGACCAATCTAGCTCGTAGCCAGAATCCTCCCGACTTATTTCCTAGGTTCTAGAACGATTAATAAACATATAACACATAATATTATTAATAAAAATTCCTTTTATTAATAACTAATTCTTTTAACTTAAATTCTGGAAAACCCGAATTTTTGGGTCATCACACGCTTCCCCCCTTATAAAAATTTCATCCTCGGAATTTCTTAAAACCACACCCTTACCTGGGTCATCACATTCACCCCTTCTTCACAGAATTTCGTCCTCGAAATTTTAGCCTACCCTTCTTCTCAACTTCCCTTCAACGGAGTTCTTATCTTTCCCTCATTCCTAACCCCCATAACCTATCAAGAATCATGAAGTAGAAGGAATAACGAGGAATATAAAATTTTCTTTTAAAACATTTCATACTTTTGCTAAGGGGTCAAATTGACCATGAACTCTTACTAGGTTTAACAGTATGACGCTGTAACCTTTCTTCCACGGTCAGTTTACAATCACAAAGAAAACAACTACCTCTTACCCATCGTATACCCCATTTCAGAATATGTTCACCTCAGCCTTAATCATTAGATTCTGCACCAAAACAATTTGGTTTGGCACAACTTCTTCAAAGAAAGCTCAAATTTCTTTTAAATCTGACATACCATTTGTCTAGCTGAATCAAGTCGCTTAGACCATACCAATAAATTGGATATCAACGTGAAACATTTGTCTAGTCAACTCAATTGACATTAACTACTTCTATAAATTCTTTTCGCAATGCATCAAAATGTTTTATGACGTCATTACCGTACTTTTCACAGTACGTTGAGGACTTCGTCAGTTTGTGAATTCGTCATTATACATCATACCATAGCGGGTTGTTGATCCTAAGATCACATCCAACACCAGGTTCAATTGCATTAATAACTCCATCCTTTTACCATCTTTACATCAATTGTAATGATGATATAAAATTCATTTTGATATTTTAAATCAATTTCTGTCTAGCCGGAGTAATTAGCATAGACATACCAAGAATAGCTCTTTTAAAATCTGTTGGTTTCAAAAGTTGAACCAATCCTTTCCTTTTAAAAATGTACATATCAGCACGATTTCAATAAAGTTTGAAATCTAGCATAGCTAGATGACTTGGAATATCATATTTCTCCATCTTCCTTCATTGTCTTACTGCGACAATACTTAATCTTCTCCAGCACCTTCAATACTAAGCCTACTGAAAACAACATGTTTTCAGTCTAAACATCCCTATACCTTAGTACAGTCCATCAACTTACCACACATTATGAGTTCAGGAACTTTCCACAATAATATGAGTTTAAGAACTATCCAGTCAGACCATAGGCATCCATTCGCTGAGACGTTCGAAAACATACCATATTATTATGAGTCATGAACTTACCATAAGTATGAGTTTCAAGAACTCACACCTACCTTATCATTCTCTACCTATCAAGTATATACATGAGAAAAGATTCACCTTCTCGTCATATACATCTTGATAGCGCGACCAATCCCAATGATTATCACTGTAATGAGCTAAGCAGTTGTTACACCAAGCAAAAACCTCTGCCCATAACAAAGGTTCATACAACTCAGCTATCAATGAGTCCTCAATTTAAATTTTTACAACTTCTAAATTTCTCTTTACTTAATATGAATTTTCTTTAATTCATATACTATCCTTCACAACTCAATCTAAGTTCTTCTTCCCGTACTACTTCATAGTACCCTTCATTCATAGCAGTGGCTATAAATCATTCATCGTTTAATAACTCATCTATTACTACAAATCACTATGATCACGTGGTGATCTTTTTATCCTTCTCTCTACGATTATAGTCTTAGGTACTCCTACCTAAGGTTTATAACCTATCAGCTTTGATACCAACTTGTAATGCCCCAAAATTTGGTCTATCTTCATACCTAGATTTCGTACGTCACGAGTACATCATTCATCTAATATACATCATTATATACTGAAATATAACAACATGCACTCTCAAAACCCCAGGTTCTAAAAACCTTATAACCTTTTTCATTACAAATAATGATAAATACATTATTCATTTCATCTTACAAGAGTGACTTTTATCCGCCACCAATGATACATAACAGTTCCTTAAACTAGTATATAGTTCAATTTCATCTTTCTATATTACAAGTCTTCACTTGATCTTCTCGCTCGTTCACATTCTGAATGGCACTTCATCTGGATGCCGTCAGCTTGATCTTTACGGGATCCTTAAGTTCTTCTAACCTCGTTCGTTGAAAATGTTTTTCATTTAAAGCAAGTGTGAGCATTCAATTGCCCAGCAAGTCATAATAGTTAAACACATAACTTCAAGAGTTTAAACGTTCCTGTAGAACTTCGATAACCGAACAAATGTTATGAAGTAGGTTGAATAATAGGAATAGTCTCGATTCCTATCATCTTAAAGCATCAGTCACTTTCACTTTGAAATACTTTCATTCCTCTACCTCTTTCATAGACATCATGTCTGGCTAGAATCATTAGCACAAACTTAACAATAACGGTTCATGTATAAACAGAACATACTTGCATTGAACAGCTCAATCATAGAACAATTCATATCATAAAAACACCGAAGTGTTCACATTGTGGCTTAAGGCCTCATACGTTTTACCACCTTATACAAATATCGCATATTCGCATATAGACAGAACTTCTCAAGTTCAACATCTGAGAAGTTTAAGAAACTATCATTCATTTAAAATATGAATGAATTTAGGAAACTTGCCTTACGCACAGCTACAGCTTACACTAAACTGCTCATTCCAATTACTATATAACACATAAGGAGAAAACATAAACACCAATTAGTCATATATTGAACTTGCACATTGGTTTACTTAACTTTACTTCTTAGGGTTCACGTTCTTGCAATATAAGTTTACGTGACTTACTTCCTTTACCAGTTTACAGCTTTATGACATACGGAGATGTCTTACTTATATGTTCATCATCTTGTATGATTTATATTCTTATCTTCTTCTTATAACTTCTCTAGGACTCAGCACACATCGCTTTTCTGCTAGTAGTCCATATGGTACTTTGAGTGGTTTCCCACAAACAACCAACAAACAAGTTCCCGTCTCATATACACTGTTGTCAAAGTGAGTTAGATCGGTTGCCAGGTTTGTATATACCTTCTCTCTCTAAAGGAATTGTTTAGCATAACTCCCATATGTCAACCATCAAAGGTTACGATTGTACCACAACCTAAACTTATAGTAACTTATCCGAACCATTAACTATAACGTTTGTTAAGTTAATTTCTTATTCCTTACGGCTTTATGGAAACTAAATGCCATGCCTCAGGATTCATTCTTATATGTCTCACCTTCGACTTTCATTAATCTTATTACCGTTCATTCATTATGGCTTTCATGATAATTCATATCTTATTAATACTTTCATTATCCATTACATGAACCCCGTGTTCATTACTCGTTCTTAGTGTCGAAGCCATACTGATCGTTGTATGCTAAGACCGATCTTCATCTCAACAGCGTTGCGTTCACAGCGTCTATACGCTTTACACTTATCTCTCACTATCATGACATAACATCGAAATGTTATTCATTACCCTCGTCGCTCAACGTCTAAGGAATCACAATCATAGCAATCCCTCACATTTGTTCATCGCGACTACGGTCCACGGACATCAGTTACGTAACCCGCATTTATATTCTTTGTCTTTTAATCTTTCTATTCAACCTTCATTTAAGGTTTAATTTACTTGTTCAAGTGTTAAATTAGTTGGACATTATGTTCTTTATCTACCCTTATGTTTCCCCCAAAAGCTGAGCAGTTAAAAGCTCATCCCTGGCTTCTTCCCTACACCGGCGCTGCGGCGCCACTCTCTTCTTTCTCTCTCGCGTTGTGGTGCGAGCCTACATCACTCTCTTCCTTTTGCTTTGCGCTACGGCGCTAAACTCTTCGTTACCTCTCGCGCTACGACGCCACTCCTCAGTAGCTGATGGCCGACCTCGCGCTGTGGCACCATCTGTGACGCCCCCAAAATAGGTATACAGCACCCATCTTGAGTCGCCAAATACATGGTACAGAATTCAAATACAAACTTAATTATACAACATGAGTTGTGAGTTTTAATACAAATATTGTCTTCTAGACAGTATTCAAACTCAAATACGACAAAACATAATCTGAGAGTTTTAACACGAATATTGTCATCTAGACAATATACACACTCAAATTCAATCTTATTACATTTATAATCACACTATTTCATAGAATAGTGAGGACTACTAATGCTATCATCTGGACCGTCACTCCGTTCCCCGACTAGTCCCAACTATGTTCTCATTTCCTGAAGAGAATAGTGAAAGAAAGGGTGAGCTCAACTAGCCCAGTAAGAAATATTATGACTAAGATAATGCAGATTAAATTATCGTTAGCCTTCAACAGTGTTAAACTGATAAAATATAACAAACATCAAGTTTAACTGCAGCGGAACAAGCAATCCATTAAAAGAGTCAAGTAGAGAATAAAATCTACTATCTTCTATGATTTAAAGGTTTTCATCACTTTTATCGGCGAGACTCGACAATAAATAATCCACATCATCAAATCATCCCTACACAATAGGCCAAGGATATTCTTTAGTATCACGACCATGAATTATTCATGCACTACGGGCCAAAGATAATCGTGTTTTCATCAACGGTCCTGATCATGCCATAAAATAATTCATCTTTGCACCCTTGGCCGAAGAGAATCCATAGCCATAATCATACCAAAAATTGTCCATCAATGCACTACGGGCCAATGAGGATTTTTTTCCACATCATTTGTAACATTACGGTCATGATTATCTTAGAATAATCCACGGTCAGTAATCATACCAAGTCCATCTATGACCTCTGAAAACACGAGATGACTTTCAATGAGAATATAAACATGAGGATGATGATGAATGACATAATAATTCAATAAAACAAGTTCAAGAATTAATTTATTCGGGAACCAATAACGTTCAAATTGTCAACATGATCTTGCTTTGTGGAGTAAAAATTCAAGACTGCTCAGAATAATATTTCCATGAAAAGATATTGGATGAAGCGCAAATATCAAGGATATTCCACTAATTTCATGGAGTATAGAAGTCAAAACTTTAACCAACTGAGTATAATAAAGAATGGAATAACAAAAGAAATCACCAGGCATGCGATAGACCGCAGAGACAGGTTATTCCAATAGAATAATAAATAACGGAACCAGGTCATGCATAACACACTGACAGGATATTCCAACAGAATAATAAATAATAGAACCAGGTCATGCGTAAATGCACAGAAAGGATGTTCCAACAGAATAATAAATAACGGAACAAGGTCATGCGTAACACACAGACATGATGTTCCAACAGAATAATAAAGAATGGAATAACAGAAGAATTTCATCATGTATGCGGTACTTCGCATAAACAGGTTATTCCAACATAATGATAAAGAATGGAATAACAGAAGTTCTCTTCATGAAGACGAAAGAAATAATACCCCTTACGAGTACAACAAATAATATCCCTTACGAGTACAACAAATAATATCCTCTTTAGAGTACAACAAATAATATCCCTTACCTTATAAAGAAGAGTACTCCGAAGCGGTAGTAGGGATATATACTTGAAGAAAACTTGTACTACGCTCAAAGCTTTCTTAAACTCTAAAGAAATACGCTCAAGATTATAGAAAAGAATTCTCTCTCTCTAGAGTTTCAGTGAATTCGTAAGAAATTATGAAGGAATGAGCTTCTATTTATAGGAGAATGGACTGAATAGTAACTAATTCATGAACGGTCCAGATTAATTTACTTTTAAACGGACGGTCCATATTGATTTACTGTGCAGAACACTATGCATGCACTATGCAACACTATGCATAATAAAATATAATATATTCTAATTATTGTCTAATAAAACAAATAACTTTATAAAAGTATTTTATTTTATATAAAAAGATTTTACTATGCAAAACACTATGCATAATAGAATATAATATATTCTATTTATAGTCTAATAAAATAAATAACTTTATAAAAGTATTCTATTTTATATAAAAAGATTTTACTATGCAAAACACTATGCATAATAGAATATAATATATTCTAATTATTGTCTAATAAAACAAATAACTTTATAAAAGTATTATGTTTTATATAAAAAGCTTTTCTGTTTTATTACATTAATAATACTAATAAAACAAAATTTATATATATAATATATATATATATATATAAACTTCCGTGACTTCATAAAAAGACACCTCAATATATTTAACAACATTTATCATCATTATTATAATTCACAATATTAATCGACCAGGTCATTCCCAGGAAAGAGGGGGCTTTCTAATAAGGATTTCTCCCTATTGGCGTGCAATTAGGTGACCAAACCTCTCCTTGGCAGAACTTCTAGACATCGTTAATATTGCAAATAATAATATTAATAACTTCGTCGTCTCAATTATTGATTTAATAATATATAAAATATTGACAATAATTGAATCAAATAACGTGAGATATTATGCAGTAATTACAGTAGCAATAATTGAACAAAACTGAGTGACTTCTCACGTAAGCATCAATAATTAATACCGTGTGCTACTATGCAACCACGCGTATTACTGTACTTTTACTGCCGAGTAGTTCAACAGTTTTAACGATAAAACTTCCGCCGTTATTTTTATAAAAATATTTTGTCGTTTTCTCAATCCGACAATAATTCCGTTGTGGGGTCCACCAATGATTGTACCGTCGTACGGATATTCCCCAACAAAAAGAATATTCCCCAACAAATCGAATGTTATACAACAACTTGCATACTTTTCAAAATTTATAAATACTACCCACAACTATAACACTATCTCAAATTCACATTATAATATTCAAAAAAATATTTCGAGAAAATTAAATCTTTATTCATAAAATCTAGGGTCTCACAATCTCTCCTCCTTATGAAATTTCACCCTCGAAATTTACGTACGTACCTAGTATGCCGAAGAGGTGAGGATACCTTGACTTCATTTCAGATTCTAATTCTTGAGGTATAACCTTTGAGTGTTGAATACGATCTTTCTTATCCAAGATTTTAACACGTATCTCCTCATACGTTAAATCTTCTGCTATATCGTTTAGTTATAATTTAATAATGTGGTTCGGGTCATCCACATATTTACGTAACATCGATACGTAAAAAAAACGTTCTGAACACGCAACATACTTGGCGGTAAAACGAGTTTATAGGCCATAGTTCCTACTTCATCGAGGATTTCAAATCGGTCAATTAAATCGAGGGTTGAGATTTCCTCTCTTCGTCGATTCTTGCTTCTAGAATAACGCCCTCTTGAACCTTCTTCTTCACATTCATCAGCTCCGGGTGTGTAGCTTGAGCGGCTTTAACTTTATCGATTAAAGTCGATTCTACTCGTATATTTGTTATCTTCACGTGGGTCCCTAGAGTCTTTAACTCTATCTTCATCATTTGTACGTTATACGAAATGGGTCTTTGTGTTAACAACATCGCACTCATAAAGGCATACGATCTTCTACTCAACGCGTCAGCTACCACGTTCGCTTTTTCACGATGGTATTGAATGGTACGATCGTAATCTTCAACAGCTCGAGCCAACATCTTTGGCGCATTATACGTTCATTTTGGTTGAAGAATATTTAAGGGTTGAAGAAATGGGTTTTGTACTAGGGTCAATATAAAATTTGATTTCACGCTTTGGGGTAGGCTAAGAAGTCTTCAAGAATACGTCAGGAAATTTATTAACAATAGAAATATCATTCAAAACTATGACCCTCATCCAAGATTTGGATAGTACGTCACATTGATACCTATCAACTTGCCATCGTCATTCACGACGTCGCCTACAGAAAGTCTGGCTTCGGTGCATTCCACACAAGGAAATCAACAACGAAAGGACCGGGGCTCTTTACTTATGGCTTGATATGACAATGATTGACTTTAGTGGTTTGGTTGCTTGAATTCGCATAACAGGTTGGTTAGGAATATAAAAGCTAACAACCTTACAAAAAGCATGTTGAGTAGTTAACCAATCAATTTCTAAAATCGCATCAAAGGCAAGTATTTTCAAAGAGATAAGATTGACAGGTAATGTGAGAGTGTCAATTTGAATTAAACAAGATTTATAAATAGTGGATGTAACGAAGGTTTTTCCCAACTGAGTTTCAACAGATAAATCAAAATCTAACTTCTCCGGAGTTAAATTCAAATATTGAACACAACTAGGTGAAATAAAAGAGTGAGTAGAACTGGTATCTAACACGGTATATACTTCGCAAGAGTTTATGATTAACTTACCCGTGATAATTTTATTCAGGTTCCTCGTCAAAAAAAAACGCTCTCTCTTAAACTACCGGCTTTGGCTTGTCTGGGACATCCTTTGGCATCACTATCCCAGGTGGACTTGACTTCACCATACGATAAAATCGAGCTAGGTGACCTTCTCTTCAGCAATTAAAACACGCTTTGGATTGCTGCGTACAGTTTGGACGGATGTGTCCCTCATGTCCGAATTTAAAACATACAACCGGTGGTCGTTCTTCTTCCTTTGAAACGGGTGATGGTGCTGCTGTCTTTCCATCATTATTGAATCTTCTCTTCTTGAAATTTCCACTTCTATTATCTTGGCCATGATTACCACCGAAATGGTTACCATTCATGGCATGATAATTTCCCCCACGATGGTTATCATTGTTCCTATGACCGTTGTCATCGGTACGATTATTATCGTGTTGTTGGTCGTTGCCTTTTGGTTGTGCTGACTCATTATCGCGCTCCAATTACTGAGCCCTATTCACAACATCTGAAAATAAATAAAGTTTGTGAAAATGAGGTATTGACGTATATTGGGTTTTAAACCTCTTAGAAACATTCGCGTCATTTGTTCCTCATTATTGACCAAATGGGATGCAAACCGAGACAACTCGGCAAACTTAGCCTCGTACGGCGACACGGTCATATTGTTTTGCTCCAGCTTGATGAACTCCACCTCCTTCATGTGATGAATACTTTCGGGAAAGTACTTGTCATTGAACAATTCTTGGAACTTCTCTCAAGACATCTTGAGTGCATCAGGCTGGGTACATTTTACAGATTCCCACCAGTAATCTGCCTCTTCACGCAACATAAAGGTGGCAAAGGGAACCTTTTGCTCCTCAGAGCATCCCAAGACATCAAATATCTTGGTGATCTGCTTTAACCATGTCTCTACCTTAAGTGGTTCTGGCTTTCCCAAAAACTCCGGTGGTCCCAGCTCCTTGAACTGCTTAGTGGTGATCAACCGTGGGTTGCCATTGTTTCCACCTCCATTTTGAATAGGAACCGCTCTAGCCTGATGTTGCATGAATTGCATAAAGCCTCTAAACATCCCATCATTCACCATTTCATCAGTGTTATTGTTTACTTGAGGATTATTGTCTTCCTGTTGCACCTTATCCTGGGTATTGATCGTTGGTGACTCAACGGCCTCATGTGCTTCATTGCTGATCTCAACATTTTCAGATGCCATTTTCAAACACTGTCACAAAACAAGGGTTGATTAACATATCAAATATTATCCTTATACTCTGACCGACCAATTAAATACCAAATAAACTTAGGTAGGTCATACTAGCGAAGGAATTCCCCGTCTCTCCCCTCCTAGTTCTTATCTCAAACCTCAGCCATGGATTATATCCCTAAGCTTTGATACCAACTGTGACGCCCCCAAAATAGGTATACATCACCCATCTTGAGTCGCCAAATACATGGTACATAATTCAAATACAAACTAATTATACCACATGAGCTGTGAGTTTTAATACAAATATTATCTTCTAGACAGTATTCAAACTCAAATACGACAAAACATAATCTGAGAGTTTTAACACGAATATTGTCATCTAGACAATATCCACACTCAAATTCAATCTTATTACATTTATAATCACACTATTTCATAGAATAGTGAGGACTGCTAATGCTATCATCTGGACCGTCACTCCGTTCCCCGACTAATCCCAACTACGTTCTCATTTTATGAAGAGAACAGTGAAAGAAAGGGTGAGCTCAACTAGCCCAATAAGAAATATTATGACTAAGATAATGCAGAATAAATTATCGTTAACCTTCAACAGTGTTAAACTGCTAAAATATAACAAACATCAAGTTTAACTGCAGCGGAACAAGGAATCCATTAAAAGAGTCAAGTAGAGAATATAATCTACTATCTTCTATGATTTAAAAGGGGTTTCATCACTTTTATCGCTGAGACTCAGCTTAATAAATAATCCACATCATCAAATCATCCTCGATTGCAGGCGAGGATATTCTTTAAAGATCACGACCACGAATTATTCATGCACTACTGGTCAAAGATAATCGTGTTTTCATCAATGGTCCTGATCATGCCATAAAATAATTCATCTTTGCACCCTTGGCCGAAGAGAATCCATAGCCATAATCATACCAAAAATTGTCCATCAATGCACTACGGGCCAATGAGGATTTTTTTTCCACATCATTTGTAACATTACGGTCATGATTATACCGAATAATCCACGTCATAATCATACCAAGTCCATCTATTCACTACAGAATATAGATGACTTTCAACATAATATAAACATGAGGATGATGACAATGACATAATAATTCAATAAAACAAGTTCAAGAATTAATTTATCCGAGAACCAATAGCGTCCAAATTGTCGACATGATACTTTGCTTTGTGGAGTAAAAATTCAAGATCGCTTTCGGAAGAATATTTCCATGAAAAGATACTGGATGAAGCGCAAATATAAAGGATATTCCACTAATTTCATGGAGTATAGAAGTCAAAACTTTAACCAACTGAGTATAATAAAGAATGGAATAACAAAAGTGTGACACCCCCAAATCCGGGTTACCTGACCCCCGAGTTTGGTGTTCACGATCCACAATATAATACCAACTATTTACCCATTCATATAGAAATAGTAATACATATCACATTAACATATGTTGTTAATACATTAGTCCCAGGTCCGCTAACCTTAACATTACAAACATACCCCTTAGATATATAAAAAGGGTTTACAAATATAACATAATAATAAGTTTATTATAACTACTCCAGCATTTTGCCTTTGTTCTTCGCTACACCTTCTGCAACTTCATCCCTAGCTGAAAAGTTTTATTTAGCAAGGGTGAACAACTAGTTTGCCTCGCAAGTTAAAACATATAATAAATGTATACGAATCAATAAGAACAGACTATCTATTTTGATAGAATGAAACCAAAGTTCGGGGAACTTTGAAATAGCTGAACAAATCGTTAATCAATAACAAGGCTTCTCCCTTTCTATGCAACACAATAATTTGATAATGAAAGAGTACAATGCTTTCAAAGTTCTACGATATTCAAATGAATAAACAAGAATCAATTCTACGCAATAACAAAGTGGAATATTTTCCAGATTTATTCTGAGTGATCTCACCAGATCTTTGAACTTATTTTCTCGGGTATCTATCAAAGATTTACTTTGATACCTTCAGCTGATGATACCCCGTCCTTAAATTTATTTTGAAAAAATATTTTGCCCCCTTCAACTGATCAAAAAGATCATCGATCCTGGGCAATGGATACTTATTCTTTATCGTTAACTTGTTTAACTCTCGGTAGTCAATACAAAGTCTCAACGATCCGTCCTTCTTCTTGACAAATAATACCGGTGCTCCCCATGGCGAAACGCTCGGTTGAATGTACTTCCTGTCCAACAATTCTTGCAGTTGTACCATTAACTCCTTCATCTCCACCGGCGCCATGCGATACGATGCCCAAGAAACTAGTGCCGCTCCTGGCACAATGTCTATTAAGAACTCGGTCTCCCTATCCGGTGGAAGACCTGGTACCTCGCTTGGAAATACATCCATGAACTCACTCACTATAGGTATTTGTTCCATGGTCACTCCCACTCTCTGGGTATCAACCACATGACACAAATAACCTACACACCCCTTCCTCAATAATTTCCTAGTTCATGTCATGGTAAGACAACACGAACGTCCCGGCGATTTATTCCCGTAAAATATTACATGAGATTGTTTTAATATTTTAATATTTACGCACTTCTTTTGACAATCTATATTTTCCTCCTGATTAATCAACCAATCCATTCCGAGGATTACGTCGAATTCTCCAAACTTTATCGGTATCAGATCTACCGATAATTTACAACCTCGAATGTCTACGCAACAATTCTTATGAATATCTTCGACAGGAATTATCTCTTCATTGGCTACCTTAATGTTTAAAGGTATAGGCAACTTTTTGGGAAGTAGGCCTAATCGTCTAGCAAAATCACATGCGATAAACGAACAAGTAGCACCCGAGTCAAACAGCACGTATGCATTTAAGTCGTTGATCGGAATAATACCTGTGAACTCGTCCCCGAGGCCATCGCGCATCTTGGGCGGTCATATTAAAAAGTGCAGACCATCGACTACTACCCATTCTTATTGGACCCCCAATAGTTAACTTACCACTATTGGCACCCTTATTCCCGTTCGTCCCCTTCTTTGGGCAGTTCTTTGCCATGTGGTCCGTAGACCCACATACAAAGCACCCATGATTCTTCTTCGGGCTTGGACAGTTTGGCACAATATGCCCCTCCTGTCCGCAATTATAACACACGGCCTTTCCTTTGAGACAGACTCCTAGGTGAGTCTTCCCATAGGTTTTACAGTCCTCCATCCTCCTCTTAGGGTCTCCTTGTTTCACTCTGATATTCCCCGAGCTAACTAATTACCTTTTATACCCTTCACCACTCCCGCTAGCACCTTCAACCTTCACTCCTCCATCCACCTTCCCCTTGCTTTTCTTATCCTTGTGGTATTGGCTCAACGCCTCGCTACCACCTTCGACAATTATTGCCTTCTATAACACAACCCCAAAAGAAGTACTTTGGAATACAGAGATACGATTATAGAGCCAGGGTTTCAAGCCCTGCTCGAACTGTCGAGCTTTCCTCACCTCGGTATCCACTTGATGTGGAGCGAACCTTGCTAGTTCATTAAACTTGGCGGCATACTGGAGAACCGTCATGTCCCCTTGTTTTAAATCTAAAAATCGCATCTACATCCTTCCCTGCATGCTCGTGGGAAAGTAGTTCTCGTAGAATATTTCCTTGAACCTCACCCACGTTATCACATCTATTCCGGCCCTTGCCTGATTGGCCTCCCACCAAAAGTTGGCCTCTCCCTTCATCATGTAGCTTGCAAAGGCAACCTTTTGGGCCTCGTCGACATTTGTTATCATAAATGCCTTCTCAATCTCCCTAACCCACGTTTGGGCTTTGATAGGGTCCGTAGTTCCTTTGAACTCCGGCGGACCCACACTCTTAAAGTCCTTAAGTGTAGTAGCTCGTACTACACCAGGATTTACGGGGATATTAGCCCTAGTTTGGTTAAATGTTGCAGTTAACAGGTTCAAAAATTCTGCGTAGGGGTAAATCGGACCTCCTCCTATTGATTAGTGTACGCACCTTGGAGTACGTGGTACTCTTCTTGGCGGCATTTTGCTGTTACAATAAACACATGTTTCATTATTATGCATTTCCTGTCAGTTAGTTATTATTCCATATTAAACAATAACTTAAACATTCATTACTCAACATTTTTCGAAAATGGAAACTTATATTAATTCATCGTAGTATAATACTACATCGGTTACATACAACAGCCTAAGCTGGATACATTACTTTCCCGCTATTGCTTTCCAAATATTGGGATTTACAAAAGACTACCCTTGATTATACAAAAGAGGGCTTTACGTCACTACACAAATATGTACATATCTAACTACTCTAGCAACTACTCGATCATATCTGCCTTAAGGCATTCTCGAAATCTGCTTTGGCAAGACCGGTAATAATATCACGGCTGATAGTATGCCGCGTCTGCCCTGTCTCTACAGGATACCTAGCTACCTGCAACTGGAAATCCTCATGAGAACTCCTATAAATATAGGACATTCTCCCTATCTTCTATTTCTTGGTCTTTAGCTCGCTCCTAAGCTCAAAGACCTCCTGTTTTAGCTCATGGACCTTGTCCTTAGCCAAAACTCTCTCGTCATGTTCCTGTTCCCACATGGACTCCACATTCGTCTTGTCCTCTATAACCACTTGGATCTCCGCCTTCAGCTCTTTGACCTCCTGAAAATAATGTATATTCCTATCTATCACTGACATGAACAATGACATCATCGACTCCCCTGGAGTTATCTCTGCTGCTATAGCCACTGGATTGAAGGATACTACCTCCACTTCTTCTTCCAACATGCCATCAAAAATGGACATGAGGTCTAAACTCTCGGAGTCTCCAGACTCCACCATAACTATCTCAGGATCTACTGCTATGGGGTTTGGTATGATTTTTATCTGGTTTATCGACCCTTCGCTAACTACCTGTACATCCCTATTTTCACCTGACATCTACAACAACACATAAAGTTGATTAGTAAACGTCAGTATAATAAAAACACATAACATATATGACGCATTTTTATAAGGTTAACTTTCGTCTTTTATTCTTTAACTTTTCTTAAGGTTATGACTTAAGGTTTTATTTCCCCCCCTTAAGTTTTATAACCTAATGCTTTGATACCAACCTATGACGCCCCCAAATCTGGGTATCTTCCAATCCGACAAATGGTGCTACACGGTGCTACAGTTCACATAAACATTCAATTGAAATGCCTCAAAAGAACGGATATGTCTTATATATATATATATATATATATCAAAAGAATATTTACATTTCCCAGGTTCTTTACAACCAATACATTGTCTTTGTCATAATATCAATATTATTCCATACAAAACCTATACTATTACAAAAGTAACCTACGGGTTCGCCTTCGCCTTCCCTTTATCCTTGCTGGATCCATCGGTCCGTTCTGTCTTATCTGCATTCATATGGTTCAAGCAAGAATGAGCCTAACTAGCTCAACAAGTACAACAATTCTAGGAAAATAGCATGCTTGAAACATAGGAATCATATATCTTCGATAACTGAACAATAGTTATGAAGTACTATCGATAATTCAAAATAGCTCTTCTTTTCATTCAAAACGTTTTACAACAACAATATTTCGTAAAACATCAATTCCGGTTCAAGATCGTAAGCATTTCATAAGTACTTTAAAAAGGACATCCTGGCACGAAGTCCGTAAGTCCGATATAGCTTACGAGCACATCAAGGTGATCAGCCTATAGTACTCTATATTGATCAACACTACATTCATTAAACGTGTATACGTTTAAGTTGTGGCAACCTCACGTGCCTGTCGTTTGACGACAAAACATTTTAGCATACTAAATCAACTTTTGAAAACCACAACAATATTAGTTTGGTAAATCCTTATCAACACTTGATAGAATAACATAGCATACGTCTAGCCGAAAGGATTGGCTTTGACATTCCTCAAATACTAACTCATGTGAAGAATACATGAATCACAAAGACTTGTCCAGATCGAACTGGAACAAGGGTTAGAGTACTTGCCTTTAGCGTCTGCTACGGTTTATAACACGTGCACTTTACGTCTTTAAGGTCTCTACATTAGATGATAGCATAACATAGAACATTAGGTCATAAATGATCATACATGGTTCCTAAAGAATCTTACCCTACTTCTCAATCCAATTACATATTAGATTTGTTATTATAGGTTCCGGCTTTCCGTTACGTCATTCTTACATTCATAAGTAATTGACTTAGTCTTAACCTTAAGTGTGCATACTTAACTCCTAATATGTCTTAACAAGGTTTCATTAAGATCTTCATTTAATTATTTATCAATTACTAACCATGCTCTATATGTAAACATTCATTATTGTCTTGGTCTTGAGGTCAAGTGCATGCGGCTTTTTTACACTTAGTCTTGCATATGCAAGATCACCTATTACTACCTAGAACTTCTGACTCGATTCTTACTGGCGCCACTCTCCGTATAGGTTATAGCTTTGCTCGGCCAAGCTTCGGCGCTTCTGTTGTGGGCTAAATGGCCTTAGGCTAAGCCATGCCTGAACTCATGCGTAAAATTTCCACAGACTTTTTATTTTGTGAGATTCCCGGACTCGTAACTTCTTCGTTATAAGTCCGAATTGGTTCGTTCAAGAGCCTACGGGTCACAAATTACGTATTCTATGCATTCATTCAAGAATTTTATCTATTCGATTTCGTTTGATAAAATTTCACTTATTAATCCATTTTTAACGAAAACGATAAACGTTCGTGAACGTTCAACTCTCGTTTCTTCGTTCTAAGTCGGAATCCGGCCATTTTCGAGTCCGCAACTCTATAATGCCAAATACGACTTGTCTCCATTGAAAACCAACGTTTATGACTTCAAACACAAAATACGACTTCCAATCCGAGAATTTCACGAATTCGATGATTATCGTCCAATCGTGTGAATTCCAGCGAAACCTCATTACTAATCATTCTAGGTGGATTTTTAATCAACATATAAGTATTACAAGTTACTTATAACACCAATTTATTATCAAAGTAGGTTTTTGTAAGACCCCAACTTATTAATGAATAAAATCAAATTTCTTCTAATTATTATTGTGAATAATAAGGTATTAATTTGATATAATACTTTGGTTATGGGTGAAATGTGCAAAATTTTCAAAATAAGCAAGTGGTTATATAATATTCATTGTTGTCGGTGAATATTCGTTTGGTCGTGGAATATTCTTTCTGTCGGGGAATATTCGCACAACGGCGCAGCTATTTGTGGGCCCCATAACGGATAACTGTCGGATGAAGAAAACGACAAAATTGAATAACAAATAGTAGTTATTCTGAATTAACAATTTGTTGGAATACCGGTGGTTAAAATACGATTACTACGCGTTGTTGCGCGATAGCACCACGGTATTACATGTGATTGTTGAATTATTGATCCTCACGTAAGAAGGCATTACTCAATAATTATTACAGTAGTTACTGTTCAATATTTTAGTTTATTGATTCAATAATTACTGCGTTGATATTTTATATTATTGTTATTTCAATAATTGTCACTGCACGGTATTTCCCATTATCAGATCAATAATTCATATTATTTGACTAATATTATTAGATAGCATTATTGGCAATGTCTAGAAAGTTACATCGAGGAGAGGTTTGGTCACCTAATTGCGGCGCCAAGATGAGAGAAATTCTTATTGAAAAGCCCCTCTTTCACGGGAGCGGCACCGGTTGTCATAAATGTGATTCATTATATTATTTGTGAATAATTAATTATTGATTCATATGAGAAGGAAATATTTATTTTATGTGGATATAAATGTTGGATATATTTATTGTGGTTAAAAATGAAGGAGTTAATGTTGAGGTGTTTTATCAGTATTTTTGTCGGAATGGAGGTATTAAAAATTAAACTAGTGTTTTTGAGATATATTGTGTGAGTTATAATTTTTAATCCGACCGTTGGATCGTTGTAAATTTTGGATATGTTATACATATATAAGTTGAGTATATGTCCACAAATTTTGAACCGTTAAAAATGAAAGTATGATTTGTTATGAATTTTAAGAGGTGACTGATTCGGAAATTAGGTTATAAATAATTTTGGTGGAAAATTCTAGAATTGGTGGGCCCCACTTTTGGTTGGTTAAAATGTGCTGAGATTTTTATTCAAATGTGGTGGGTGGGAATAGTAGCAGGTAAAGCCATCAGGTTGCAGGTTAAGTCTGCTTCGGCGTGCTAACATTTTCCTATAAATAGAGGGCTAAGTTAGAATTGAAAATCACACCAGAAACAAGTTTTATCTCTTTCTCTCTCTAGATTATTGAGTGTATTTTGTGAGTATTTAGATACTTTGTGAGTTTCTATTCATCAGTGCAAGTTTTCTTCAGCCTTATACCGATATTCCAATCAGAAGTACTGATATTTTGAGGTAAGGGGTGTTATATTCTTCTTAAAATGATATTTTCTTCAATATCATTATACCGAAATGTTGGTATGAACTTTTTATCAAATTTAGAACTTTTGTGTCTGGGTTACTATTCACGATACTAAGACTATTCACGATATCTGACAATATTCACGAATCACGCACTATTCACCGAAAAATTAAAATTTTCTTCTTTTTTTGTCCAAGTTGTGCTATTATGGTTACTATCTTTGATTGTATCCATGTTTTGATCATTATTTTGAATTACGCTTCAAAATTGGTTATTTGAATATTATTGAACTTGGATATACTATAATACGAATCCTTAGTATTTGATCTTTTATCTCACTGGATTCGTTTTCTTTAAAATATTTTTCATCATCCTCAGTCCTAAATGATGATACAAATTAATATCTTTGGCCTGTAGTGCAAAGATGAATGATTACCTAATGAATATCTTTGGCCCGTAGTGCAAAGATGAACAGTGTTGAGATAAACATGACCAACTGGTGATACAAATGAAAAACCTTTGGCCTGTAGTGCAAAGATGAATATTTGATTCAAGATATATATTGATTGATGTTACTGAGGATAAAATATCGATGATGGACTTTTAAATCTTAGAAGATAGTAGAATTCTTTCTCTACTTGACTCTTCTATTGGATTGTTCTTCATTGCGCAGCTTGTTGATCTAAAACTTGTTGTCTATTATATTTTATCGATTTTTCCTCGTTGAAGACTAACGATAATTTGTTGTATATTATCTTAGTCATAATATTCTTTACTGGGCTAGTTGAGCTCACTATTTTCCTTTTTGTTCCATTTTTCTCAGGAGGTGAGAACATAGCAGGAACTAGTCGGGGTACGGAGTGATGGTTCTAGAAAGATGTTTTAGCAGTCCTCACTATTTCTGTAAAATAGTGTTTGAATAATTGTAATGAGGACACCTTTTGAGTTTGTATACTTTCTAGTATACAATATTTGTATTCAAACTTACAGTATAGGCGTTGTCGTATTCTGCACGACAATTATATTACTGAAGTTGTATTTGTTTTTGTGCCATGTATTTGGCAACTCAGAATGGGTGATGTATACCTATTTTGAGGGCATCACAGTTTTGACTTATTTTCATATGTTAATGACTTACTTAACTTATGAACTAAAATTCTCACACTTATGACTTATTATGAACTTAAGTCCATCAATCAAAATTCTCATACTATATTGATCATATTAACATCATATGACAAATTGTGTACAAGGTTATCAACTTATTTAGGTTCAAGTTTCTTATTCATCTTATTTGGCTTAAGTCCATTGCTTATCCATTTCTCTTATGATCTTAACATCTAAGTTCATTAGTTACAATTCTCTTATCAACCTACCATGATAGAGATGAAGAAGACAAGATTATTTACCTTAGATGATTACTTCACTTGCTTTTGGAAATCTACTAAGGAAAGATTAAGCTCAAAGTGGTTATTGACTCTAACAAATAAGTTGTTTGAGAGAGAGTTTGAGAGAGATTTTAATCAAGAAATTAAATGAATTATGAGCTCTCTATTTATAGGCTTGACAAAATGAGGGTAGAATGGTCTTTGTGTCATCCCACCTCCTTAAACTAACCTCCTTACTATTCATTGCTTATTAACCAAGTCTACTTGCTAACCACTCTTATTTACTTGGCCATTACAACACTTGGTCACCACACAAAAGGTTTGCCCATCAAGTCTACCCATGGGTTGCCCCATGGATCCTCATTAGCTAATGGATCATAGTTTGGGCTTAATGCTAATTCAATTAACTTATCCTTTAGGCTTGTTAATTAATTAGTTTGGGCCTCCCTTTATTAAACACTTGGTTTTCATAATGAATCCCACTTAGGTTTACACCTTTAAGCTTATGGACTTATTTTTATGCAAAGTTACATTAATTCATTTCATTAGGTTTTAATACCTATATTCTCAAATTAAGTCCACATACGAATTATTGCATTTTCCATACTTAGATTATTATTACATAATCCATCTCGCCTCGATATTCTAACATTACGTATTTCTCGAAAGTTCAAAAATAATTCCCGAGCGATAAATGGTGAATAGTGTTTTTCGTAAACTTTCTCGGAAAACATTTATTTTCGTCTTGGAAATTCAAACACTTTAATTCTCTCACGTGATTCGAATACTACGATCTTCCGACGTTTCTAGGTTATAGAACGACATACATCTTATTAACGCATATAATATCAAATAATATTATTTTATTCATTAATTAATTCTTTCAAATATTTTTACAAAGGATCCGAATTTATCGGCCGTTACAACCCCTACTTGGTAAATTCTATAAATAGAAAGCGTAAGTTATCATTTGTTGGTTTTTTGATTCACCAACACCTAAAGCATTATATTGAGAGAGAAGAGAGAGCTATTTCAAGTAATCAAAGAAGAAGAAGAAAGCTAGAACATCAAAAGGTAACGAAACTTGAACATTTAATCTTCATCTCTTTAATTTGAATAAATATGAACACAAAAGAAGGGTAATTTGATTGAAGGTGAATTATGACCTTAATTAAACTTAAAGTAACATCTTAAAGGATGATTAAAACCTTAAGTTTAATAATTAAAAGTTAACAAAAGGTTACAAAAACATAAATACAAAGTAAGTTTAATAATACAGAAAACCGTACGCACTTTGAATGGATGTTTGAGATTTTTTGGAATGTAATTACTTAAACATTGAATAAGTAAGGTCACTTATAACAATAAAATTCTATAAAGATGTAATGAACGTTAACTAAACTAACGAATGTTTATAACTTAAATAAGCGAATAGTTAGAAGGAGAAGAAAGGTTAATGATAATACTTATTGATTGTTTATGACCTAACATGGTATACTATGTGATTATGTTATGTAGAATCTTTAAAGACTCACCAGTAAAGTGAATTAACGGTAGAAGACTCTAAAGGAAAGTTTTCTAAACCCTTGTCTATATTTTTATTTTGGACAAGCTTTATGATTCATGTATCATACGCATGAATTGATGTAACAAAGAAGTCGAAGCCATTTTCTTCGGCTAGACTAGACTTAGAGCATTTTGTGGATTTCATTATAATCTATCAAAATATTATAGATATTGTTATCTTGTGCCAACTGTTTTGGTATGGATTTAAACAAAGACTGAGTATGAATAAACAAATGTTTTTTCGTAAAGCGACTGGCACATGAGTTTACAAAAACTTAAACATAGATATGTTTAATGTAATAGTGTTGTACAACATAGAGTACTATAGGCTGATCACCTAGACGTGCTCATAAGAAATTTTGGACTTACAGACTTAGTGTCGGGTTGTCCTTTTCAAAGAAAGAATGAATGAAATGCTCAAGGTCTTTGACCAAAATCAAGTTTAACTGATGATGTTCATCGTTAAACATTTTAAAGAAAAGAGAAGTGCTATTTTGAATTATCTATTGTACTTCATAACTATTGATTCAGTTATAGAAGATATATTCATATGATTCATGCATGCTGCTCGATTATAATTGTTATACTTGCTGAGCTAGTTATGCTCACCCTTGCTTGAACCATATGATTGAGATCAAAGGGAAGATCAAGGTGGACAAGTAGTTAATCTTGTAATAGACTAGTATTACTTTAATATTAATTTGATACTATGACAAAGAACATATGTAATGGTTATAACGAACCTGGGAAGAGAATTATTACTATGTAATAAATAGTAGATATATTCACTCTATTGAGGTAATTAAACTAAATGTATATGTGAATAGTAGCACCGTGTAGCACCATCTATCGGGTTGGAAGATACTCGAATTTGGGGGCGTCACATGTTGGTATCAAAGCCCTATGTTATAAAACTTAAGGGAGGAAAGAACCTTAGGCCATAACCTTAAGAAGAGTTAAAGAAGATGGTAGTAATTAAACTCACGTTGAGTTTTGAGTGGTCAATTGATGAAATTCATTACAAGATGAATTAAAAGATGAAGGTAACCTTAAAATGCATTAAATGTGATATGTGTTTATAATATTCTAATTTTGTGTACTAATCAGGATATTATATTTTATTGTAGATGTCAGGAGATAAAGTGATGTATAGAGATATACATGTGGTTAACGAGGAGTCAATGAACCAGATAGAGATTTTATCGACACCCGTAGCTGAGGTGCCAATGGTGGTGGTGGTTGAGTCAAAAGATTCTGAGAATGTAGGGTTTACATCCTTGTTCAATGGAATGTCTGAGGAAGAAGTGGAGGTAGTATCGTTTAATATGGTAATACCTACAGAAGAGATGACACCGAGGGAGTCAATGAAGGCGTTGTTCATGACTGTGATGGATAGGAATATCCAGTTAGGTAAAGAGGTAAAGGAATTAAAGGAGAAGATCCAAGACATCTTGGAGGACAAGAGGGACATGGAGACGTTTTGGAAGGTTGAACATGATGATAAAGTTTTGGCAAAGGACAAAGTCCACGAGCTAAAACATGAGGCCTTTGAGCTTAGAGAGGAGCTAAAGGCCAAGAAGTAGAAGATTTGTAAGATGCCATTTCCACTCCAGAATCTCCTATAACTGTAACAAGCCACTTGGTCATTGATGTTTGGTGTTAACTTTCTGATAAGTCAAGCACCTACTCACATACTCGACCATCACCTGAGTCCTCAATTGAAATCCCACCTAACTCTATCTTGCTCATAACTTGCTCTTTACTCGATACAAATTCCTCGTATCACATTATCTATAACTCCTCGTGAGTTTATCTCGTACTATTTCATAGTACATTAACTTCATAGCATCAAGCTATAATTATTCAAACATTACATACCATCTTTCTTTTATAACTTAAATAGATCACGTCGTGATCTTATTCTATAATTATTTCCCTTAAAAGTCTTTTCTTAACTCGTGATCATTTTGTTTTACGATCCTCTTTCTTTCTTTTTTCATCATTTACGATCTCATTTATGCTTTTAATCTTACAGACATTGTCTATTCATCATTATTCATTATCTTGGCTATTGGAGTTAGGCAACTCCCATTTCTAATCTTTATATCTCTTCAAGATTCTTCTTTGAATTTTCTTGTTAATATAACAATTCTTCCTTTAAGAATTTCTAACTTCATTTACATTGCTCAACATTTCATTCGAGTTCCACATTTTCATCATGTGTAACCATTTTCTATACTTGGTACACCTCGAGTCTCTAATAGTTTCAATTTGGTACACTGAGTGGTTTCCCACAAACAACCAACAAACTAGGTTTCGAGTTGCTAGTTCGTATATACATCCGCTCTATGAAGGAATCGTTTAGCCCAAATACCATACATCAACTATTAAAGAGTACGATTGTACCATACTTAAATATAACTTTTTATTCTTAACTTCTTTATCATTCTCTTCTTATAGACATTGTCTACTTATCATCACCTTACATCCTTATTATTGGAGTTGGGTAACCCCACATTCATATTCCTTATAATTCTGTGAGATTCTTCTTTGAATCCTCTCTCGCATGTTTTAATCCCTTCTTTATAAATTTCTTAAATTACTTCTTATTGTTCAAACTCTATTTGAGCTTATTCTTTCATTATCTTCACGTCTCTTCTTTAAGGTTATAGTCTAAGGTACTCTTACCTAAGGTTTCTAACCTAACAGCTTTGATACCAACTATAACGACCCCAAAATTCATACAAATTCAAACTCTAATTTTACATCATTAAACGATAATACAACCATTGAAATTTACGGAATGATTAAAATTTTCTATTACAAACTATTCTTGTTCCCAAAATTTTCAACCTTTACATCTAAATATCTCATAATCATTTTAATACTACAAGAGTTTACATCGTAAAACGATATTATAATTCAATATTAATATATTTACCGAAACTTTAGACATGGTTTACAAGAATAATAACATTGCTAGGATATTAAATCTTCATGTATCACATCTGATTCATGTCTTTCAAGTAGCACATAACTTTACCTTAGATCTTTAACCTGCAAAAGTGGTTATTTGCTAGGTTGAGCTCGACAGCCCAACAAAATCTAATAATTTTCATGCATCACATAGCACATAATAACATGCTCAACATACATCTCATAAACATTGGACTAAAATAACATATATGTTGTAGTTAATATAACAAGTATAAAGATTGAGTTCTTTACTCAATTAACATTCATTACTCAATCAACGTAGTCATAAATTGACTTTAACATTTCATACTTTCAACATATATATAACACATCATGCTATTTGCAATAAAGATTTAAAACAGTTCATCACCAAGTTCACATAGCAAATAGGAATTTAAAGACTTGCCTTGATCGTTGTTTACCAATAACAGTTTAACATCATACAGTTATCTGCACTTCACATGCCCTACATAATTAAATAATCATACACATAAACTATTAGTCACATAGCCTCACATAGTAGTTGTAATGCAAACTTTTCTCTACATCTTATAACCCTTCTTATTAATCAATACACAATGTTTAATTTGATTGTATTAACTTTCAACTTATATCTCACTATATTTCATACTCGAAATTCATTCTAGTGTTTAAGTATTGCTAGGAATCATTATTGGTTTTATATTAAACCCATTTCATATCTTATAATATTCATTTCATTTGACTTAAAACACTTTTTACGTTCATTAACATTTGTTACGGCGTTTCGACGTTCATTCGTCACACGCCCGATAATCTCTTTTGTGTGTGCTTAGTATGCTTATACAACTTATCTAATACATCATTTATTAATTTTAAGCATCATTATGTTTACTAACATTCATGTTTTATAACTTAGAACAATATTTTTTATCGTCAGAAGCACTACACTTGCATACGTGCATGCCCGACGCCCTCCGATTGTCCTTGAAAACACAATAGTCCTAAAGATGACCATTTTGACCCCTATTACGGACCTCATATTGAAATACTTAAAGAATAAAAGTTGTAGGCCTATTCGTTCTCGTTCCAGATCATCTTGAATCGCAATAATCGAAGTTCGTATAAAAACGTAATGCTCATTTTAGTAAAATATGTCCGGTCAGATTTATTTTTAAAAATTTGGCAAGTCAGACTACCCCCCAGCCGGGGCTGGGGTTTTTGTACTACAATAACCAGTCGGGGCTGGGGTACCTTCTACAAATTTGCAAATGAACACCACGAACACTACAGAAAGCCAAATTAGGCCTACACACTCCTTTCTAACAACCATACCAACCTAACCAAGGTGTAATAGGTTTACAAAAACATAAACTAATGTTTCTTACACGTTTCTAACCACATAAACAACATAAACATCAAAATTACAACCTTTAATTTCACTATTCCTATTATTTCTTCTTCTTTTGACATTCATAGCGAAATTCCTCACTGTGAATTCGTTTCTTAACCAAATTGATTCGTTCAACTTGCGTTCTTTTCGTTTCTTATCGTATTAACATATTCTAGACTCAATTTACAGTTTAGTTCACAAACGAACTACCAATTTGTGTACTTTCACAAGCCATATACATAACCAAATACACTGTAATTGATTTTTTTTCATTTTGAACATAATTAGCACACTAATTCCTTGTCTAGATACTAATTCTAACATCACAAATTTACTAATAAACACAATTAATCAGTTTGTATAACAACAATTCATCAAACATGCAATTACAGAAACTTTTGAAACTCATGAACATGAACTCTTTTTATGAACGTAAAACTCAAGATTGAGAGGTTAAACCTTTAATTGCTTGGAGATAATCCTTGATAGAAGATGAAGATTTCCTTTGAAATCACAAAACTCTTTCTCTCCTTTCTCAAGCTCTCTCTCTCTCTCTCAAACTTTCTCTGTAAACCCTCCCTTCTCTCTTTGGCCAAACCTTTTACGTAACATCAAACCAACGCTCCAAAACCCAAACGTCTAAAAACCGACGCTTTAATAATTATAATATTAATTATCAGTTATAAAATATTTAATATAATATTATTTTTATTTTTATTTTTAATTCAAATTCAAAAGCCATAAGGCTTTGTTTAGCAAAACACTTTTTAAAATAGAGACTTAATATCTTTAAGCCTTATTTGGTAAACCCATTTAAAACTACTTTAATTTATTTCAATAAATCATTTATACTATAGTTTATAGTCTCACATTATTTACTTGGATTTTTTTATCCAATCTTAATTAAATAAACAAAAGTAATTACCACAAAATTATAATTTGCATTATAATTTTACTTAATAAATTAACACGTCACTTTAATTACTAAATTAAATTAAAACAACATTCTAGCAAACCATATAATCCTTAACAACCCTCTAATTTAGTTATTAAGTTAAATTAGAGTATTATCTCATAAATTTAATTCATCACTCTTTTATCTTAATTAAGTTAATTTCTATAACTCGTAAATTATTTACTTACTAATAAATTATCCCACAAATATCTACTAAACAACAAGCACATCAATTAAAAATATTTATTTAATTCAATAAATATTTGAAATTATAAATAAAATTCTGGATTGTTACATTCTTCCCCCCTATATAAGGATTTATTCCTCGGAATCACCGAAACCCTACCTTATTCAGGTTTTTATCAAATCTCTTCGTTGAATAACTTCAACACCTTACCTTAATATATGTTTTATATTTCCTACTTCCACCATTCTTCATAATAAATTCTAGGTTTTATTTCATAACTTTCACTTGAACTTAATTATATTTTGAGTATTATATATTCTTTAACCTATTCATTTCCTTTTCTAAGGATGGTTATCATATACTTCACTCATAAACACTCAGGATATTACATTCACCCCTTCTTCTAAAAATTTCACCCTCAAAATTTTTTATTTATTAATCTTCATTCATTCAATCTAACAAAATAGATTTAATGTTAATACTTTATTCATTCCTTGGGTTCTATAACCACTATCTTACCACAAAGATCTTTCTACATTTATTATCTTTTCTATTAAAAGTTTTACATTATTCTTTGATAACTCATCTCCTTCTCATTTCAAAATTTCTTTTCTAATTTATTCAATATATTCATCATTCAGTGTCGCATTCTACGACTTACTTATTTCTAAGGAATATCATCCTTACCACGTTCTCCTTTTAGAATAACAAGAATCTTCCACAATTGCTCAATAATTGGGAAGTAGTATGAATAACTCAGGAATTTAAAAGATTCTCTAATCATGTTGAGGGATCACAAGACCTTGAACTACGTCCACGGTTATAAGTATTTATTTCAACTTAAACCTAAACAGTAATTAGACTGTAGGGACTCCCGTACTTAGGGTGTTAAGCCCTTCGTACGATGTATAGTGCACAAACATCTAAACGCATCGCGTAAAATATGTCCAAGGTTACAAGTAATCTTTCAACTTTAACCTAAACAGTTATAACTGTAGGGACTCCACGTACTTTGGGTGTTCAACCCTTCGTACCATGTATTGTGCACAAATATCTAAACGCTTCCGCGTATTCCTCTATAAAAGGGGTGTTCATCACCTCAGTTTTTCAACACCTGAATCCATACCAAAACAATTTGGTTTGGCATAACTTCTCAAGAAACACTTGAACTGCATAAACATCTTTCAATATTTGTCTAGTTGAATCAAATAGCATAGACTTCTAACAACAACTCGAACATCAATCAGAATAGTTTTATCCAATTCATATGACATATCTTTCTTAGTTTAAAGAAAACAAAAAATCTTTTTTTTTGATGACATGATACCGTATTATCTCGATAGTACGTTGAGGATTCAGTCATTATATGACTTTGTCATGCTACATCATACCATAGTGGGTTGACGATATTATGATCACATCCAACACCAGGTTCAATTGCATTGATGACTTCCTCGTTTGTCAAATCAGCATAATATTTAGTGATGCCTTAATGACTACGAAATAAAATTTAAATTTTGATATTTTTAATTCATTTTTGTCTAGCTGAAACAATTAGCATAGACATACGAACAACGGTATTTTTGTTTAAAACTCATTGGTTCCATCGTTTAATCCAATGTTATTTTTTTTAAGAAAAATAGAAGTACAAATATCAGCACGAAGTCAATAAATTTCAAAAAAAATCTAGCATAGCTAGAAGATTTGGAAAACCTATGTCTCCACCACCAACTCCACTTTCTATATTGATCCATTGCTTAATAATTTTATCTATTCCTATAATCCTCAATTCCTCATTCACAACTTATCTATACCCCAGTATAGTTCATCAAACTTACCACACGTTGGAAGTTCAGAAACTTGCCACAATAATAGGAGTTTAAGAACTTATCCTGGTAAGACCATCGGCGTCTATTCGTTGAGGGGTTCAAAAACATACATATGATTATGAGTCACCAACTTACCATAAGTATGAGTTTTAAGAACTCACACCTAATCCTAATAATATCTGACTAATCTTAGTAGTCTCTAACTATCAAATATACACATGAGAAAAGAATCACTTTTTCGCCATATATACATTGATAGCGCAACAACAACATTCCAATGATTTTCAATGTGAGAAACTGAGCGCAAGCACAAAACCCTCGCCCATACAAAGGTTTGTACCACTCAGCCATCACCTGAGTCCTCAATTAAAATCACACCTAACTCTATTTTGCTCATAACTTGCTCTTTACTCGATACAAATTCCTCGTATCACATTATCTATAACTCCTCGTGAGTTTATCTCGTACTATTTCATAGTACATTATCTTCATAGCATCAAGCTATAATTATTCAAACATTACATACCATCTTTCTATTATAACTTAAACAGATCACGTCGTGATCTTATTCTATAATCATTTCCCTTAAAAGTCTTTTCTTAACTCGTGATCGTTTTGTTTTACGATCCTCTTTCATTCCTTTTTCATCATTTACGATCTCATTTATACTTTTAATCTTACAGACTTTGTCTATTCATCATTATTCATTGTCTTGGTTATTGGAGTTAGGAAACTCACATTTCTTATCTTTATATCTCTTCAAGATTCTTCTTTAAATTTTCTTGTTTATATAACAATTCTTCCTTTAAGAATTTATAACTTCATTTATATTGCTCAACATTTCATTCGAGTTCCACATTTTCATCATGCGTAACCATTTTCTATACTTGGTACACCTCGAGTCTCTAATAGTTTCAATATGGTACGCTGAGTGGTTTCCCACAAACAACCAACAAACTAGGTTCTGAGTTGCTAGTTAGTATATACTTCCGCTCTATGAAGGAATCATTTAGCCCAGATACCATACATCAACTATTAAAAAGTACGATTGTACCATACTTAAATATAACTTTTTATTCTTAACTTCTTTATCATTCTCTTCTTATAGACATTGTCTACTTATCATCACCTTACATTCTTATTATTGGAGTTGGGTAACCCCACATTCATATTCCTTATAATTCTGTGAGATTCTTCTTTGAATCCTCTCTCGCATGTTTTAATCCCTTCTTTATAAATTTCTTAAATTACTTCTTATTGTTCAAACTCTATTTGAGCTTATTCTTTCATTATCTTCACATCTCTTCTTTAAGGTTATAGCCTAAGGTACTCTTACCTAAGGTTTCTAACCTATCAGCTTTGATACCAACTGTAACGACCCCAAAATTCATACAAATTCAAACTCTAATTTTACATCATTAAACGATAATACAACCATTGAAATTTACGGAATGATTAAAATTTTCTATTACAAACTATTCTTGTTCCCAAAATTTTCAACCTTTACATCTAAATATCTCATAATCATTTTAATACTACAAGAGTTTACATCGTAAAACGATATTATAATTCAACATTAATACATTTACCGAAACTTTAGACATGGTTTACAAGAATAATAACTTGGCTAGGATATTAAATCTTCATGTATCATATCTAATTCATGTCTTTCAAGTAGCACATAACTTTACCTTGGATCTTTAACCTGCAAAAGTGGTTATTTGCAAGGTTGAGCTCGACAGCCCAGCAAAATCTAATAGTTTTCATGCATCACATAACACATAATAACATGCGCAACATACGTCTCATAAACATTGGACTAAAATAACATACATGTTGTAGTTCATATAACAAGTATAAAGATTGAGTTTCTTACTAAATCAACATTCATTACTCAATAAACGTAGTCATAAATTGACTTTAACATTTCATACTTTCAACATATATAAAACATATCATGCTATTTGCAATAAAGATATAAAACAGTTCATCATCAAGTTCAAATAGCAAATTGGAACTGAAAGACTTGCCTTGATCGTTGTTTACCAATAATAGTTTAACAGCTTATAGTTATATGTACTTCATGTGCCCTACACAATTAAATAATCATACACATCAACTATTAGTCACATAGCAACGCATAGTAGTTGTCATGTAAACTTTACTCTACATCCCATAACCCTTCTTATTAATCAGTACACAATGTTCAATTTGATTGTGTTAACTTTCAACTTATATCTCACTATATTTCATACTCGAAGCTCATTCTAGTGTTTAAGTCTTGCTATGAATCATTATTGGTTTTATATTAAACTCATTTCATATCTTATAATATTCATTTCATTTGACTTAAAACACTTTTTACGTTCATTAACATTTGTTACAGCGTTTCGACGTTCATTCGTCATGCACTCGATTGTCTCTCTTGTGTGTGATTAGTATGCTTATACAACTTATCTAATACATCATTTATTAATGTTAAGCATCATTTTGTTTACTAACATTCATGTTTTATAACTTAGAAAACATTTTTTTATCATCAGAAGCACTACACTTGCATATGTGCATGCTCGACGCCCTCCGATTGTTCCCAAAAACACAACAGTCCTAAATATGACCATTTTGGCCCCCATTACAGACCTCATATTGAAGAACTTAAAGAATAAACGTTGTAGGTCTATTCGTTCTCGTTCCAGATCATCTTGAATCGCATCAATCGGAGTTTGTATGAAAACGTTATGCTCATTTTAGTAAAAATATATCCGGTCAGATTTTTTTTCAAAATTTGGCAAGTCAGACTACCCCCAGCCAGGGCTGGGGTACCTTCTGCAAATTCGCGAATGAACACCACGAACACTACAGAAAGCCAAATTAGGCCTATAAACTCCTTTCTAACAACCATACAACTTAACCAAGGTGTAATAGGTTTACAAAAACATAAACTAATGTTTCTAACACGTTTCTAACCACATAAAAAACATAAACTTCAAAATTACAACCTTTAATTTCACTATTTCTATTATTTCTTCTTCTTTTGACATTCATAGCAAAATTCCTCACTATGAATTCGTTTCTTAACCAAATTGATTCGTTCAACTTGCGTTTTTTTCGTTTCTTATCGTATTAACATATTCTAAACTTAATTTACAGTTAAGTTAACAAACGAACAACCAATTTGTGTACTTTCACAAGCCATATACATAACCAAATACACTATAATCGATTTTCTTTCTTTTTGAACATAATTAGCACACTAATTCATTATCTTGATGCTAATTCTAACATCACAAATTTACTAATAAACACAATTAATCAAACATGCAATTACAGAAACTTTTGAAACTCATGAACATGAACTCTTTTTATGAACGTAAAACTCAAGATTGAGAGGTTATACCTTTAATTGCTTGGAGATAATCCTTGATAGAAGATGAAGATTTCCTTTGAAATCATAAAACTCTTTCTCTCCTTTCTCAATCTCTCTCTCTCTCTCTCTCTCTCTCTCTCTCTCAAACTTTCTCTGTAACCCTCCTTTCTCTCTTTGGCCAAACCTTTTACGTAACATCAAATCAACGCTCCAAACCCCAAACGTCTAAAAACCGACGCTTTAATAATTATAATATTAATTATCAGTTCTAAAATATTTAATATATTATTATTATTATTATTATTTTAATTCAAATTCAAAAGTTATGAGGCTTTGTTTGGCAAAACATTTTTTTAAAATAAAGACTTAATATCTTTAAGCCTTGTTTGGTAAACCCATTTAAAACTACTTTAATTTATTTCAATAAATCATTTATACTATAGTTTATAATCCCATATTATTTACTTGGATTTCCATATCCTATCTTAATTAAATAAACAAAACTAATTACCACAAAATTATAATTTTCATTATAATTTTACTTAATAAATTAACACATCACTTTAATTACTAAATTAAGTTAAAACAACATTCTAGCAAACCATAAAATACTTAACAACTCTCTAATTTTGTTATTAAGTTAAATTAGAGTATTATCTCATAAATTTAACTCATCACTCATTTATCTTAATTAAGTTAATTTCTATAACTCATAAATTATTTACTTACTAATAAATAATCCCACAAATATCTACTAAACAACAAACACATCAATTAAAAATATGTATTTAATTCAATAAATATTTGAAATTATAAATAACATTCGGATTGTTACTATAAAATCTCAAATTTTACGAATAAAGATTTAATTTTCTCGAAATATTTTTTCAAAATTATGGTGTGGATTTGAGATAATATTATAATTGTGGGAAATATTTATAAATTTTGAAAAGTATGTAAGTTGTTGTAAAATATTCGATTGGTGGGGAATATTCTTTTTGTTTGGGGAATATCCGTGCGGCGGTACAATCATTAGTGGACCCCTATTAACGGAATTATTGTCGGATTGAAAAAGCGACAAAAATATTTTTATGAAAATAACGGCGGAAGTTTTACCGTTAAAAGCGCTGAACTACTTTCGGTAGTAAAAATACAAGAATACACGTGGTTGCATAAGAGTAGCACGGTATTGATTATTGATGTTTACGTGAGAAGTCACTCAGTTTTGTTCAATTATTGCTACAGTAATTGCTGCATAGTATCTCACGTTATTTGATTCAATTATTGTTAATATTTTATATATTATTAAATCTATAATTGAGAAGACAGAGTTATTAATATTATTATTTATAATATTGACGATGTCTAGAAGTTCTGTCAAGGAGAAGTTTGGTCACCTAATTGGGCGCCAATAGGGAGAAATCCTTATTGGAAAGCCCCCTCTTTCCTGGGAATGACATGGTCGATTAATATTGTGAATTATAATAATGGTGATAAATGTTGTTTTATTATTATTATAAATGTAATAAAACAGAATACTTTTTATAAAGTTTTGTTTTATTTGATTATAAATAGAATATATTATATTTTATTATGCATAGTGCCTGCATAGTAAAATCTTTTATATAAAATGTAATACTTTTTATAAAGTTTTGTTTTATTTGATTATAAATAGAATATATTATATTTTATTATGCATAGTATTTTCATAGTGCCTGCATAGTATTTGTATAGTAAAAACATTTTATACAAAATAGAATACTTTTTATAAAGTTTTGTTTTATTTGATTATAAATAGAATATATTATATTTTATTGCATAGTGCAGCATAGTATCCTTTCCATTCTCCTATAAATAGAATGCTTAGTTAGAATTGAAAATCACACCAGAAATTCAAAGAATTCTTCTTCTATAATCTTGAGCGTATTTTTTAAGAGTTTAATAAAGCTTTAGCGTAGAAAATAATGCAAGTTTTCTTCAAGTATATCCCCGCCCTACCGTCAGAATACTCTTATTTTTAAGGCAAGGGGTATTATTTCTTTCGTATTCATGAAGAGAGCTATTGTTATTCCATTCCTTATTATTATGTTGGAATAACCTGTCTATTCGAAGTACCGCAAACATGGCAAAATTCTTCTGTTATTCCATTCTTTATTATTCTGTTGGAATAACCTGTCTGTGTGGTCTATCGCATACCTAGTGAATTCTGTTGTTATTCCATTTTTTTATTATTACATTTGGAACATCCATGCATGCATGCGATTACGCATGACTGGTTTCATTCTTTATTATTACATTGGAACATCCATGCATACGGATTACATACGACTGGTTCCATTCTTTATTATTCTGTTGGAATATCCTCATCTGCATGCGGATTACGCATGACCGGTTCCATTCTTTATTACTCTCATTGGAACATCCTCATGCATGCGGATTACACATGACTGGTTTCATTCTTTATTATTATTCATTGGAACATCACGTCTGTGCGGATTACATACGACTGGTTCCATTCTTTATTATTCTCATTGGAATATCCCATCTGCATTTGATTACGCACGACTGGTTCCATTCTTTATTACTCTGTTGTAATAACTTTGTTTATGTGGATTACCAGCATCTTTGTTGGGTTTACGCGCGAAACGCATGGTGAAAATTAAAATTTTAAAGCAATTTCCGAAACCCTAAAAACAGGATCCGTGCGAAAAATAATTAATTCAGTGGTTTAGATATTATACCGATTGTTAAAGCTAGAATCGATGCGGTCAAATCTCCAACACAATTCAAACGGACTGCGTCTCTACGGTATCCACACGAATCGTCCTACGATCTGCAGAAGAAGGAATCGCGGTACTAGCCACCAATGATGAGGATTTTTGAAACTGTTTTCTCTAGTCTCTCTCTAAGAGCGGCTAGGGTTTTTGTTTTTGATTAAAAAATCCAAAGACGCTGATATATCATATATATAGCAATAAATCAGAATTAATCAAAACCCTAATCTAATTAAAATAAAATCCGAATTTAATATATATATATATATATATATATATTATATCTTAATTAAGTCTTACTAAATTAATATATATACATATACAAAGCATCCTATTAATTTAAATTCATGATTTAAATACTATCAATCATATTGATATATTTAAATTCTTACAATTTAAATTAATTCCCTTTTAATAACGTTCTTTGTGTGTGACCCTATAGGTTATTATTACGTTGGCAATAATTTTAAAATCATATTATAAAATTACAAACAGTGAGTGGCATCTAGTAATGCATCACTGCTACCCAACTAATAATAAGATCGATGATTCGATGCAACCTTTTCGTGACCAATGTTTCAATGTAATTTAATCCTTTTAACCTTAATATCCTAGATTAAACTCGAGTCATGGAATGTGTCATACTCTTCATAATTTAATCTGAGTTTTCTTGATCAATGAGTAGACTATATGAAACAAATCACTATTTGAGCATGGCCATGCATTTCATAGTCCTACCCAATCAAGAGGCCTGTGGATGTCACCCATAATATATAGGATGGTTAAATTCCATCTAGATCAATCATATTTCTCACACGATTCATGATGAACCCAATAATCACCTTTATAGTCCACCCTATTAAAGGTGACATTTGATGATATCAAAGTACATAAATTCTCGTGTAGTAATATAGCGATTTCAGGTCGGAGGACCATTACATCATTGTCACTATGAGAATTGCTAATGACACTTCGCATAATGCTCCATATAGAATTCTCATGGTGGGTCTATCCAGTACATCGTTCTCTAACATGTACCTATGCATTGACTTAATATCTCATATATTTATGACCAATGAGATTTGGTCATCAATCAATCCACATACTAGTCTCAATGCATCATTATTGTCCCATCAACAATGATACTCGACTAGGGACATTTAAGAACAATGATACTAATTGTAATTATAATCTCATGTTCAAGTCACATACTTGAAACTATATAATTTGTATCACTATTCTAAGGAATTTTATTATGTTAACAATTATATTACGCAGTAAATAAAACCATAATAAAATCATTAATTTATTCAATCAAATATAATATCAAAACGTTAAGCAATTATATCAAATAATTGGCCTCTAGGGCATAAACTCTAACACATACATGGTGAATGATCCTTTGTATTCATTCCTTAGTAACTTGTGGAAATGATCTGTCTACGTGGATTACCGCATGGCGGGCGAAAATCCATTTGTAGTTTCATATATTCTATTATACTCAGTTGGTTAAAGTTTTGGCTTCTATACTCCATGAAATTAGTGGAATATCCTTGATATTTGCGCTTCATCCAGTATCTTTTCATGAAAATATTCTTCTGAGCATTCTTGAATTTTTCTCCACAAAGCAGTATCATGTTGACAATTTGGACGTTATTGAGTTCAGGATAAATTAACTTATAAATCTTTAAAATTTATTCTTAAACTTGTTTTATTGAATTGTCATCATCATCATGCTTATATTATGTTGAAAGTCATATGTGACCTATAGTGCATAGATGGACTTGGTATGATTATAACTAGGGATTATTCGGTATAATCATGACTGTAATGTTACAAATGATGTGGAAAAAGTCCTCATTAGCCCGTAGTTCATTGATGGACAGTTTTTGGTATGATTATGGCTATGGATTCTCTTCGGCCAAGGGTACAAAGATGAATTGATTAATGGCATGATCAATACTGTTGATGAAAACACAATTATTTTTGGCCCGTAGTGCATGGATGATTCGTGGTCGTGATACTAAAGAATATCCTTGGCCTGTAGTGCAGGGATGATTTAATGATGTGGATTATTTATTAAGCTGAGTCTCAGCGATAAAAGTGATGAAAAACCTTTTAAATCATAGAAGATAGTAGATTTTATTCTCTACTTGACTCTTCTAATGGATTGCTTGTTCCGTTGTAGTTAAACTTGATGTTTGTTATATTTTATCAGTTTAACACTGTTGAAGGCTAGGGATAATTTAATCTGCATTATCTTAGTCATAATATTTCTTACTGGGCTAGTTGATCTCACTCTTTCTTTCAATGTTCTCTTCATGAAATGAGAACGTAGCTGGGACTAGTCGGGGAATGGATTGACGGTCCAGATAGTTGCATTAGTAGTCCTCACTGTTATGTGAAATAGTGTGATAATAAATGTATTGAGGACTTATTTTGAGTTTGAATATTGTCTAGAAGACAATATTTGTATTAAAACTCACAGCTCATGTTGTATATTTAAGTTTGTATTTGTATTATGTACCATGTATTCGGCGACTCAGAATGGGTGATGTATACCTATTTTGGGGGCGTCACAGTTGGTATCAAAGCTTTGGGATATGATCCCTGGCTGAGATGTGAGACAAGAACTAGGAGGGGAGAGACGGGGAATTCCTTCGCTAGTATGACCTACCTAAGTTTATTTGGTATTTAATTGGTCGGTCATAGTATAGGGATAATATGTGATATGTTAATTAACCCTTGTCTTGTGGCAGTGTTTGAAAATGACATCCGAGAATATTGAGAATAGCAATGGAGCACAGGAGACCGTTGAGTCACCACAGATCAATACCCAGAATAATGTGCAACAGGAAGATAATAATCCTCAGGTAAACAACAACACTGACCAAATGATGAACGATGGAATGTTTAGAGGCTTTATGCAATTCATGCAACATTAGGCGAGAGCAGCTCCTGTCCAAAATGTAGGTGGAAACACGGGCAACTCTCAGACAGTCACCGTTAAATAGTTCAAGGAGCTGGGACCACCGGAGTTTTTGGGAAAGCCAGAACCACTTTAGGCAGAGACGTGGATAAAGCAGATCACCAAGATATTTGATGTCTTGGAATGCTCAGAGGAGCAAAATGTTCCATTCGCCACCTTTATGTTGTGTGAAGAGGCAGATTACTGGTGGGAATATATAAAATGTACCCAGCCTGAAGCACTCAAAATGTCTTGGGAGAAGTTCGAAGAGCTGTTCAACGACAAGTACTTTCCCATAAGTATTCGTCACATGAAGGAGGTGTAGTTTATCAAGTTGGAGAAAAATAATATGACCGTGTTGCAATACGAGGCTAAATTTGAGGAGTTATCCCGGTTTGCATCCCATTTGGTCGATAATGAGGAGCGAATAACGCGAATGTTTCTAAGAGGTTTGAAACCCGATATACGTCAATACCTCATTTCTCATAAACATTGTTTATATTCAGATGTTGTGAATAGGGCTCAGTTATTGGAGCGCAATAATGAGTCAGCACAACCAAAAGGTAACGAGCAACAACACGATAATAATCGTACCGGTGGCAACGGCCATCGGAACAATGATAACCATCGTGGGGGAAATTATCATGCCAAGAATGGTAACCACTTCGGTGGTAATCATGGCCAGATAATAGAAGTTGAAATTTCAAGAAGAGAAGGTTCAATAATAATAGAAAGACAGCAGAACTAACACAATATTCAAAGGAAGAAGAACGACCACCGGTCGTATGTTTCAAATGCGGACATGAGGGACACATCCGTCCAAACTGTACGCAGCAATCCAAAACGTGTTTCAATTACGGAAAAGAAGGTCACCTAGCTCAATTTTGTCATGTAGTGAAGTCAAGTCCAACTGGGATAGTGATGCCAAAGGATGTCTCAGACAAGTCAAAGCTGGTAGTTTAAGTGAGAGCGTTTATCAAGGAACCCAAACGAGGTTATTACGGGTAAGTTAATCATAAGCTCTTGCAAAATCTATACCTTATTAGATACTGGTTCTACACATTCTTTTATCTCTCTTGCTTGCGCTCAATGTTTAAATTTGACTCTGGAGAAATTAGACTTTGACTTATCTGTTGAAACTCCATTTGGAGAAACCTTCGCTACATCCACTGTTTATAAATCTTGTTGATTCAAATCGACACTTTCACGTTACCTGTCGATCTTATCTCTTTGAAAATAATTGCCTTTGACGTGATTTTAGAAATCGACTGGTTAACTATTCATCGTGCTAAAATTGATTATTTTCATAAGGTTGTTAGGTTTTATATTCCTAACCAGCATGTTATAAGAATTCAAGCAACCAAACCACTAAAGTTAATCACTGTTATATCAAGCCATAAGTAAAGAGCCCCGATCCTTTTGTTGTTGACTTCCTTGTATGGAATGCACCGAAGCCAGACTTTCTGTAGGCGATACTGTGAATGATGATGGCAAGTTGATATGTATCAATGTGACGTGTTATCAAAGTCTTGGATGAGAGTCACAGTTTTGAATGATATTTCTGTCGTTAATAAATTTCCTGACGTATTCTTGAAGACTTCTTAGCCTACCCCTTGAATGTGAAATCGAATTTTGTATTGACCCCAGTACAAAACCCATTTCTAAAACCCTCAATTATTTCTTTACCTAAAATGATCGTATAATGTGGCAAGGATGTTGGCTCGAGCTGTTGAAGATTACGATCGTACCATTCAATATCATTGTGGAAGAGCAAACGTGGTAGCTAACGCATTGAATAGAAGATCGTATGTGTTTACAAGTGCGATGTTATTAACACAAAAACCCATTTCGTATAACTTACAAATGATAAAAATAAAGTTAAAGACTCTAGGGACCCATGTGAAGATAAAGAAAATTCGATTAAAATAGACTTTAATCGATAAAGTTAAAGCCGCTCAAACTACACACCTGGAGCTGATGAATACGAAGAAGAAGGTTCAAGAAGGCGTTATTCTAGAAGCAAGAGTCGATGAAGAGAGGAAATCTCAACCCTCGATTTAATTGGCCCATTTGAAATCCTCGATCGAGTAGGAACTGTGGCCTATAGACTCATTTTACCGCCAAGTATGTCGCGTGTTCATAACATTTTTTTTCCTTATCGATGTTACGTAAATATGTGGACGACCCGAATCACGTTATTAAATTAGAACTAGACGAGATAGCAGAAGATTTAACGTATGAGGAGATACATGTTAAAATCTTGGATAAGAGGGATCGTATTCAACACTCAAAGGTTATACCTCAAGAGTTAGAATCTGGCAAAGTGTCCTCATTTGTTTGGCATACCAGGTACGTACGTAAATTTCGAGGGTGAAATTTTATAAGGAGGGGAGATTGTAAAATCCCAAATTTTACGAATAAAGATTTAATTTTCTCGAAATATTTTTTTCAAAATTATGGTGTTGATTTGTGATAATGTTATAGTTGTGGGTAATATTTATAAATTTTGAAAAGTATGCAAGTTGTTGTATAATATTCGATTGGTCGGGGAATATTCTTTTTGTCGGAGAATATCTGTACGACTGTACAATCATTGGTGGACCCCACAACGGAATTATTATCGGATTGAGAAAACGATAAAAATATTTTTATGAAAATAATGGCGGAAGTTTTACCGTTAAAACTGTTGAACTACTCGGTAGTAAAAGTACAGTAATATGTGTGGTTGCATAGTAGCACACGGTATTGATTATTAATGCTTACGTGAGAAGTCACTCAATTTTTTTCAATTATTGCTACAATAATTATTGCATAGTATCTCACGTTATTTGATTCAATTATTGTCGATATTTTATATATTATTAAATCAATAATTGAGATGACAGAGTTATTAATATTATTATTTGCAATATTGACGATGTCTAGAAGTTCTGTCAATGAGAGGTTTGGTCACCTAATTGCGTGTCAAATAGGGAGAAATCCTTATTGGAAAGCTCCCTCTTTCCTGGGAACGACCTAGTCGATAAATATTGTGAATTATAATAATGGTGATAAATGTTGTTTTATTATTATTATAAATGTAATAAAATGTAAAACTTTTATATAAAAATGTATAATTTTTATAAAGTTTTGTTTTATTTGATTATAAATAGAATATATTATATTTTATTATGCATAGTGTTTCAGATATAGTACTGTAGTAAAATCTTTTTATATAAAAAATAGAATACTTTTTATAAAGTTTTGTTTTATTTTATTATAAATAGAATATATTATATTTTATTATGCATAGTGTTTGCATAGTGCCTCGCATATTGTTTTGCATAGTAAAAATTTTTATATAAAATAGAATACTTTTTATAAAGTTTTGTTTTATTTGATTATAAATAGAATATATTATATTTTATTTTATAGTGCAAAGATAAGATCCTTTCCATTATCCTATAAATAGGATTCTTAGTTAGAATTGAAAATCACACCAGAAATTCAGAGAATTCTTCTTCTATAATCTTGAGCGTATTTCTTTAGAGTTTAAGAAAGCTTTGAACGTAAAAAATAGTGCAAGTTTTCTTCAAGTATATCCCCGCCCTACCGTCGGAATACTCTTCTTTTTAAGGTAAGGGGTATTATTTCTTTCGTATTCATGAAGAGAGCTATTGTTATTCCATTCCTTATTATTATGTTGAAATAACCTGTCTATGCGAAGTACCGCATACATGGAGAAATTTTTCTGTTATTCCATTCTTTATTATTCTGCTGAATAACTTTATGCATCTTGGCCTATCGCATGCCTGGTGAATTCTGTTGTTATTCCATTCTTTATTATTCTGTTGGAACATCCTGTCTGTGCGGATTATGCATGACCTGGTTCCATTCTTTATTATTCTGTTGGAACATCTTGTCTATACGGATTACGCATGACCTGGTTCCATTCTTTATTATTCTGTTGAAATATCCTATCTGTGCGGATTACACATGACCTGGTTCCATTCTTTATTACTCTATTGGAATAACCTGTTTATGTGGATTACCGCATGCATGGTGAATGATCCTTTGTATTCATTCCTTAGTAACTTGTGGATATGATCTATCTACGTGGATTACCGCATGGCGGGCGAAAATCCATTTGCAGTTTCATATATTCTATTATACTAAGTTGGTTAAAGTTTTGGCTTCTATACTCCATGAAATTAGTGGAATATCCTTGATATTTGCGCTTCATCCAGTATCTTTTCATAGAAATATTCTTCTGAGCATTCTTGAATTTTTCTCCACAAAGTAATATCATGTTGACAATTTGGACGTTATTGAGTTCATGATAAATTAACTTATAAATCTTTAAAATTTATTCTTAAACTAGTTTTATTAAATTGTCATCATCCTCATGCTTATATTATGTTGAAAGTCATCTGTGGCATGTAGTGCATAGATGGACTTGGTATGATTATAACCATGGATTATTCGGTATAATCATGACCGTAATGTTACAAATGATGTGGAAAAAGTCCTCATTGGCCCGTAGTGCATTGATGGACATTTTTTGTTATGATTATGGCTATGGATTCTCTTCGGCCAAAGGTGCAAAGATGAATTATTTTATGGCATGATCAGTACCATTGATAAAAACACGATTATCTTTGGCCCCTAGTGCATGGATGATTCGTGGTCGTGATACTAAAGAATATCCTTGGCCTGTAGTGCAGGGATGATTTAATGATGTGGATTATTTATTAAGCTGAGTCTCAGCGATAAAAGTGATGAAAAACCTTTTAAATCATAGAAGATAATAAATTTTATTCTCTACTTGACTCTTCTAATTGATTGCTTGTTCCGTTGTAGTTAAACTTGATGTTTGTTATATTTTATCAGTTTAACACAGTTGAAGGCTAAGGATAATTTAATCTGCATTATCTTAGTTATAATATTTCTTACTGGCTAGTTAAGCTCACTCTTTCTTTCAATGTTCTCTTCAGGAAATGAGAACGTAGCTGGGACTAGTCGGGGAATGGATTGACGGTCCAGATGGTTGCATTAGTAGTCCTCACTGTTCTGTGAAATAGTGTGATAATAAATGTATTTATGACTTATTTTGAGTTTGAATACTGTCTAGAAGATAATATTTGTATTAAAACTCACATCTCATGTTGTATATTTAAGTTTGTATTTGTACTCTGTACCATGTATTTGGCGACTCAGAATGGGTGATGTATACCTATTTTGGGGGCATCACAGTTATAATATTCGTACGATGGCGCAACCAATTGTGGTCCCCATAACGGAAAACTGTTGGATGAAGAAAACGACAAGTATGAGTTTTTTTATAAATAACGGCGTAGTTGTTACCGTTAACACTGTTGGAATACCCGGTGGTTAAGGTACAGTAATACGCGTGGTTGCACAGTAGCACACGGTATTGCACAGTATTTGTGAATTATTGATTCTTACATAAGAAGGCACTACTCAATAATTGTTACAGTAATTACTATTAAATATTTTATTTTATTGATTCAATAATTATTGCGTTGATATTTTATATTATTGGTGTTTCAATAATTGTCACTCCATAGTATTTCCCATCATCAGATCAATAATTCATATTATTTGAATAATATTATTAGATAGCATTATTGACAATATCTAAGGAAGTTATGTCTAGGAAAAGGGGTTTGGTCACCTAATTGCGCGCTAGTAAGGAGAAATCCTTATTGGAAAGCTCCATCTTTCCTAGGAACGACTTGGTTGTCATTATTGTGATTCTGTAATATTATTTATGAAGAATTAATTATTGATTTATATGATAAGAAAATATTTATTTTATGTGGATATAAATGAAGGAATTAATGTTGAGGTATTTTATCAGTATTTTGTCGGAATGGAGGTATTATGTAACAATCAAAATTTCAAATTGTAATATTAAACATTTATTGAATTATATAAATATTTATTTCATGTATTTATTGTTGAAATGGATGTAATATATATTTTATTGATGTGATTATTATTAGTAAATATTTATGAATTAAATTTATTAGATAATATTCTAAATTAAATTAATTTATAATTTAAAGACTTGTAATATAACATGAGATGTTATATTATTGTGTTGAGTTAATAATTTAAATGGTATATTAAATTATGAAATAAAATTATAATGAAATTATAATTTTGTGTTATTTATTTAAATGGTATATTTAATTAAAATATAGTGTATAACTAATTTATTTGATTAATGTTGGACATGGAGAGCCAAATAAATAATATGTGATTATAAATTATAAACTAAATTGTTTATTAAAATAATTAAAGTAGTTTTTATGACACCCCCAAATCCGGGTTACCTGACTCCCAAGTGTGGTGTTCACGATCCACAATATAATATGTGAGACCCCAAATTTTATGAATAAAGATTTAAATTTCTCGAAATATTTTTTTGAATATTATGGAATGAATTTGATATAATGTTATAGTTGTGGGTAATATTTATAAATTTTGCAAAGTACGCAAGTTGTTATATAATATTCGATTGGTCAGAGAATATTCGTTTTAACAGGGAATATTCGTACAATGACACAATCATTGGTGGACCCAACAACGTTGTCGGATTGAGAAAATGATAAAAATATTTTATGAAAATAATGGCGGAAGCTTTACCGTTAACTGTTGAAACACCCGGTGATAAAAGTACAGTAATATGCGTGGTTGCATAGTAGCACACGATATTGATTATTGATGCTTATGTGAGAAGTCACTCAGTTTTGTTCAATTATTGCTACAGTAATTGCTGCATAGTATCTCACGTTATTTGATTCAATTATTGTCGATATTTTATATATTATTAAATCAATAATTGAGATAACAAAGTTATTAATATTATTATTTGCAATATTAACGATGTCTAGAAGTTCTGCCAATGAGAGGTTTGGTCACCTAATTGCGCGCCAATAGGGAGAAATCCTTATTGGAAAGCCTCCTCTTTCCTGTGAACGATCTGATCGATTAATATTGTGAATTATAATAAAGGTGATAAGTTTTGTTTTATTATTATTATAAATGTAATAAAATAGAAAACTTTTTATATAAAACAGAATACTTTTAAAAAATTATTTGTTTTACTAGACTATAAATAGAATATATGATATTCTATTATGCATAGTATTTTCATAGTGTCTGCATAGTGTTTGCATAGTAAAATCTTTTTATATAAAACAAAATACTTTTATAAAGTTATTTGTTTTATTAGACTATAAATATAATATATAATATTCTATTATGCATAGTGTTTGCATAGTGCCTGCATAGTGTTTGCATAGTAAAATCTTTTTATATAAAACAGAATACTTTTATAAAGTTATTCGTTTTATTAGATTATAAATAGAATATATTATATTTTATTTAAAAGATTTTGTTTTATTAGAATATTTTATTAATACTGCATAGTAAATCAATATGGACCGTCCGTTTAAAAGTAAATCAATCTGGACCATTCATGAATTAGTTACTATTCAGTCCATTCTCCTATAAATAGAAGCTCATTCCTTCATTATTTCTTACGAATTTACTGAAACTCTAGAGAGAGAAACTATAGAGAGAAAGAAGAAAAGTATTCTGTTACTTCACTACTCCTATATCCAGTTTCTTCTAAGGTAAGGGATATTATTTGTTGTACTCGTAAGGGGTATTATTCTTTCGTATTCATGAAGAGAGTTATTTTCTTTCAATACTTGTAAGGGTTGCTATTTCATTCTTTATTATTATGTTGGAATAACCTGTCTATGTGAAGTACCGCATACATGGTGAAAATCTTCATTATTCCATTCTTTATTATTCTGTTGAATAACTCGTATGCATGCGATCTATCGCATGCCAGTGAATTACATTGTTATTCCATTCTTTATTATTACTCATTGGAACATCCATCGTGCGCGGATTACACACGACACGTTCCATTCTTTATTATTATTACATTGGAATATCCTCGTGCAGTAAAATTACGCATGACTGGTTCCATTCTTTATTATTCATTGGAATATCCTCGTATGTATGCAAGGGTTATCACCTGGTTCCATTCTTTATTATTTTATTGAATAACACGTGCATGCGGATTACGCATCACCGTGAATTCTTTTGTTATTCCATTCTTTATTATTCATTTGAATAATCTATCTACGTGGATTACCGCATGGCGGCAAAAATCCATTTGCGGTTTCATAAATTCTATTATACTTAGTTGGTTAAAGTTTTGGCTTCTATACTCCATGAAATTAGTGGAATATCCTTGATATTTGCGTTTCATCCAGTATCTTTGTGACGCCCCTAAAATTAGGTATACATCACCCATCTTGGGTCGACACTTACATGGTACAGAATTTAAATACAACTTATTAACATAACTGTCGTGTACAATACGACATAAACTGTGAGTTTAAATACAAATATCGCCTACTAGATATTATACAAACTCAAACAAAAGTCCTCATTACAGCTTATTATCACACTATTTTACGTAATAGTGAGGACTACTAATGCTATCTTCAGACCATCACTGCTTCCCCGACTCGTCCCAAATATATTATCATTTCCGAAGAGAACAAAGAAAGAAAGGGTGAGCTCAACTAGCCCAAGAAGAAATATTATGACTAAGATAATGCGTAATAAATTATCAATAGTCTTCAATAATGTTAAACCGATAAAATACAATAGACAACCACCGGTTTAATCATAGCTTAATATGCAATCCATTTAAAAGAGTCAAGTAGAAAATAAAGTCTACTATCTTTTAGGTTTTAAAAGGTTTTTCATCATCGCTTATAGTGAGACTCACTTTTAATAAATATTTCACATCATCGAATCACCCCACACTACTACGGCCAAGGATATTCTTTAAGATCACGACCACAATTATTCATGCACTCACGGGCAAGAATATTTGTGTATTCATTAATGGTCATGATCATGCCAACAATCGTCCATCAATGCACTACTGACCAATCGAGGATTTTTATCACACATTTGTAACATTACTACCATGATTACACCGAATAGTCTCTCGGTCATAATCATACCAAGTCCATCTATGCACTACAGCCACGATGACTTTCAAAAAAAATATAAACATGAGGATGATGACAATGATATAAGAATTCAATAAAACAAGTTCAAGAATTATTAACGCCTAAATTATCAACGTGATACTGTTTTGTAGAGTAAAATTCAAGAATGATCAGAAGAATATTTCCATGAAAAGATACTGGATGAAACGCAAATATCAAGTATATTCTACTAATTTCATGGAGTATAGAAGTCAAAGTTTTAACCAACTGGGTATAATAAAGAATGGAATAACAAAAGAAATCACCATGCATGCGATAGACCGCATGCATGTGTTATTCCAATGAATAATAAATAACGGAACCAGTCGTGAAAATTCACACAAGCATGTGATGTTCCAATGTAATAATAAAGATGGAACTGCATCCGATTAAAACACACGTGATAGGATATTCCAACAGTAATAATAAAGATTTTAACCAGTCCTGTGTAAAACACACGCATGTGATGTTCCACCAAAATAATAAAGATTTTAACCAAGTCCTGTAAAACACATGCATGTGATGTTCCAACAGTAATAATAATAAAGATTTTAACCAGTGTCCGGTGTAAAACACACGAGCATGTGATGTTCCAACAGTAATAATAGAAGAATGTCACCAAGTATAGGGTAAACCACTTATACAAAGGTTATTCCAATGTAATAATAAGCAATGGAATAACAATGCTTCTCTTCATGAATAAGAAAGAATAACACCCCTTACATTTGGTAGGAGATTGAATATCGCAAAGAAGTGTAGTAACAAAATACTCTTCTTCTTTCTCTCTTATTCTCTCTATACTTTCTCTCTCTATAGCTTGAATGAATTAAGTGAAAATAATGAAGCCCTAGGCCTCTATTTATAGAAGATTTCTAGCTTAGCACCGCCGTGAAAAAGGCAAGTGGCTCGACGAATGGTTTCGCGCTTTGTAATGTGAAACGACAAGTGGTTCGACGTCTGGTAAAGGTAATTACTATTAACGAAGGTAAATACTATTGACGAAGGTAAATACTATTCACAAGGGTAATTACTATTGATTTAAGGTAATTACTATTGACGAAGGTAAATACTATTCACAAGGGTAATTACTATCGACGAAGGTAATTACTATTCACAAAGGTAATTACTATTGATGAAGGTAATTACTATTGATTTGAAGGTAAATACTATCGACGAAGAGACTCTTAGATGATGACATATAGAGCCCCCATAAAATAATCAAACTTACCACAAAAATCATTTTTTTTCATCAACACATATTTAATCTTTCAACAATTATTAATCATTTATAACTTGTCGTCTCAATTATTGATTTAATACTATAACATATTATACTGATGATAATCGTGACAATAATTGAATCAATAATATAAGAGATATGATGCAAAGAATTCTCGTAGCAATAATTGAGCATAGGTGAGTGACTTCTCACGTAAGCATCAATAATCAATACCGCAGCTACTACTTAACTACGCTAGACATCGTATTTTTTTTACCAACGTAGTTTCAACAGCTTTTATCTAAGGTAACACCTCTCCGCCGTTATTTTTATAAAATATTTTTGTCGCTTTCTCAATCCGACAATAATTACATTTTGGGGTCCACCAATGATTGAGCCATTGTATTTAATATTCCCTAACAAAAAGAATATTCCCTAACAAACGAATATTTTATAACAACTTGCATACTTTGCAAAATTTATAAATATTACCCACAACTATAACATTATATCAAATTTATTCCATAATATTCAAAAATAATATTTATAGAAAATTCATCTTTATTTATAAAAGTCGGGTCTTACAACCTCCCTTCTTATGAAATTTCGCCCTCGAAATTAGGGTACGACTGGTATGTCAAGAGGTAAGGATACCTTGATTTCATTTCAGATTCTAACTCCCAAGTCATTTCCTCAACATCGTGGTTCCTCCACAAAACTTTGACTTGAGGTATAACCTCGGAGCGTAGAATATGTTCCTTCTTATCCAAAATTTGAACAGAACCTCTTCATACGTCAAATCTTCCGCTATTTCGTCCTCGGCTCTAACTCAATAATATGGTTCGGGTCTTTCACATATTTACGTAATATAGATATGTGAAAAACGTTATGAACACGAGACATATTTGGCAGAAAGCGAGTCTATAGGCCACGCTTCCTACTCGATCGAGGATTAAAATGGACCGATGAATCGAGGGTTAAGTTTTCCTCTTTTCCAAATCTTGTAACTCCTTTCCATGGAGCAACTCTTAACAACACATGATCTCCTATATCGAATTCCACGTCCTTTCGATGAAGATCAAAGATAACTCTTTTATGTCGATTTTGTGAGGTTTTTATACGTTGTTTGGATCGTTTGAATCTTTCCGTAGTCATACGCACCAACTCCTATTCCCAACAACGTTGCTTCACCCACCTCATCCCAAAGATACCGAGAACGACACTTTCTTCCATACAACGCTTCGAATGGAGCCATGCCAATACTTGCTTGATAACTATTGTTGTAGGAAAACTCCACCAATGGTAAGAACTTGTCCCAACTCCCTTGAAATCAAGGACACAGAGTCTTAATAGATCTTCAAGAGTTTGAATAGTCCTCTCCGACTGTCCGTCCGTCTGAGGATGATATGCCGAAGCTAAATCGTAAGTCTGTGCCCATAGCTTTTTGCAAACTAACCCAAAATCGTGAAGTGAATCTTGGGTCTCGATCGAAACTATGGATACCGGCAGATACCATGCAGCCTTTACAATCTCGTTTATGTACATAATGAGCAAGACGTTCAAGTGTATAAGTTTCTCGATCGGTAAGAAATGTGCGACTTGGTCAACCTATCAACAATGACCCAAATCGCATCAATGCCTTGAGAAACCTTAGGAAGACCGTGAATCGAAATCCATGGTAATGTGCTCCCACTTCCATTCTCGAATTTCAAGTGGTTGCAATGGACCTTTTGGTACTTGATGCTCGCTTTAACTCGTTGACAAATTAGACACCTTGAGATAAACAAATATATCTCTCTCTTCATATTGCTCCACCAAAATGTATGACGAATATCATGATACATTTTGGTACTCCCAGGATGGATTGCAAATGGTGTGTTGTGTGCCTCCATCATGATATTATACTTTAAATTAGGGTCGTTAGGAACACAAAGTCTGGAGTTGACTCAAGTATTCCTTCTTCATCGATTCTTGCTTCCTAAGATAGCACCTTCTTGCACTTTCTTCCTCATACGCATCGCCTTCTGTGTCCAGTAGCTTGAAGCGACTTTTAACTTTATCAATTAAAGTCGGTTCTACTCGTATACTCGCTATCATCACATGCGTCCCCTCGAGTCTTTAATTCTATCTCCATCCTTTGCAAGTCACACAAAATGGGCCTCATACGACAATATCGCACTCGTATTTGCATATGATTTTCTACTCAATGCGCCGCCTACCACGTTCGCTTTTCCGTGATGGTATTGGATGGTATGATCATAATCTTTCAATGCTTCAAGCCAACGTCGTTGTCGCATGTTGAGTTCCTTTTGAGTGAAGAAATATTTGAGGCTTTTATGATCCGTAAAGATCTCCACTTTCTCCCCATACAAGTAATGCCTCCAAATTTTAAGTGCAAGAAACACAATGCCAATAACTCTCTAGATCATGAGTAGGATAATTCCTCTCATATTCTTTGAGTTGTCATGAGGCATAGGCTATTACTTTTCCATGTTGCATGAGAACACATCCCAACCCTTTGCTCAAGCATCATCAGAGATGACAAATCCCTCCGAGCCGATGGTATTGTCGTAACAGTCTTGAAATAAGTCTCCTCTCGAGTTCTTAAAAACTCTTCTCACATTCTTCGCTCCAACCGAACTTTGTATCTTTCCGAGTCACCGAAGTCGATGGAATAGCGATTCGAGAAAATCCTTCCACGAATCTCCGATAATAACCAAATAAACCGAGAAAGCTACGTGACTTCTATCATCGATTTAGGTTGTTCCCACTTTGAATAGCTTCAATCTTTGGCTTTGGTCAATGATATTCCATGACTTGATACCACGTGCCCAAGGAATGCTACTTCTTCAAGCCGTAACTCGCATTTCTTCAACTTGGCATAAAGCTTATATTCACGAAGCTTTTGGAGTGTCACCTCAAGTGTTGCTCATGATCTTCACGGCTTTTGGAATAAATAAGGATGTCATCAATAAAGACGACCACAAAGTGATCTAAATATTCCTTGAATACTCGGTTCATCATATCCATGAAGGCGTTAGGAGCATTAGTCAATCCAAAGGACATGACTAGGAATTCATAATGCCCGCATCGAGTTCCTCGAAAGCCGCCTTTGGAATGTCACGGCTTCTAATCTTCAATTGGTGATATCCTAACGAAGATCAATCTTTGAAAAGAATTTGGCTCTTGCAATCGGTCAAACAGTCATCAATACGTGGCAATGGATACCTATTTTTGATGGTGACGTGATTCAACTCCCGATAATCAATACAAAGTCGCATACTCCCATCTTTCTTCTTCACGAATAGTAATAGAGCACCCCAAGGAGAAGTACTAGGGACGAATAAAGCCAATGTCTAACAATTCCTCGCAGCTGGGTCTTTAACTCCTCAAGTTCAATAGAGCCATTCGATATGGGGCTTTGGAAATAGGTTTTGTACCGGGTTCAAGGTCGATACAAAATTCAATTTCACGCCTGGGGTAGGCCAGAAGTTCTTCTGGGAATACGTCGTGAAATTTATTAACAATAGGAATATCGCTTAAAACCGACGTATTTTTATTTAAATCGCGGATATGAGCTAAGAAAGCTTGACATCCGCTTTTTCAATAAACGAATAGCTTTATGGCTTGAGATGACCGTGATTAATTTTAATGGTTTGGTCGTTTGAATTCGCATAATAGGTTGATTAGGAATATGAAAGCTAACAACCTTACGAAAACAATCAATTTTTGCATGATAAGTAGTTAACCAATCAATCCCTGTAATCACGTCCAAATGCAAGTATTTTTAATGAAATAAGATCGACAGTAATGTGAGGGTACCGATTTGAACCAAACAAGACTTATAAACAAAGGGATGTAATGAAGGTTTCTCCCAACGGAGTTTCCACAGATAAGTCAAAGTCTAATTTCTCCGAGTCAAATTTAATCGATGAGCGCAAGTAGGAGAAATAAAAGAATGGGTAGAACCCCAGATCAAATAAAGTAAAGACTTCATTAGAGTTTATGATAAGCTTACCCGTGATGACCTCATTCGGATTCCTTGCTCTTTGGGAGGTCACAACAAATGCTCTCCTTGCAGACTACCGGCTTTTGAATTTTCTCGGGACGGCCTTTGGTGCCTCCATCCTAGCTGAATTTGTCTTCGATGAAACGACAAAATCGAGCTAAGTGACCTTCTTTCCACAATTATAACATGCTTTGACTAGCATGACGCAGCTTTGATCGATGTGTCCCTCTCCTCGCATTTGAAGCATATGATAGGTGGTCTTTCTCCTTCCTTAACAATGGGTGCCGGGTCGACGCTTTCCATCATTGTTGAATCTCCTTTTCTTGAAATGTCCATTCTTATTGTTTTGGCCTCGATTACCACCGGCGTGGTTACCATATCCGCCTCATTGATTCCTCCACGCTTGTTGTCACCGCCTCGATGACTATTCTCACCGGTATTATAATTTTGCGCTTACCGCTTCTTTTTTAGTCATGCGTTGACTCATTATCGCGCTCCCACTAATCGAGCCCTATTTACAACATCTCAATACAAACACGCTTTATAAGAAATAAGATGTTGGACGTATCTCCTGCTTCAAACCTCTTAAAAACATTCGCGTCATTCTCTCTTCATTATCCACCAAGTGGGACGAAAACGTGATAACTCCGTAAATTTTGCCTCGTATCATGACACTGGCCATATATTGTTTTGTTCCAACTTGATAAACTCCACCTCCTTCATGTGGCGAATACTTTCGTGAAAGTATTTGTCGTTGAATGACTCCCCGAACTTCTCCCAAGATATCTTCAAGACAAATTGTTGAGTACGCTTTCTGGATTCCCACCAAGAATCCGCCTCCCGCGCAACATAAAAGGCGTGAAGGGAACCTTTTGCTCCTCGAGAGCATCCCAAGACATCAAATATCTTGGTAATCTGCTTTATCCATGCTTCCGCCAAAGTGGTTTTGGCTCTCCTTAAACTCCGGTGGTCCCAGCCTCCTTAAATTGTTTAGCGGTGACCGCCCGAGAGTTTTCGTGTTTCCACCCGTTTTTTGGACAGAGTCGCTCTCATCTTCATTTGTTGATAAATTGCATAAAGCCTCCGAACATTTGATCATTCGTCATTTGGTCAAGGTTGTTGTTTGCATGAGGATTGTCGCCTTCCCGATGCACATTATCCTCGATTATTGATATGTGGTGAATCAACAATCGCTCAGGCGCTCCATCAAGTATTCTCAACATTCTCGATGTCATTTTCAGATATCGCCACAAAACAAAAGGTTAATTGACATGTAACAAATTATCCCTATCTTCCGACCAACCAATAAAATATCACATAAACTTAGGTAGGTCATACTAGCGTAAGGTATTCCCTCTCTCCCCTCCTAGTACTATTCTCACATCTTAGCCAGAGGATCATATCCTAAGCTCGATACCAACCGTGACGCCCCAAAATTAGGTATACATCACCCATCTTGGGTCGACACTTACATGGTACGTAATTTAAATACAACTTATTAACATAACTGCTGTGGTATAATACGACATAAATCGTGAGTTTAAATACAAATATCGCCTACTAGATATTATACAAACTCAAACAAAAAGTCCTCATTATATTATTATCACACTATTTTACGTAATAGTGAGGACTACTAATGCTATCTTCAGACCATCACTGCGTTTCCCAGGCTCGTCCCCAAATATATTATCATTTCAAGAAGAAACAAAGGAAAGAAAGGGTGAGCTCAACTAGCCCAAGAAGAAATATTATGACTAAGATAATGCGTAATAAATTATCAATAGTCTTCAATAATGTTAAACCGATAAAATACAATAGATAACCGGTTTAATCGCAGCTGAATATGCAATCCATTTAAAAGAGTCAAGTAGAAAATAAAGTCTACTATCTTTTAGGTTTTAAAAGGTTTTTCATCATCTTCGTTTATAGTTGAGACTCGACTTTTAATAAATATTTCACATCATCGAATCACCCCTCGCACTACTACTACCAAGGATATTCTTTAGTATCACGACCACAATTATTCATGCACTACGGGCCAAGAATATTTGTGTATTCATTAATGGTCATGATCATGCCAACAATCGTCCATCAATGCACTACTACCAATCGAGGATTTTTATCACATCATTTGTAATATTACGGTCATGATTACACCGAATAGTCTCTCGGTCATAATCATACCAAGTCCATCTACGCACTACTGTGCCCACGATGACTTTCAAAAAAATATAAACATGAGGATGATGACAATGATATAAGAATTCAATAAAACAAGTTCAAGAATTATTAACGTCTAAATTATCAACGTTGATATTGCTTTTGTAGAGTAAAATTCAAGAATGATCGTAAGAATATTTCCATGAAAAGATATCGGATGAAACGCAAATATCAAGGATATTCTACTAATTTCATGGAGTATAGAAGTCAAAGTTTTAACCAACCGGGTATAATAAAGAATGGAATAACAAAAGAAATCACCATGCATGCGATAAAGACGCATGCATGTGTTATTCCAATGTAATAATAAATAACGGAACCAAAGTCGTGAAATTCACACCGGCGTGATGTTCCAATGTAATAATAAAGATGGAACCCGGTCCTGGTGTAAAACACACGAGATAGGATATTCCAATGAATAATAAAGATTTTAACCAGTCCTGTAAAACACACGATGTGATGTTCCAATGTAATAATAAAGATTTTAACCAGTCCTGTAAAACACACGAGCAGTGATGTTCCAATGTATAATAATAAAGATTTTAACCAGTCCTGTAAAAACACATGCATGTGGATGTTCCAACAGTAATAATAGAAGAATGTCACCAAGTATAGGGTAAACCACTTATACAAAGTTATTCCAATGTAATAATAAGCAATGGAATAACAACAGCTTCTTCATGAATAAGAAAGAATAACACCCTTACATTTGGTAGGAGATTGAATATCGCAAAGAAGTGTAGTAACAAAATACTCTTCTTCTTTCTCTCTTATTCTCTCTATACTTTCTCTCTATAGCTTGAATGAATTCGTGAAAAATAATGAAGCCCTAGGCCTCTATTTATAGAAGATTTCTAGCTTAGCACCGCCGTGGTGAAAAGGCAAGTGGCTTCGACGAATCGGTTTGACGCCTTTGTAATGTGAAACGACAAGTGGTTCGATCGTCGGTAAAGGTAATTACTATTAACGAAGGTAAATACTATTGACGGTAGGTAAATACTATTCACAAGGGTAATTACTATCGACGAAGGTAATTACTATCGATTTAAGGTAAATACTATTCACAAGGGTAATTACTATCGACGAAGGTAATTACTTATTCACAAGGGTAATTACTATTGATGAAGGTAATTACTATTGACGAAGGTAAATACTATCGACGAAGAGACTCTTAGATGATGACATATGAGCCCCCATAAAATAATCAAACTTACCACAAATCATTTTTTTTCATCAACACATATTTAATCTTTCAACAATTATTAATCATTTATAACTTGTCGCCTCAATTATTGATTTAATACTATAACATATTATACATGATGATAATTTGACAATAATTGAATCAATAATATAAGAGATATGATGCAAAGAATTATCAGTAGCAATAATTGAGCATAAATTGAGTGACTTCTCACGTAAGCATCAATAATCAATACCGTGTGCTACTATGCAACTACGCCAGACATCGTATTTTTTACCACCGGGTAGTTCAACAGCTTTAACAGAACACCTCCGCCGTTATTTTTTATAAATATTTTTGTCGCTTTCTCAATCCGACAATAATTACGTTGTAGGGGTCCACCAATGATTGAGCCATTGTACGAATATTCCCTAACAAAAAGAATATTCCCAACAAAACGAATATTTTATAACAACTTGCATACTTTGCAAAATTTATAAATATTACCCACAACTATAACATTATATCAAATTTATTCCATAATATTCAAAAATAATATTTATAGAAAAATTCATCTTTATTTATAAAAGCTGGGGTCTTACAACCTTTTCATGGAAATATTCTTCTAAGCATTCTTGAATTTTACTACACAAAGCAGTATCATGTTGACAATTTGGACGTTATTGAGTTCAGGATAAATTAACTTATAAATCTTTAAAATTTATTCTTGAACTTGTTTTATTGAATTGTCATCATCCTCATGTTTATAATATGTTGTCTATGGCCTGTAGTGCATAGATGGACTTGGTATGATTATGACCAGTGATTATTTGGTATAAGCATGACCGTAATGTTATAAATGATGTGGTAAAAATCCTCATTGGCCGTAGTGCATTGATGGACAGTTGTTGGCATGATCATGACCATTGATGAATACACGAATATCTTTGGCCCGTAGTGCATGGATAATTTGTGGTCGTGATACTAATGAATATCCTTGGCCGTAGTGCAGGGATGATGTGGATTATTTATTAAGCTAAGTCTCAGCGATAAAAGTAATGAAAAACCTTTTAAATCACAGAAGATAGTAGATTTTATTCACTACTTGACTCTTCTAATGGATTGTTTGTTCATTGCAAGCAGCTAAACTTGATGTTTGTTATATTTTATCGCTTTAACACCATGTTGAAGGCTAATGATAATTTATTTTGCATTATCTTAGTCATAATATTTCTTACTGGGCTAGTTGAGCTCACCCTTTTGCTTTCATTGTTCTCTTCAAGAAATTAGAACGTAGCGAGGACTAGTCGGGGACCGAGTGACTCATCCGGATGATAGCATTAGTAGTCCTCACTATTCTATGAAATAGTGTGATAATAAATGTATTGAGGACTTATTTTGAGTTTGAATCATCGCCTAGAAGACAATATTTGTATTAAAACTCACAAATTCATGTGTGTATATATTTAAGGTTGTATTTGTATTCTGTACCATGTATTTGGCGACTCGTAATAGGTGATGTATACCTATTTTGGGGCGTCACAATTTGGTATCAAAGCTTAGGATATGATCCTTGGCTGAGATGTGAGACAAGAACTAAGAGGGAGAAACGGGAATTCCTTCGCTAGTATGATCTACGTAAGTTTATTTGGTATTTAATTGGTCGGTCAAAGTATAGGGATAATATGTTGCATGTCAATTAACCCTTGTTTTGTGGCAGTATTTGATAATGACATCCGAGAATGTTGAGAATAGAAATGGAGCACATGAGATCGTTGAGTCACCACAAATCAACACCTAGGATAATGTGCATCAGGAAGGCTATAATCCTCAGGTGAACAACAACACCAACCAAATGGCGAACGACGGAATGTTTAGGAGCTTTCTGCAATTCGTACAACATCAGACAAGAGAGACTTCTGTCCAAAATACAGGTGGAAACACTGGCAACTCTCGGACGGTCACCGCTAAACAATACAAGGAGCTAGGACCACCGGAGTTTATTGGAGAGCCAAAACCACTTAAGGCGGAGATGTGGATAAAGCAGATCACCAAGATATTTGATGTCTTGGGATGCTCCGAAGAGCAAAAGGTTCCCTTTGCCACCTTTATATTGCGAGGAGAAGTAGATTACTGGTGGGAATCGATAAAGTGTACTCAACCTGCCGCACTGAAGATATCTTGGGAGAAGTTCCAAGAACTATTCAACGATAAGTACTTTCCCTAAAGTATTCGTCACATGAAAGAGGTAGAGTTCATCAAGTTGGAGCAGAACAACATGACCGTGTCGCAGTACGAAGCCAAGTTTGCTGAGTTGTCCCGATTTGCATCCCATTGGTTGATAATGAGGAGAGAATGACGCGAATGTTTCTAAGAGGTTTGAAACCCGAGATACGTCAATATCTTATCTCTCATAAACTGTGTTTGTATTCAGATGTTGTTAATAGGGCTCAGTTATTGGAGTGCGATAATGAGTCAACCCAACCAAAATAGAGCAGCCGTCAAAATGATAATACCAATGATAATAGTCATCGAAGCGGTGACAATAAGTGTGGAGGGAATCAATATGCCATAAATGGTAACCACTTCGGTGGTAATCATGGCCAAAACAATAAGAATGGACTTTTCAAGAAGAGGAGATTCAACAAAGATGGAAAGATGTCAGCATCAGCACCCATGGTTAAGGAAGGAGAACGACCACCTATCATATGCTTCAAATGCGGAGGGGAGGGACATATCAGTCCAAACTGCGCAATGCCATCCAAAGCATGTTATAATTGTGGAAGAGAAGGTCACCTAGCCCGATTTTGTCATGCACCGAAGACAAGTCCAGTTGGAACGGTGACACAAAATACCGTCACATACAAGTCAAAACCAGTAGTTCAAGGGAGAACTTTTGTTGTGACCTCCCAGAAAGCAAGGAACCCTAACGAGGTCATCACAGGTAAGCTTATCATAAACTCTAGCGAAGTCTATACCTTATTTGATACCGGTTCTACCCACTCTTTTATTTCTCCTACTTGCGCTCAATGTTTAAATTTAACCCCAGAGAAGTTAGACTTTAACTTATTGGTTGAAACTTTGTTAGTAGAAGCCTTCGTTACCTCCACTGTTTATAAATCTTGTTGATTCAAATCGACACTTTCACGTTACCTGTCAATCTTATCTCTTTTAAAATACTTGCCTTTGATGTGATTTTAGGAATCGATTGGTTAACTACTCATCAAGCTTTTCGTAAGGTTGTTAGCTTTCATATTCCTAACCAACCTGTTATGCGAATTCAAGCAACCAAACCACTAAAGTCAATCATTGTCATATCAAGCCATAAGTAAAGAGCCCCGGTCCTTTCATTGTTGACTTCCTTAGGTGGAATGCACCGAAGCCAGACTTTCCATAGGGGACGTTGTGAATGACGATGGCAAGTTGATAGGTATCAATGTGACATGTTATCCAAGTCTTGGATGAGAGTCACAGTTTTGAATGATATTTCTATTGTTAATAAATTTCCTGACGTATTCTTGAAGACTTCTTAGCCTACCCCTAGAGCGTGAAATTGAATTTTGTATTGACCCCAGTACAAAACCCATTTCTTCAACCCTTAAATATTTCTTCAACCAAAATGAACGTATAATGTGCCAAAGACATTAGCTCGAGCTGTTGAAGATTGCGATCATACCATTCAATATCAGTGTGGAAGAGAGCGTGGTAGTACGTAGCGTTGAGTAGAAGATCGATATCGCTTACGAAAAGTGCGATGTTGTTAACATAAAACCCATTTCGTATAACTTAGAAATGATGAAGATAGAGTTAAAGACTCTAGGGACCCACGTGAAGATAATAAATATACGATTAGAATCGACTTTAATCGATAAAGTTAAAGCCACTCAAGCTACATACTTAGAGCTGAGAAATGTGAAGAAGAAGGTTCAAGAGGGCGTTATTCTAGAAGCAAGAATCAATAAAGAGAGGAAATCTCAACCCTCGATTTTATTGGCCAATTTGAAACCCTTGATCGAGTAGGAACTGTAGCCTATAGACTCGTTTTACCGCCAAGTATGTTGCATGTTCATAACGTTTTTCACGTATCGATGTTACGTAAATATGTGGATGACTCGAACCACGTTATTAAATTAGAACTAGACGAGATAGCAGAAGATTTAACGTATGAGGAGATACGTGTTAAAATCTTGGATAAGAAGGATCGTATTCAACACTCAAAGGTTATACCTCAAGAGTTAGAATTTGAAATGAAGTCAAGGTATCCTCACCTCTTCGGCATACCAGGTACTTTCGTAAATTTCGAGGGTGAAATTTCATAAGGAGGGGAGATTGTGAGACCCCAAATTTTATGAATAAAGATTTAAATATCTCGAAATATTTTTTTGAATATTATGGAATGAATTTGATATAATGTTATAGTTGTGGGTAATATTTATAAATTTTGCAAAGTACGCAAGTTGTTATATAATATTCGATTGGTCGGGGAATATTCGTTTTAACAGGGTATATTCGTATAACGACACAATCATTGGTGGACCCCACAATGAAATTATTGTCGGATTGAGAAAACGAAAAAAATATTTTATGAAAATAACAGCGGAAGCTTTACCGTTAACTGTTGAAACACCCAGTGTTAAAAGTACAGTAATACGCGTGGTTGCATAGTAGCACATGGTATTGATTATTGATGCTTACGTGAGAAGTCACTCAGTTTTGTTCAATTATTGCTACAGTAATTGTTGCATAGTATCTCACGTTGCTTGATTCAATTATTGTCGATATTTTATATATTATTAAATCAATAATTGAGATAACAAAGTTATTAATATTATTATTTGCAATATTAACGATGTCTAGAAGTTCTGCCAAGGAGATGTTTGGTCACCTAATTGCGCGCCAATAGGGAGAAATCCTTATTGAAAAGCCCCCTCTTTCTTGGGAACGACCTAGTCAATTAATATTGTGAATTATAATAAAGGTGATAAGTTTTGTTTTATTATTATTATAAATGTAATAAAACAGAAAACTTTTTATATAAAACAGAATAATTTTATAAAATTATTTGTTTTATTAGACTATAAATATAATATATGATATTTTATTATGCATAGTGTTTGCATAATTATCTCGCATAATGTTTGCATAGTAAATTTTTTTATATAAAATAGAATACTTTTATAAGTTATTTGTTTTATTAGACTATAAATAGAATATATAATATTCTATTATGCATAAATGTTTGCATAGTAAAATACATAGTGTTTGCATAGTAAAATCTCTTTATATAAAAAACCAAATACTTTTATAAAGTTATTCGTTTTATTAGATTATAAATAGAATATATTATATTTTATTTAAAAGATTTTGTTTTATTAGAATATTTTATTAATACTGCATAGTAAATTAATATGGACCGTCCGCTTAAAAAGTAAATCAATCTGGACCGTTCATGAATTAGTTACTATTCAGGTCCATTCTCCTATAAATAGAAGCTCATTGCTTCATTATTTCTTCTTAATTCAATTTGAAACTCTAGAGAGAGAAACTATAGAGAGAAAGAAGAAAAGTATTCTGCTACTTCACTGCTCCTATATCAAGTTTCTTCTAAGGTAAGGGATATTATTTGTTGTACTCGTAAGGGGTATTATTCTTTCGTATTCATGAAGAGAGTTATTTTCTTTCAATACTCGTAAGGGTTACTATTCCATTCTTTATTATTATGTTGAATAACTTTATGCATGCCAAGTAATCGCATACATGGTAAAAATCTTCATTATTCCATTCTTTATTATTCTGTTGGAATAACATGTATGTGCGATCTATCGCATGCCTGGTGAATTCTTTTGTTATTCCATTCTTTATTATTCTGTTGGAACATCCTGTCTTATGCGGATTACACGCGACTGGGTTCCATTCTTTATTATTCTTTTGGAACATCCCGTCATGCATGCGATTACGCACGACCGGTTCCATTCTTTATTATTCATTTGAATATCCTCGTATGCTGCGGTTACGCATGATCCGGTTCCATTCTTTATCATTCTCGTTAGAATAACTTGTCATGCGAATTACGCATGCCTCGTGAATTCTTCATTATTCCATTCTTTATTATTACTCGTTGGAATAATCTGCATCACGTGGATTACCGCATGGCAAAAAAAAATCCATTTGTGGTTTCATATATTCTATTATACTCAGTTGGTTAAAGTTTTGACTTCTATACTCCATGAAATTAGTGGAATATCCTTGATATTTGCGCTTCATCCAGTATATTTTCATGAAAATATTCTTCTAAGCAGTCTTAAATTTTACTACACAAAGCAGTATCATGTTGACAATTTGGACATTATTGAGTTCAGGATAAATTAACTTATAAATCTTTAAAATTTATTCTTGAACTTGTTTTATTGAATTGTCATCATCCTCATGTTTCTAATATGTTGAAAGTCATCTGTAGCCTGTAGTGCATAGATAGACTTGGTATGATTATGACCAATGATTATTCGGTATAATCATGACCGTAATGTTAGAAATGAAGTGGTAAAAATCCTCATTGGCCGTAGTGCATTGATGGATAGTTGTTGGCATGATCATGACTATTGATGAATACACGAATATCCTTGGCCCGTAGTGCATGGATAATTTGTGGTTGTGATACTAATGAATATCCGTGGCCGTAGTGCAGGGATGATGTGGATTATTTATTAAGCTGAGTCTTAGCGATAAAAGTAATGAAAAACCTTTTAAATCATAGAAGATAGTAGATTTTATTCTCTACTTGATGTTTGTTATATTTTATCAGTTTAACACTGTTGAAGGCTAATGATAATTTATTTTGCATTATCTTAGTCATAATATTTCTTACTGAGCTAGTTGAGCTCACACTTTTGCTTTCATTGTTCTCTTCAGGAAATGAGAACCTAGCAGGGACTAGTCGGGGAACGCAGTGATGGTCCAGATGATAGTATTAGTAGTCATCACTATTCTATGAAATAATGTGATAATAAATGTATTGAGGACTTATTTTGAGTTTGAATACTGTCTAGAAGACAATATTTGTATTAAAACTCACAGCTCATGTTGTATATTTAAGGTTGTATTTGTATTCTGTACTATGTATTTGGCAACTCAGAATAGGTGATGTATACCTATTTTGGGGGCGTCACAGTTGGTATCAAAGCTTGGGGGCGTCCATTCGCTGAGGGGTTCAAAACATTTCATATAATTATGAGTCATTAACTTACCATAAGTATGAGTTTTAAGAACACACAAATTAATCTTAATCTTATATTCATATAGAAAATAAAGATTTCATTCATACAAACATATTTATATTTACATATGTTCACACATCGTTCTCGATATTACAACACTTAGTATCATAATCTTCTACCAAAAGATACTATCACATATATCTAAGTTGTCTATCGACCACTCCCTTCACCAGTCTTCTTCTTGTTGGTACAGTTGTTGAATCCATGACCCGTTCTTCCACATGAGAAACACTTCCTCATATTTGGCTTAGGACAATGTAGAGAAATATGTCCTTCTTGTTTGTAGTTGAAACACACGTTCTTCTACATTATGCACTCTCCTGTGTGGGTCTTTCCACACTTGCTACAGGCTTGCTTCTTCTTCGGGTTTAACTTTTCAGAATTAGGGATGTCGTTGTCCCTCTTCCTCTTTTTCTTGTCTTTTTGCTGCTTGATTGTTCCTTCAGACGATCCACCACCATCAGTATTCATCCTTTACACCTGCGCCTTGAGCTCGTTCCGTTCTTCAGTCATTTCGTATAATACTCATTCTGTCTTCCATAACTCCTCCAAGAGAAACACTTTGCTCTGGAGTTCTTGAACCTCTACCGATTCGTGATCTTATTCTCCAACTTTGATCTTATTCTTTTTCTCCACCTTAGCTTGCTCAGACTCTGCCTCCTCATCACCACTTAGATACATCTCGGGATAATCGTCATGATCGCTCCCTAGATTGACCATGGGTTCATCATCTCCTACCTTCTCAACTGATTTGCTTTGCACTTGTACCTCGGCTTCTAGCATTGGTGCAACCGCCGCTAGCATCTCCGCACTCATTTGATCTTCTCTAGACATCCTACAATCAGTTTAAACAACTTGATTAGTACTCCACCAGTACAAACTTCTCACACTATGTGAAAACTTATCTCGCTATTGATTCACATTGGTAATCCCTCACTTAGAACTCTAAATGAGTTTTCTCTATCTCGCGTATGGTTATAATCCTAGGGTTTTCCCCCACCCTACTTAAGGTTTATAACCTACAGCTCTTCTACCAACTTGTGACACCTTGGTCACTACTGACTTTGATACTTAACTCATGACACCCCCAAATCCGGGTTACCTGACTCCCGAGTTTGGTGTTCACGATCCATAATATAATAACATCTAACTACCCATTCATATAGAAATAGTAATACATAAGTCATTAACAAAGATTGTTAATACATTAGTCCCAGGTTCTCTAACCTTAACATTACAGACATACCCTTTAGATATATAAAAAGGGTTTACAATACAACATAATAATAATAATGTTCATCACAACTAATCCAGCATTTTGCCTTTGCCTTTGTTCTTCTTAGACCCGTTGGCCTCTTCGTTTCTAGCTGAAATATTTTATTTAGCAAGGGTGAGCAACAAGTTTGTCCCGCAAGTTAAGACATACAATAAATGTATACGAATCAATAAGAACAGACTATCTATTTTGATAGAATGAAACCAAAGTTTGGGGAACTTTGAAATAGCTGAACAAAGCTTTAATAATTAACAAGTCTTCTCACCATCTATGCAACACAATAATTTGATAATGAAAGAGTACAACACTTTCAAGGTTTTCTACGATATTCAAATGAATAATCAAGAATTAATTCTACGAAATAGCAAAGTAGAATGTTTTTCAGATTTATGTTGAGCGATCCGTTGGATCTTGAACTTCTCTTCTCGGATATATATTAAAGTTTTACTTTGACATATACGTAAGTGTATCAGATAACCATAAAGATTAAATCATACCCCTCTGCTAGTACTTAGAGCCAGCCAACTCCTTGTACCAAATATTATGCATAATACTTAAGTCGCGCGCAATGGTCGAATATACGACTTAAAAAAAATTTCCCTTTATATAAAAGGTTGTTCTTCTCAGTCTCAAAATTAAGATTTGATTTAACAACGAAATTCAATGATTTCAATTTCTATTTATTTATCGATCTAGCTAAAATAATTGGCATCGATCTATCAATAACAATTGAATTCTCTTCTTGAATTTATCAAGTTCTAACAAATGTTCGTCTTGCCAGAATAATTAGCTAAGACATTTCTCAACATAATTTGACAATAAATAGGAATTATCTGTACTGTCAATTCTATCTTCTACGAATACGAATATCCAACAACAGTTATTCTACAATTGTATATTCTCTGAATCAGTAATTCAATTTGAATTATTAAACATGCACTAACTGCGAATAATCAACAATAAATTCTTGGACATGGTATAATCAGCAATAATTAACCACTATAATAATTGAACAATATTAACTCAAGGTTGAGTTAGGAAACTTGCCTTCCGCGTTGATTACAGCTACACAATAAACTTATCTGCGTTTGAAAGACCTATAACCAATAATATCGGTCTCACAATTAGCACAAGAATTCATAACATGTAACACTGTAATTCACAGTCAAACTTCTCATAGGCACATTACCACATAGTCACATAAGTGTTTATAACCTATATAAACACTTAACAAGTCTAACTATTTCGGTCTGGTTGGACTTCGGTTCATTCTCAGTGTTCTAGTCACCTTATTCGGGTTTCTAAGCTTCAATATTAATTTAGATAAGTCAAATATCGTTTATAATATTTTTTGGAAGCTTTTAATAATTTATAAACAATTATTATAATTTATAATAATTTTTCAAACATCGGAATCATTTTTAAATGATTTAATTATCAAATAATCTTATCATTATTAATATTTAATAATATAAAAATATTAATAGCATACTTGTAAAAATATTAAAGTTATTATTAATAACTTAAAATATTTTAAATCATTAACATTCTACTTAAATGATTTTTAAATTAATTAAAATCATTTTAAACCATCACCATTAATATTTAAATATTAATGAAATTATTATCAAATTATTAAAAGTCATTAATTATAACTTAAAATATTTTTAAAATATTTTTCTCATTTTTAAATGATTTTTAAATCAATAAAATCATTTTTAATTCATTTATTTAATATAACAATTAAATAACTCTAATATCATTATTATTAATTTATTAATGAGAATTCTCCAAAATATAGAAAATTATATTTTATAATTCAAAATATTTTCTAACACTTTATTCTTGTTTAAAATGATTTTAAATGAATAAAATTATTTTTATCTTATTTATTTAATTTAATTTAATAATTAAATAAATCTAATATCATTAATATTAATTTATTAATGAATATTCTCCAAAAATATTAAAAGTTACATTTTATAACTCAAAATATTTTTAAATACATTATTCTTATTTAAAATGATTTTTATATAATTAAAATCATTTTTCTCTAATTTATTTACTACACTAATTAAATAAATTAAATAGCATTAATATTCAAGTAATTATAAATATTAATGAAAAATGTCCCAAATAATTAAAAGTTATTTTTCAGAATTTAAAATGATTTTTAAAACCATTTTTGTAATTTTATAATTTATTTTCTATTTTTAAGTATTTTCCGGAAAATCAAAAAATAAAATAAATAGAAACCGTCGCTAAAGCCTATAGCGATACTTGTCTGTCGTATTAGGTGTTCTTGAGCTCAAGAACACTGTCAGACCCGAGTTCAAGGGTCAAGGTTTGACCGAATTTAATTCTCAGTGTAATTCAATTCTGAGCTAGCTCTAACTGTGATCGTGTAGTGTTTATGTAACACTACAACAAATAACCATCACTATGGTCTAACAACAAACACACAATTAGATCTAGCCTCTCAAAGTCCTTGTCAGATCACATCTAGGTTACCCAGAAACCCAGACAGTGTCGAGTTGACACTTTCAAACTAGATTTCCTTTCTGTTCTGGTCTTGTTTCATGTTGTTTGTTGGTTTAACCTTATAGTAATCATGACATTGAACATTTATATACCCTTACTTCAGTCCACAAACATCAAAATCTCCATATTCAATCTGGTTAAAGGTTGTCAGAGAACTTGCTCATACGGTTTTTGGGTTTTCCAGAAACCCAAAATCAGTCTCGAATGGCTACTTTGACCATCCTCTCTATTCGATCTATTGATAGTTTAAAGGATATTAAGGCATGGGTATACATTCCAGACAATAGGCTACAAATAAAATACAACAACATCAATAAAAAAACATCATAACTGTCAGATATAGTCCTTACAAAACGTTGTCAGACGGTGTTCATGCAAATTCTGGGTTGCCCAGATTTCAGCTGGTCAACGTCAATCAACTTACTTTGACCATAAATATCGTGCAATCTGGACATATAATGACTGTGATTCCACTTCCAAATTACAGATCTCATACCAAACTACAGATCCAAAACATAAAACAAGAAAAATCAAAAACTGACACATATACTAAATAGACAACATTTACACCACAACGTTTTTTATAAAAACGTTGTGATATTTTTTTTTACAACGTTTTTAAAAAAAACGTTGTAGATATATATGTAAAAACGTTATCTATTTAAAAGGGCATTTTTTTAGTTTTAACTAGATAACGGTTGTCTATCAAGAAAAAAACGGAGCTAAAAAAAAGGCGGTTAAATGAAAACTTAAATTAAATTCGCTCTCTTTCGCATTTCTCACCGAGTGTTTTCGTCTGTCATCTCTCTGTTTAGCCTCTTTTCGTTCCATCTAGAAAACAAAAGCTAGGGTTTGTGTAGTTTTTCTGTAACTCTCAAATTTCTAGATCCATGGCAAAGACAAGCGGAGGGCACACCTTTAATACCGATCGACAGTCGGTTCAACGAAGCACAGAGTCAACCTTAGCACCTAGAGAAGCTCGACGATTGAACCAGAACCTCTCTAAGCTTTCATCTGATTTCCAAGGACCAGCACGCGATTGATATGTCACAGCACTACCCGATGCAACTGGGGAAACCCTAGTCGTCTTTTTCAAGGAAGAAAATCAACGTCGCCGGTGATCTTTTGACATCCGGAAGCGGCGACATCGAGCTGAAGAGAGAAAATTCGAGCTCCAAGTAATGGTCGCAGAAGTGGATTAATATCATTCCTCTGATTGTCTTGCTCTGCCTCTCCATTCTCTGGTATTACTCCTATCCAGGTATAATTTATTATTTTACACAATCAAAACCCTATTCTACTAATAATATTCTTTTACACAATCAAAACCCTGGCAAGTTTATTGACATATTTATATAATTGGTCAATTCGTTGATGATGTAAAGTACTCAGATTTCAATTAAATCAGCTTATAGTTGAAGAAAGGAGAAAGGGCACAATTTTTGCTGAAAAATTATGCATTTTATAGAGTTGAATGAGTTCTGAGGAATTTTTACTACTGTGTAGTTGTAATTAAATAAATGATATTATAAAGATAAATGATATCGTTGGTAACAATCACAAAGTATAATTTTTTGTTCATGGAAATGAGAACATATAAGTTCAATGATCTATTCTAATAATCATAATTGTGGTTTCAAGAGGACATTGTTTTGTTCTTTGTCATATTAATTCACTCTGTGGAGTAATGATATTGTGATACTAGGATAGTAGCAGACAAGTATATACAATGCTATACAACTGCTCGGCATGCTGTTAAGGCAAGCTTGAATTGTGACATTTAACTATTCTGTATCACTCTTCAGATAATAAGTCTAATTCAGTTTGCACTGAAAGATGTTCCCAAGTCTTAGCTTATGAGGGTTAGACACCAATCACTATGATGTGCATTGTGTTTGATAATTCCAAGGAAAAAAACTGAGCTTTGACATATTGTAATGGGAATTACAATATCTGATAATGATATTTCTCCAACTTAAAAAAATTACTTATTTACTTTGTTGGAGTCTTTTAGTTTGATTTGTGGAGAAATTGGAGGTAAGTTATTGCTGACATTGTGTAGTTGGATGAACTATGTATATATGCACATATTTGGGCCTTCAGGCTGCAGGCATATAGACATTGATACTTGTGTAAATAAATCTTGGCTTTTTAGACTGAAGGAAATTGACTTGTGTTGTATGCAGGCTTCAGTTAGATATCTTGGTAATTGCATACAAGATGTTCCATAATTTTAATTTCTGTAATTTTGATTTATATGTATATCTTTAGTTTCATGGCTCATCTCAATTTATGTAGTGTCAAACCTTTAGATGTGCTCTATTGAATCAAATTTTATGCTTATACAAAATTTTAGCATTCAGTATGTTATGCTTTCTTTTATTCTTCCATTGATTTGCTCTTGCTGCAGTAGAGCTTAATGGGGCTATCTATGCTGTTGGTGGATTTGACGGAAAGGATTACTTGAAGTAAGATAATTAACAACTTTATCTTGTTCCTCCAGTTAAAATGTATTCCTGCTGGTTGCACCCACTCACTCAAGCACATGATGCATTAATTTTTTAGTAGTGCTATAGGTCACTTTTGAACTATAGCAAAAATATTGTATCTCTCATTTCTCTTCATAGTTCTTTTAAAGTTTAGCATTAGACCATGCTTCCTCTTTTTTTTTTGGTTTCAACCTTTTATAACAGTGGATAACGGTCCAAGTTTTGTGCACAAGGATGGGACTAATGTGAGTCATTCTTGTGTTTAAGATTGGTATAGAATCAAAGAAAGCCTTGCAATATAGGCCAGTGATACATTTGAGGTCTAAAATGTGATCTTCATTTGGAAATGCAGTTCCTTTAGTTTTCACTTACTGGACCATGACGTCTCTCTAATAAAAAATGTTTCTGAATGGTCTATAAAAATTGTCTGCTATCTCAGGTCTGCTGAAAGATTTGACCCCATGGAACATTCGTGGACCAGAATTGAAGGTATGAATACGAAGAGGGGTTGTCATTCTGTAACTGTTATGAATGAAAAATTGTAAGTCTGTACATCTATTTTTAAAGGTTATTTCTTTTCATCTGTCTATTATAAGATGCGGAATTCCTAATGCAGATATGTTCTGGGTGGTTTTGATGGGAGTGCAATGGTTCCAAGCATTGAAATAGTACTATACTGATAGTTTGCAAATAATTCCAAGCCTTATAAAAGCAATCTGGTTAATATGCTTGTTTGGCAAAATGTGAGGACTCGTTGGCATGATCCAGCAAACCCCAGACTAGCATGATTATAGTATCTTTATATTTGAGCATATAACTTGAAGGGTTTTCCATCATACTTCTCATCATTAGTAATTGCTTGTCATACTCATTTATATATTTCTAGCAGGCATTCATAGCTGGAACAGTAGTTCTTTTAAGTAAAGTTTTTATTAAGTGGGGGTTTATATTTTTAGTTTATGTGTTGGTAGTGCTTATGCTAACTTGCCATATAGATCATATCCATATAGATCTGCTTTGTAATTTGGCTATATTTGTGGTGTTGTACGTGTATGGATCATGATGTCTCTGCTAACCTCTTGAATTTTAAATTTGTAATCCCGTTAGTAAACACGACTACCAGGGTTATGCTTTTAACATAACATTTTTAAACAAGTTGATTTTGAGTTTTGATATGAAAAATTATTGCCTGAAGTCTAGAGACAACTGACAATAGATTGTTTGAGAATGCTTATTATGGCTTGGCTAATACTCCAGTTGTATTCTTGTTGTTCATTGCATTTGGCAGCTGGTAAAAATGTTATATTTTACTTTGTGATCATGTGTGAATGCACATTTCCTTTTTACCACCGAGAAAGATAACTGACTATCATGTTAATACCTTACTCTTTCTGTGTAGCATCAGTGGTCTCCACATCTCATGCTCAACGAGGCCTACCTGCAGGTAATACTGATTATGAATATTGTTCGGGACTCTGGAAATACATAAGGAAGAACTTGTATGGAAACATTGTTCTTGTATGGATTGGGTTGTGTTCTTGTTGGGTTGTGTTCCTGCTTCTGTTTCTGTTTTTGCTCCAATTGTAATGTATTCAAGTGAGACGGATGGTGTCCCGAAGAACATTTTCTTGGTGAATATAGTACTAATTTATATTGAAAAGTAAATTTGAGATGTATATATAGATAGTTTGGTATATATTTTGTGGATGTAGTAATTTGAAACTGTAATCGAATGATATTATTGGGATGTATTTTGAATGGTTGATATATTTTGGCTTTAAATTTAAATGAGAATTTAGACCTTTTAGCTATATATCATGACATTAGTATATTGCAGGTGCATTGGTAATGTAGGTGAATTATAACTTTTTTTTCTGTTTTTTAATCTACAACATTTTAAAAACGTTGTGTAAATGTGCCTAAACGTTGTCTGATATACTAAACAACATTTTTATCCAAAAAATGTCGTGGAATCATATATTCTATCAATGTTTTTAAGCATCTGCTAATTTTTGAAAAACAAATCTACAATATTTTTTTCCTAAAAAAACGTTGTGTATTGTGCTTAACTACAACGTTTTAAAAACGTGTAAGGGTGTCAAATAGATAAAACCCTTAACCACGACGTTTTTCTGATTGAAACCACAACGTTTTTTTCGCGTTGTCTATTTACCATTTTGTAGTTGTGTGTGGCGCCTGACATTAGCTTGTCAGACCACAAATCGTGTTCTTGACAGTTTTGGAAAAACTCGATTTTAAAGCATATTGATGCTATGGATCTATGTTATATCAATATAGATCATCATTAAACATCATCTAACAAAGATCTAAACACATAAACACGAACTTTGTCTTAGCATACAAGATCAAAATGGGTTTTAGGGTTTATACCTTTTCTTGAATAAACTTAGATCTTGGCTCTACAATCTGTTATTAGGTGATCTAGGGACTGATTTTGTGACTGGTCTATACCTTAGAATTTCAGAGTCTTGGTGAGAGAAAGAGTTGGCGAGAGCTTTGAGAGCAAATAAGAAAAAATGGTTACACTTTCTCTCTCTCAATCTTATATATTATGTAGATGTTGCTAGATATGATGTTATGGACTGATTGGGCTTGATTTTTAGGTCACCAAGTCAATGTAGTTGGTGAACAACTACAATTCTAGCAAGATTCACAAGTTAGCTTATTAAAAATATAAAAAGGGTAATTTTTTAATTTGTATTTTCATTTTAATGGCATACAAGACAATTGAACCAACCCTTAGGGTTTAACCCTAAGGTTCTAACACTTAGGTTTTAAATACTCCAATTCTAGAATTTTCTAATTAGGATTTTTAAATTAGAAAATAAAAAGTTTAAAACTAAAATTAGGGATTCCTAATTAAATTAGGTTTTCCTAATCACATTAGTGTTTAATATATATATTAGGCCTTCCCATTAGGATTAGGGTTGCCTAATTAGGGTTTAGAAATCCCGAATATGAAATTAGAGTTTTAATTAGAAAAAATAAAATCTCTAAATTACGATTAGGGTTTGTAAAATAGAAATTAAGATAACTAAAATATAATTAGGGTTTTCTAATCATATTAAAGTTTAATAAACATATTAGGCTTGCCAATTAGGATTAAGGTTTTCTAATTAGGGTTTTAGGATTCCCGGATTTGAAATTAGGGTTTCCCAACATTCGTTTAGGGTTACTAACTATACGTTAGGGTTTCTAAACCCGAGATTAGGATTCACTAATTTAAAACCTTATCCGATCAATCATTGATCAATAAATCTCTTCGGTACAAACACATACTCATTAATATAATTATATTAATTATATTTTTTATCGAATTCCTTTCCAGAAATTAGGGTTAGGATTTCTAAAGCGGTTAAGCACAACTCTACTCTAAATTTATTAGTCAATACACAAATTGACCTTCTCGAGACTCGTATCACAGATACTTGTCACAAAATTGATAATCAATATTAATATTAATTAAAAAAAATTTATTCGTAAAATTTTGATTATTCAAAATCCCGGGTTATCACATTCACCCCTCCTTAAAAGGATTCCGTCCTCGGAATCACCGCTTTCTTATTCTCTACAATCTTTTAAAGTTGTATCATCAATTCATTTTTATCAACACAATATTAAATTGTGTTTCAAATTCTAACCTGTGACTTGAATCTATTAAAAGAAAATAGTTTCACAGAAATATCTAACTCATATTACTAGCGTAATTTAAGTATTAAGCGAAATCGTTGCCTGGTGCCACCTCCTGAGTAGCTACTGCATCATGCGTCGTCATATTGAATGTACGGGCTGTTGGTCTTCCTGGCGCAGCAGGTCCTCGAATTGCCAAGGTTTCGCTACCTGGTCCCTTGTTGCCGATTTCCTTCTCAGCATTCGTCTTTGGACAGTTTCGTACCATATGGTCAGTTGATCCATATGCATAACAACCTTGCATCTTCTTCGGACTGGGACAATTGGGTGACATGTGCCCCTCTTGACCACAGTTGTAGCAGACTCCTTTCTTCTTCAGACAAACACCTGCATGGTTGTTCCCACAGGTTGCACATGGTTCCCTCCCTTTCCTATTATCCTCTATTTTATTACCCGGCTGGGTATTCTCATTCCACTTCCTCTTATTCGGATTACTACCACCACTGCTTCCACCATCATTTGTCTTCTTCTTCTCTTGATGAAATCGAGACGCAGCTTCGTAACCTCCTTCAACAATTAATGCTTTCTCCATTAAGGGCGCGAACGTGTTAATCTGCAATACCGCTACCTTGTTGAATATCCCCGGCTTCAGCCCATTCTCAAATCTTCTCGCCTTCTGTAATTCTGTATCCACCTGATGAGGTGCAAATCTTGCTAATTCGTTGAATTTAGCAGCGTATTCAGAAACAGACATATTCTCCTGCTTTAGTTCTAAAAACTTGACTTCTATTCGAGCTTGCATACTCGTTGAAAAGTAATTCTCAAATAATAATTCCTTAAATCTGGTCCATGTCACTATGGATGTACCCGCTCTTAATTGGTTAGTCACCCACCAGTAATTGGCTTCTCCCTTCATCAGATAAGTTGCAAAAGATGTCTTCTGCTCTTCTGCCACATGCGCAATGATGAATGCTTTCTCCATCTCCTTCACCCAAGTTTGAGTTTCAATCGGATCTGTGGTTCCTTTGAATTCAGGCAGTCCTACCGCTTTAAAGTCTTTAAAGTTAGCCAATCTGTCGGCTGGCTGATTCCTCACTCTTCCTCTTGCAGCTGGAGCTCTATTCTCCATAGTTTGGGCTAACATATCCGCAAAGTTTTGCATTGGGTCAACTTGACCTCCTTTATTATTCACCGATTTCTCTTCTCTTTGATTTTGATTCTGTCGTCTAGGCGGCATGATCTGATTTAAATAAAAATCTTATATTAATTCTCTTTCTTTACACAAATTCTTAACATAATAAGAATTCAACCCATAATTCTCATATAATTGCATATTTATTCAAATAACACATAGTACATATAGTACTTAACACATTTACTATCCCTTTTTTTTAATCATATCAGGATTAACAACACAACTTTACACAAAAAGTTGCAATTCTCCATTTACACATAGTTATTCCCAGTTCGTCAAACTTACCACACTTATGAGTTCAGGAACTTGCCACAATTATATGAGTGTATGAACTTATCCTAGTTAGACCTTTGGCGTCCATTCGCTGAAGGGTTCAAAATATTTCATATAATTATGAGTCATTAACTTACCATAAGTATGAGTTTTAAGAACACATAAATTAATCTTAATCTTATATTCATATAGAAAATAAAGATTTCATTCATACAAACATATTTATATTTATATATGTTCACACATCGTTCTCGATATTACAACACTTAATATCATAATCTTCTACCAAAAGATACTATCACATATATCTAAGTTGTCTACCGACCACTCCCTTCACCAGTCTTCTTCTTGTTGGGACACTTGTTGAATCCATGACCCGTTCTTCCACATGAGAAACACTTCCTCATATTTGGCTTAGGACAATGTAGAGAAATATGTCCTTCTTGCTTGCAGTTGAAGCACACGTTCTTCCATATTATGCACTCTCCCACGTGAGTCTTTCTACACTTGCTACAAGCTTGCTTCTTCTTCGGGTTTGACTTTTCAGAATTAGGGATGTCGTTGTCCATCTTCTTCTTTTTCTTGTCTTTCTGCTGGTTGATTGTTCCTTCAGACGATCTACCACCTTCAGTATTCATCCTTTCCACCTGCGCCTTGAGCTCGTTCCGTTCTTCAGTCATTTCGCGTAACACTCGTTCTGTCTTCCATAACTCCTCTAAGAGAAACACTTTACTCCGGAGTTCTTGAACTTCTACCGATTCGTGATCTTGTTCTCCAACTTTGATCTTATTCTTTTTCTCCACCTTAGCTTGCTCAGACTCTGCCTCCTCATCATCACTTAGATACATCTCGGGATAATCGTCATGATCGCTCCCTAGATTGACCATGGGTTCATCTTCTCCCACCTTCTCAACTGATTTGCTTTTCGCTGGCACCTCGACTTCTGGCATTAGTGCAACCGCCGCTAGCATCTCTGCACTCATTTGATCTTCTCCAAACATCCTACAATCAGTTTAAACAACTTGATTAGTACTCCACCAGTACAAACTTCTCACACTATGTGTACACTTATCTCACTATTGATTCACTTTGGTAATCCCTCACTTAGAACTCTAAATGAGTTTTCTCTATCTCGCATATGGTTATAATCCTAGGGTTTTCCCCCACCCCACTTAAGGTTTATAACCTACAGCTCTTCTACCAACTTGTGACACCTTGGTCACTACAGCTTTGATACCAACCTATGACACCCCCAAATCCGGGTTACCTGACTCCTGAGTTTGGTGTTCACGATCCACAATATAATAACATCTAACTACCCATTCATATAGAAATAGTAATACATAAGTTATTAACAGAGATTGTTAATACATTAGTCCCAGGTTCTCTAACCTTAACATTACAGACATATCCTTTAGATATACAAAAAGGGTTTACAATACAACATAATAATAATAATGTTCATCACAACTAATCCAGCATTTTGCCTTTGCCTTTGTTCTTCTTAGACCCGCTGGCCTCTTCGTTCCTAGCTGAAATATTTTATTTAGCAAGGGTGAGCAACAAGTTTGCCCCGAAAGTTAAGACATACAATAAATGTATACGAATCAATAAGAATGGACTATTTATTTTGATAGAATGAAACCAAAGTTCAGGGAACTTTGAAATAGCTGAACAAAGCTTTAATATTTAACAAGTCTTCTCACCATCTATGCAACACAATAATTTGATAATGAAAGAGTACGATGCTTTCAAGGTTTTCTACGATATTGAAATGAATAATCAAGAATTAATTCTACGAAATAGCAAAGTGGAATATTTTCCAGATTTATGTTGAGAGATCCGTTGGATCTTGAACTTCTCTTCTCGGGTATATATTAAAGTTCTACTTTGACATATACACAGGTGTATCAGATAACCATAAAGATTAAATCATACCCCTCTGCAAGTACGTAGAGCCGGCCAACTCCTTGTATGTAAGACCCCAACTTATTATTAATGAAATTTAATTTTCTCTATTTATTATTTTGAAATAGTAAGGGTTGATTTGATTAATGTGGATAGTTATGGGTAAAATACGCAAATATTTCAAAATAAGCAAGTGGTTATAAAATATTCATTGTTGTCGGGGAATATTCGTTTGGTCGTGGAATATTCTTCTTTGTCGGGAATATTCGTAATGCGGACGGTAGCGATCTCTTGTGGGCCCCATAACGAAAGCGATTGGATGAAGAAAACGACAAATATAAGTTGTTTAAAAATAACGGCGTAGTTGTCACCAGATTAATCTTTGTTAAAAATACTCTCATGGTTAAAACACACGAAGACACAAGATATTGCACCAATTATTGATTCTTACGTGAAGGCACTACTCAATAATGGTTATAGTAATTCTTGCTTTAGTATTTTATTGATTTAATAATTCTTTGCGTTGATATTTTATATTCTTTGTTGTTTCAATAATTGTCATTACACAAGATTTTTTCATTATCGAAGCAATAATTCATATTATCCTGAATAATAATATTAGATAACATTATTGACAATGTCTAGAAAGTTACATCTAAGGAGAGGTTTGGTCACCTAATTGCGCCGCGATGGAGAAATTCTTATTGAAAGCCCCTCTTTCACAGGAACCGCACGGTTGTCAATATTGTGATTCGTAAATATTATTTGTGAATAATTAATTATTGATTCATATGATGAGGAAAATATTGATTTTATGTGGATATAGTTGGAGAAAATTTTAATGTGACAATTGTTGAAAATTGAAAATTTATTTTTTTGATAAAATAATTCATTTAAATATATTATTATATTTTAATAATATAATAATGATGATATTTTTACGATGAATGTGGGATATATGAGTATATATGGAGGAGTATTTTTGTTACCAAAAATATTTAAAGCATGTTTTATGTGTTTGTGGACCCCATTTCTTGATTGAAATTTGATTATAACTTGTAAAATCGCTTGTTTGTGGATTTCTTTTACCAATTTTTGTTTGGAATTTGGAAAACTTTCTTCCGTAAAGTTGTAGAGAATTGAATTTCCTATAAAAATTGCGAGTTTTCAATTTTCTGACAAAAGGGCTATTTATTGTGAATTATTGAAGTTCCGAAGCTCCGAAATAATTGATTTTTGGAAGTTTAAAATATTTTAAATAACAAAAACGTTTTTTTCATTATGGTGTGTTACACATGTGTGTTGAATGAGCTGAATTCAGTTCTTGGAAGGTTGGCGTAGGAAAATTTAATTTATATATTAATATTATATTAAATTTTCTGCTTTGGTGTTCTAAGCATTTTCCTATAAATAGGGTGCTTAGGTTAGAATTAAAAATTACACCAGAAACTAAAGTTTTCTCTCTCTATATTATCGAGCGTATTCTTGTGAGTATTTTGAGTATATTTTGAGTATTGCTATACGGTGCAAGTTCAAGTCATAGCCTATATCCGGTGTTTCAGCTAGAAGTACTGATCTTTCGAGGTAAGGGATATTATTTTTTTAATGATATTATTTATTCTAATATCATTATGCTGAAGTATTGATCTGAACTTTTTAATCAAATTTGGAACTTTTAGTGTCGGGGTTACTATTCACGATATCGACACTATTCACGATACTCTGATCTATTCACGAATACGGCACTATTCATCGAAAAATGAAAATTTTCCTTTTCGTCCAAAATATCTATTCTGGATACTAGCTTTGATTGTATCCATGTTTTGATCATTCTTGAATTTTACACCACTATGATTATTTTTGAGGTATTGTTGGACATGGATAAAACAAAGTACGAATCCTTAATCCTTAATCCTTGTCATTTTGTTTCACTGGATTCGTTTCTTTAAAAATATTTTTCATCATCCTCAGTCTTAAATGATGATATTATTGAATATCTTTGGCCCAGTAGTGCAAAAGATGAATGATTTCGATGAATATCTTTGACCCGTAGTGCAAAGATGAGCAGTGTTTAGATGAACATGACCAATCGATGAATATCTTTGGCTTTGTAGTGCAAAGATGAATATTTGATTCGGATATATATATTTATTGATGTTAGGGATAAAAGATGAGCGATGAACTTTTAAATTCATACATAGAAGATAGTAGTTTGCATTCTCTACTTAACTCTTCTAATGAATTATTATTTCCGCCGCGAATATTGATTTAAAACTTGTTGTCTATTGTATTCTATTAGATTTTTCCCTGTTGAAGACTAACGATAATTTGTTGTATATTATCTTAGTCATAATATTCTTCTTGGGCTAGTTGAGCTCACCCTTTTCCTTTTTGTTCCATTTTTCTTCTCGGGATGCGAGAATATAAGCGAGTGCAGTTAGTCGGGGTATGGAATGAAGGTTCTAGAGAGAGTTGTTTAGTAGTCCTCACCATTTTTATAAAATAATGTATCAATAAATGTGATGAGGATTTATTTGAGTATAGATATGGTCTAGAAGATAATATTTGTATTCAAACTCACAGTTTTACTGTTGTAATAATAAAGTTGTAGTTGTTTCTGTACCATGTATTGACAACTTAGAATGGGTGATGTATTCCTATTTTGGGGGCATCACATTGTACCCTATATTATGCATAAAACTTAGGTCGCATGCAATGGTCGAATATACGACTTAAAAAAATGTTCCCTTTATATAAAAGGTTGTTCTTCTCAGTCTCAGAATCAAGATTTGATTTAACAACGAAATTCAATGATTTCAATTTTTATTTACTTATCGATCTAACCGAAATAATTGGCATTGATCTATCAATAACAATTGAATTCTTTTCTCGAATTTATCAAGTTTTGATAAATGTTCGTCTAGCCAGAATAATTAGCTAAGACATTTCTCAACATAATTTGACAATAAATAGGAATTATCTGTACTGTCAATTCTATCTTCTACGAATACGAATATCCAACAATAGTTATTCTACAATTGTATATTCTCTGAATCAGTAATTCAATTTGAATTATTAAACATGCACTAACTGCGAATAATCAACAATAAATTCTTGGACGTGGTATAATCAGCAATAATTAACCACTATAATAATTGAACAATATTAACTCAAGGTTGAGTTAGGAAACTTGCCTTACGCGTTGATTACAAATACCACATAAAACTTATACGCTTTTGAAAGACCTATAACCAATAATATCGGTCTCACAATTAGCACAAGAATTCATAACATGTAACACTGTAATTCACAGTCAAACTTCTCATAGGCACATTACCACATAGTCACATAAGTGTTTATAACCTATATAAACACTTAACAAGTCTAACTATTTCGGTCTGGTTGGACTTTGGTTCATTCTTAGTGTTCTGGTCACCTTATCCGACAATTAACACAGTTATTGTCAATTAAATTCGGTTTCTAAGCTTCAATATTAATTTAGATAAGTCAAATATCGTTTATAATATTTTTCGGAAGCTTTTAATAATTTATAAACAATTATTATAATTTATAATAATTTTCCAAACATCGTAATTATTTTAAATGATTTAATTATCAAATAATCTTATCATTATTAATATTTAATAATATAAAAATATTAATAGCATACTTGTAAAAATATTAAAGTTATTATTAATAACTTCAAATATTTTAAATCATTAATATTCTACTTAAATGATTTTTAAATTAATTAAAATCATTTTAAACCATCACCATTAATATTTAAATATTAATGAAATTATTATGAAAATATTAAAAGTCATTAATTAAAACTTAAAATATTTTTACAACATTTTCTCTCATTTTAAATGATTTTTAAATCAATAAAATCATTTTTAATTCATTTATTTAATATAATAATTAAATAAATCTAATATCATTATTATTAATTTATTAATGAGAATTCTCCAAAATATAGAAAATTATATTTTATAATTCAAAATATTTTCTAACACTTTATTCTTATTTAAAATGATTTTAAATGAATAAAATCATTTTTATCTTATTTATTTAATTTAATTTAATAATTAAATAAATCTAATATCATTATATTAATTTATTAATGAATATTCTCCAAAAATATTAAAAGTTACATTTTATAACTCAAAATATTTTTAAATACATTATTCTTATTTAAAATGATTTTTATATAATTAAAATCATTTTTCTCTAATTTATTTACTACACTAATTAAATAAATTAAATAGCATTAATATTCAAATTATTATAAATATTAATGAAAAATGTCTGAAATAATTATCAGTCTCGGATGGCTACTTTGGCCATCCTCTCTGTTCGATCTGTTGATAGTTTAAAGGATATTAAGGGATGGGTATACAGTCCATACAATAGGCTACAATAAAATACAACAACATCAACAAAAAACATCATAACTGTCAGATATAGTCCTTATAAAACATTGTCAGACGGTGTTCATGCAAATTCTGGGTTGCCCAGATTTCAGTTGGTCAACGTCGGTCAACTCACTTTGACCATGAATATCGTGCAATCTGGACATGTAATGGCTGTGATTCCACTTCCAGATTACAGATCTCATACCAAACTATAGATCCAAAACATAAAACAAGAAAAATCAAAAATAGACACAGATCTGTGGCGCCTGACATTAGCTTGTCAGACCACAAATCGTGTTCATGACAGTTTTGAAAAAACACGATTTTAAAGCATTTTGATGCTATGGATCTATGTTATATCAACATAGATCATCATTAAACGTCATCTAGCAAAGATCTAAACACATAAACACGAACTTTGTCTTAGCATACAAGATCAAAATGGGTTTTAGGGTTTATACATTTTCTTGAATAAGCTTAGATCTTTGCTCTCCAATCTGTTATTAGGTGATCTAGGGACTGATTTTGTGACTGGTCTACCTTAGAATTTTGGAGTCTTGGTGAGAGAAAGAGTTGGTGAGAGCTTTGAGAGCAAATAAGCAAAAATGGTTACACTTTCTCTCTCTCTCTCTCAATCTTATATATTATGTAGATGTTGCTAGATCTGATGTTATGGACTGATTGGGCTCGATTTTTAGGTCATCAAGTCAATGTAGTTGGTGAACAACTACAATTCTAGCAAGATTCACAGGTTAGCTTATTAAAAATATAAAAAGGGTAATTTTGTCATTTGTATTTTCATTTTAATGGCTACAAGATAATTGAACCAACCCTTAGGGTTTAACCCTAAGGTTCTAACACTTAGGTTTTAAATACTCTAATTCTAGAATTTTCTAATTAGGGTTTTTAAATTAGAAAATAAAAAGTGTAAAACTAAAATTAGGGTTTCCTAATTAAATTAGGTTTTCCTAATCACATTAGTGTTTAATAAATATATTAGGCCTTCCCATTAGGATTAGGGTTGCCTAATTAGGGTTTAGAAATCCCGAGTATGAAATTAGAGTTTTAATTAGAAAAAATAAAATCTCTAAATTACGATTAGGGTTTGTAAAATAGAAATTAAGATAATTAAAATATAATTAGGGTTTTCTAATCATATTAAAGTTTAATAAACACATTAGGCTTGCCAATTAGGATTAAGGTTTCCTAATTAGGGTTTTAGGTGTCCCGGATTTGAAATTAGGGGTTTCCGACATTCGTTTAGGGTTATTAACTGTACGTTAGGGTTTTAAACCCGAGATTAGGGTTTCTAATACCTTATTAGGGTTTACTAATTTTAAACCTTATCCGATCAATCATTGATCAATAAATCTCTTCGGTACAAACACATACTCATTAATATAATTATATTAATTATATTTTTTATCGAATTCCTTTCCAGAAATTAGGGTTAGGGTTTCTAAAGCGGTTAAGCACAACTCTACTCTAAATTTATTAGTCAATACACAAATTGACCTTCTCGAGACTCGTATCACAGATACTTGTCACAAAATTGATAATCAATATTAATATTAATTAAAAAAAAATTATTCGTAAAATTTTGATTATTCGAAATCCCGGGTTATCACAGTTTTAAATTGGTTTAACCTAAACAAGGCTTAAAGATATTAAATCTTTATTTTAAAGACTTTTTGCCAAACACAGCCCTATGGCTTTTGGATTTTCAAATTTTGAATTATAATAATATAAATAAAATAATAAATATAACATATTTATAACATATACGTTAGTTTGTAACTGATATTACAATTAGTAGTAGTATTAAGGTTATATCAGTTTTTGTATTACTACGCATATCAGTTGGGTTTTGGCCATTTGCTTAGTCTGAGAGTTCAGAGAGAAAGCTTGAGAGAATTATGAAGAAGTTCTGAGTTTTCAAAGTAATTACCAGTTGATTAGCAAGGATTTCTTAAGCAACAAAAGGTATTTTTTTACATAACCTTAGTGTGTATATATATATATATGTATATATATATATGTATGCATATATGAGTTACGGCAAATTTTTTTTTATGTTCTGTGAATTCTAATTCTTTCAAAATTGTTGTTATGTCACTAAATTATGGTGGTTATATGTGATATAATGCTAGAGTTTATGTTTGAAAAGGAAATTGCATGCTAAATTCGGATAACAGTAGAAAAATAATGACAGTGTATGTTTGTATGAATATTTTCTTATTAGGCTTGTGTAAATATCAATTTTGATGGTCAATTCGTATGCTAAACTGCAAATTGAAGCTTGTTTATGATAGTTCATTAAGAAATAAAGATAATGTAACTTGAACGAAGTGATTTGGTGAGGAATTGAAATCACAGTGTTGATTTTTGGGAAGAATGTCAAAAAAATTGAGTTTTATATGAAAATGAGAAATTTGAGAAATTAAACTAGTATAGTTGTTGTTAAATTGTTCTAATTGGTTGAATATGTTAGCAATCATGTTTGTGATGTTTCTGTACCAATTGTATATGTTAATTTCACTGTTTTGTGAGTGAAATTCGTTTTAGTTAGCTAAAGCTAAAATCGCTCAGAAATGTTAGTGGCTTCAGTCTCACTACTCTGTCAAATGCACCGGTGCCAAGGATAGAAAGTCAAGGATAAGCTTCTTTGATTGCATTGTGTATGCAGTGTATGCCATACATAATTGACTTCGAGCGAGACTTATCTTTCTTCTTTGCAGCCTACGGGACAACAACATACTTTAGTCTAATGATGTGTTAGTATAATAAACATGTAATAATATAGTTAAGACAGAATCGTGGTATGTGGTTAGTAGTTTAAAAGTTTCAAATGATTAATAAGTGATGAACGTGGTATATTAGAACTAGTGAGTATGATGAATAGTAAACAGGTGTTGTGAAGGTTAACACTTGTAATTTCTGATTTTTGTACGGTAGCTTAAGACTTGTGCTAAAATAATAAGTCTAACTAGAAACGCGTGTTATGTTGGAACGTAAATGTTAGTATATCTAATAGATGGTGGTTCTAAACCTATATGTAGGTGAACGTGAGTTTAATATTATAGCTTACGCTCGAGGCAAGTTTTTAAACCTATCTTTTTACATTGAGCAAGTTTTCTAATTCTACTTTTATAATTGAGAAAGTTTTCTAACTCTACACTTTCATTGAGCTAGTTCATTTATTACATTGTGCATGTTTATTCTTACGATTGAGCAAGTTCTTGTATTGTTTATGATTTCTAAATCGTATTCTGATATTGAGCAAGTTATTCTTGTCTTTAACTTGTTAATTAGCATGCAAGTTTATATAATCTGATATACTGATGTTGAATAGTTTTATTGTTCAAATTGCTATTCATTATGCATGCTTAATATTCAATTCTAAATAACCTTGACTTAATATTGTTCAAGCAAGGTATGTTATAGTTATTCAATATTTATGCTTTTAGATTATTCCTAAAGCACAACTTTAATTATGATTTATTCCATAGCATAATGTGATTACCTTTTATTCAACTAATCCTTAGTTGATGTTCGTTGAATTCCAAATTACCTTGAAATGTATGCAAACCAAACTTACTTTGGTGCGGACTTGTAATCTAAATACTAAGATGAACAACCCTATTATTAGGGGTTTACGCTTAGCGTTGAAATGTTTGTGCACAATACATTGTACGAAGGGTTGATCCCCCTAAGTACGTGGAGTCCTTATAGTCTTATGACTGTTAAAGTTTAAGTTGAAAGAGTACTTATAATTCTGGACATGGTTCGTGGTCATTAGACCCTCAGTTTTATAATTCAGAATGTTAGTAGAACATATTGTTCAGTTCTACTGAGCCTATTATTTGGCAGTTAATGTAAAGTTTTATTCAATTTCATTTCAAGTGAGCCTTGTTTGCTCACTCTTGCTTATATTACTATTACAGCTATGGATGAGAAGGTCGATGTACCTAGCACCAGTAAGGTAAAGGGAAAGATGAACAAGTACTAAAGACTTGTAATCATTTTGATATTTTATTATCAGACTTTAGTTCGAATGATTGTAATGAAGTTTATTTATTTTCCACATTTGAATGATTGTATGTAAAGGTTATATAACCTGGGAGATTTTATTAATGTAATCCCTTAAGGGAAGGTTTATTATTCAATTTTATTATGATTGGGTAGTTAGATATGAATGTTTTGATTAAGTGAACACCAAATCTTGAGGTAATGAAGTACCGGGATTTGGGGGTGTCACAAATTGGTATCAAAGCTTTAGGTTATGAATCTTAGGTGGGGGGAAAAGCCTTAGGAAGTAACCTTGGAAAAGATAATGATGATAAACTCTTATCGAGTTTTAAGAAAGAAGTAATAAAACACTTATGTGCTTATGTGATTACAACTTATGTGCTCGTGAGTGTCGAGTAGTAATGATTAATAATTAAAACTTAAAATTTTGTTGTCAGGATGACTAATGTCGGAGAATCTAGTCAGGCTAGGAGGAAGGACCTCAGATGCCTAGAGAGGAGGAGTCTCGTGATATTCATGTGGTTTGGGAACAACTATTGCCACAGAAGTCAGCCCCGTTGGTCATAGTGGTTGAAGATGAGGATGATGATGTGGAAACAGATGAGGAGGATCCCGTGGAGATGCCATAGTCAAATGAGGATGACGAGGACGAGGAGGAAGAGATTCCACTGAACTCGATAGCCGCTCGTATGCATGATGAAGTCTACGACCGCAACGTGGAACTTCTGGATACCGTTGAGGAGTTGAAAGAGATAGTAGCTGAGCAACAGACATCGATGGCACAGAAGGACGATGAGATCCAGGATCGAGATGAACGTTTGAATAATGTCGAAGAGAAGCTGGTTCATACTGAAGGAGAGAAAGAACAACTGATCGAGGAGGTTGCAGAAGTGAAGAACAAGCTGAAGGAAGAAGCTACTAAGAGGGCAAGAGCCGAAGATGCATGTGAGGAAGCTTTTCAACGAGTCGGGATGGAAATAAAAGACGCACAAGTAAAGAGAATGAAGATGGAAGAGATGAATAGTGTATTCAACACCGTGATTAATCGAGCTCAAGATCGGGTCATGGGTTATCTGATTTTGTTCGAGGCGCTTCCATCATATGTATTAGATCGGAGAACAAGGTTCCGGATCATGGAGGAAGAATGTAGTAAGGCTAAGCATTATCTTAGTAGAACGTCGTAGTTTTTATGCGATTAATAAAATGTTAAATAATTTGTAAATCCCAAGTGTTATGTAACCTATTGGATATGATGATGATGTTGTCCTGAAACTTTTGTAGTTCAGGAAAGTAATGTAGATAGCAGTGTTGCTATTATTATGATGTTTTCAACAAGATTACAAATGAATAAAAGTTATTATTTTATTTTATTCAAAGTGTTATATGATAAATTCTTTTATGAGATGTAAGTTAGGTAGAAATTACTTAAAAGAGTCGAGTAATAATCTAATGAGTGTATTTTTTAACAGAAAATGCCTCCAAGACGTCAACCACCATGACAGAGAACCACTGAAGGAACGAATAACGACAATGTTGATGCTAACCCCATTCAACAGCTAGTAACGTTACTAGCAAGAGCGTTGCAGAATCAATCTCAAAATCAAGGTACAACATTTAAGGATTTCAAGGCGGTTGGACCACCTAAATTCCGTGGGTCCATGAATTCCGTGGAGGCACAGACGTGGATCATGGAAATAGAGAAGGTATTCGATGTTGCGAGAGTAGGGGAGGATCAGAAGACTACTTTTGCAACATTCATGTTGAAAGCAGAGGCTAGTTATTGGTGGCAGACCAATAAAACTCGAGGAGGTGAAGAGATTATGACCTAGGATAGGTTTAAGGAGATATTCTTCGAGACCTATTTCCCAGAGAGTTCGAATAGTCAGCTAAAAGTGCAATTTTTGGAACTAAAGCAGGGAACGATGACGGTGTCTGAGTTTGCCGCAAGATTCAACGAGTTGGCGAGGTTTACGCCATATCAAATCAGCACAAACGAATGTAAGGCGATGAGGTTTGAACAGGGACTGAAACCCTGGTTGTACAGTAGGGTCTCCCTGTTCCAACTGAAGACATTTGCAGCGGTAATGGAGAAGGCAATTCTCGCTAAAGGTGGAGGCGAGGCGGTAACTAAGTTCAATCAAGAACAGAAAAAGAAGAAGAATGAAGTGGAGATTAAGAATGGAGGTGGTAATAGTGGAAACGACAACAACAATCTGAAGAGGAAATGGACTGGAAATGTGAGTGCTGGAAATCAGCAGAATAAGAAGTTCGAAGCATGTGCTACATGCGGGAAGTTTCACAAGGGTGTGTGCTTGATAGGGAAACGAGTATGCTTCAACTGTGGTCAGGAGGGTCACATCGCCCCAAATTTCACTCAACCTAAGAAGAACGTTTGCTTTACGTGCGGATCCAAGGATCACTTTGCTCGTGAATGCCCTAAGAAGAAGGCTGGAGAGACAGCAGGAAGCAAGGGAGGTAGCAGTGGAGAATGTTGTGTAATCAAAAGATGTGGTGTCAGGTATTATCCCAATCAATGATATAAATGCTTATGTATTATTTGATTCGGGTGTTACTTGCTCGTTTATATTTGATGAATTTGCTAAGAAGTTAGAAATACCTAGTGAAGAATTGAATTTCCCTTTAAACATAGAAATTGTGAATAAGGAAGTACTTCCTTTTAGGTTCGTATACAAGAACTGTAGGGTGAATATTAAAGGGAATATCATGATAGTAGATTTAATTCCGATTAGACTTGGAGAGTTTGATGTTATTTTGGGAATGGATTTGCTGTTCAATTATGGATCGGTAATTGATTGCCAAAAGAAATGTGTAAACCTTATGACTCCGTCAAAGGTAGTTTTCTATGGTAGAAAATCACCTAGACAAATGAGATGTCTGACGATTATGCAGGACAAGAAGTTGTTGAGTTAAGGCTGTGTGGGTTATTTAGCTTACATAGTTGATACTCAGAAAAAGGGTATGAAATTGGAAGAGATACTAGTGGTTAGGGAATTTGTGGATGTGTTTCCGGAGGATTTGCCAGGACTTCCGCCTGACAGAGAGATTGAGTTTGTGATAGACTTAGCGCCATGAACAACACCGATATCGAAGGCCCCGTACAGAATGGCTCCGATAGAGATAAAGGAACTGATGGTACAATTGCAAGAACTATTAGATAAGAATTATATTCAACCAAGCGTATCACTGTGGGGAGCGCCGGTGTTATTTGTGAAGAAGATGGATGGGTCGATGCGTCTTTGCATTGATTATAGGGAATTGAACAAAGTCACTATTAAAAACAAATATCTGTTGCCAAGAATAGATGACTTGATTCATCAATTGAAGGGTGCTAAATACTTCTCAAAAATAGATTTGAGAAGTGGATATCACCAATTAAAGGTAAGAAAGGAGGATATACCTAGAACGGCATTCAGAACTCGATATGGACATTTTGAGTTTCTGGTGATGTCTTTTGGTTTGACCAATGCTTTTGCTGCATTCAGGGATTTGATGAACATGGTGTTTAAACCATTCTTAGACAAGTTTGTAGTGGTATTTATCGATGACATTATGGTGTATTCCAAAACTCAAGAAGAACACGTGAAACACTTACGTTTGACGTTGGAAACATTAAGAAAGGAAAAGTTGTACGCGAAATTCTCTAAGTGCGAATTTTGGCTAGATCGTATACAATTTCTTGGGCACGTGATTGACAAAGATGGGATTTCAGTGGATCCATCAAAAGTGGAAGCTGTAATTAATTGGGAACAACCAAGAACACCGTCGGAGGTGAGGAGTTTCTTGGGACTGGTCGGTTATTATAGAATATTTATTCAAGATATTTCCAAGATAGCCACTCCGCTAACAAATTTGACAAGGAAAGCAGTAAAATTTGTTTGGACGGAGAAATGTGAAGAGAGTTTTCAAGATTTGAAGAAGAAATTAAGTGTGGCACTGGTGTTGTCATTACCAGATAATACGGGAAACTTTGTGGTGTATAGTGATGCCTCACATAAAGGATTGGGTTGTGTTCTTATGCAGAACGTCAAGGTTATTGCATATACATCAAGACAACTGAAGGACTACGAGAAAGGGTATCCGACTCATGATTTAGAGTTGGCTGCAGTAGTATTTTCTTTGAAGATATGGAGACAATATCTCTATAGAGAAAAATGTGAGATCTACACTGACCATAAAAGTCTGAAGTACATTTTCACACAGAAGGACCTGAACATGCGTCAAACAAGATGGATGGAATTGATAAAAGATTACGATTGTGAAATCTTTTATCATCCAGGCAAAGTGAATGTGGTTGCATATGATTTAAGCAGAAAAGGTCAGGAAAAGTTGATGTTGTTAACCAACCGGGAAGAACTTATTTCAGCGATGGCAAGGCTGAAGTTGGAAATCAAATTTCCAAAAGAAACCGACAAAAAATTATACCAGATAGAAGTTAGTTCAACTTTGGTGGACAAAGTGAAGAATGCTCAACTACAAGATGAAGAATGTGAAACGATCAAAGAGAAAGTGGTTGAGGGTAGTGATGCAAAATACAAGATCGATACCGAAGGGTTATTGAGGTTTGAGGGAAGAATTTGGGTTCCAGAAGTACAGGAGATTAAAGACAAAATCTTAACAGAAGCTCATAGCTCAAGATATTCTATTCATCCGGGAAGTATAAAAATGTATCAAGATTTGCGGCGACATTTTTGGTGGCCAAATATGAAAAGAGATGTTGCAGAATGCGTTACAAGGTGCTTGACATGTCAGAGAGTGAAGGCCGAGCTTCAAAGACCAAGAGGATTACTTCAACCATTGGAAATATCAGAATGGAAGTGGGAGGATATCACAATTGACTTTGTGGTAGGTCTTCCAACAACTCAGAAAGGGTACGATGCGATTTGGGTGGTGGTGGATAGATTAATGAAATCAGCACATTTTTTGCCAATAAAGATTAAGTTCAATCTTGATAAGTTGACAAGATTGTACGTTAAAGAGATCGTCTCCAGCCATGGAGTGCCAGTATTAATTGTGTCAGATAGAGATCCGTGATTCACGTTAAATTTCTGGAAGAGACTACAAGAGTGTATGGGAACACAATTGCAAATGAACACGTCATACCATCCACAAACAGATGACCAAAGCGAATGAACAATTCAAACATTGGAAGATATGCTGAGAGAATGTGTTGGGTAAAATATAATTACGCTTAACACGCAAGTATACGTGGTCAATAAGTAATAAAGTGAAAGTAGAGTATCGTTCCCACGAGGAATTGTTTAATAAAAATCACCAAGTACTAACCCGTAACCAACTCAATCTTATTTAAACGAATGAATTTCAATTTAAATAAATAAACTAATTCTAACTACCACTAGTTAAATTAAGATTACGGAGATTTAAGATCACAACTTCACTTATTGCTTCATTTAAGTTAACACACTTCTCATCAATTATTTTCTATCCTAAATTGTTAATCAAGAACACTAAAGTAGATAAAACCACCTCTCGATGCATAATACCCATACTCACTTAAATCCACAGATGATAGATTTAAACAAGACACCCTAATTAACTAATCCACTATATCTCTATGTGAATTACAATTAAAAAGATTTAAAGCACAAGTTCTCTATAAGATTACATATGGCGTAAAGGCATAACTCTATCCTAAACACGAATCATGAATTCCATCTATGCAGAAATCACAAACACATGATATCATGATAAGATCTAAATCAATACTTCATCTCTCGAGTTTATATAGATTATCACGGTAATTGTTAGCTAGGCAATTAAGCAATTAAGTCAAAATCACAATAGACAATCCTTAGAATAGAACATAATAATTAATAGCGAAGCATATTAAAATAAACTATACAATAAGATCCATTGTAATCTTAAACAAAGAATTAGTTCATGATTATTGAATTAAAACTAAGAATCCACAATTGAATAATCATTAAAAGACAAAGATAGAAGAAGATAAGAAGATAGAATCTATTGTCTGTAGATTTGATGCTCTCTCCTTGCTCCTACTTTGAATCTTCAATGGTCTCCATGTTGCTTCATTCTCCAAATCTAACAAGAACTAGTGTTTTGATCTAATCTACTCTAGTCTAATCTAATGGAATCCTCTCTCTCTAATCTAATCTCTCATAATCCTTGTGATTCTCCTCTTTTTATAAGTCTCTTCATATGTCTTTAAGTCCTCTTGGAAGTCCTTGAGTCAATCGGATCGAAACAATCCTTCCCGGACTCAAGTTTGACCAAAATTTGTATTTTCTGGGCATACCCTCGCCCCGGCGGGGGTTTATACACTAAAAGAGCCCGCCCCGGTTGGCTAGGGGCCTACTTTGGAGCTGGTACGCCCACCCCGGCGGGAGTTTTTTGAAGGAACTTTTCTTGCTCTGACGTCCTTTGGGAAAATGGCCATAACTTCTTCGTCTGAACTCCGATTTTGATGATTCAAGATGTTCCGGAAAGAGGAGACGTAGTTCTACAACTTGCATGCTTTGAAGGTTCCGAAATAAGGACTGGAGCAATTTTGAAAGTGGCTCTGAAGTGGCTGCTATGTAAATGACCACCCGAAACAGTGACGTTTGACGTCCGTTGGTACAAATGTCATAACTCTTGCATCCGAACTCCGATTGGAATGATTCAAGTTGTTCCGAAATGCTAAGAAGAAGCTCTACAACGTAATCCAAGTTCCAATCCAAAAACATGAAATAAACATGAACGCCCAAATGATGTCCGAATTGATTTTCTTTGCGATTTCATACCAATTCTTTGTAATCACAGCTCCAAAGCATATAATCTACAAAACAAACACAAAATGCATAAAAGTAACTAAGAAACATGAGATTAAGCAACTAATTCAAGTAATAGATACCGGATAAATAGATATAAAATCTACTTATCAAATACCCCCAATTTTAAACCTTTGCTTGTCCTCAAACAAAAACACAAAACAATGATACAATGCAATGCAACTAATCTACATGCCTACGAATCCAGCAGTAATGACAGAAACAAGTCTATTCAATCGGCCTTAGAGAAATCAAGTAAACATGATAATACATCATATCAAAACCAATCAATAACTTCTCAATCAATCATCAAATCTTAGACTGTTATCACTAATATAGTGCGTGTGTGCTCCACAATAATGTTAACTGATATAAAATCAATTTTAACACATAACAAGTCTCTTCGAAGGCATCATACAATGTAAACTCAAGAAATCCAAAAATAAGCTAGATCCAACTAAAATCAAACAATTACCAATATCACGGGTCAACATGGGATACTTATGCTTTATTTTTCATCTACGGGGGCATTTTGCTCTTATTTCCCGTTTAATTTATTATTTTTTTTCTATTTTTTCTTTTTCTTTTTGGATAGTGAGTGTGTTTTACGCTCCATCTCACGCTTGTGTTTATGAGGAGTGAATTTCACGCTTCTTCTCGACCCACCACATGACTCAATTTATTCAACTCAATATCTTTTTTTTTCTCTTTTTTTAGAAGCATATATACCCCACTTTTTCCCCCAAACTTAGGTTCTTTCCTAATTCTTCGCCTTCACTGCCTATTCTTGTTATTCTCTTATTTAAACTAGCATTATCCTTTAGAGGTCCTTTATGTATAAATTTAAACTCAATCATTCAACAAGTTATTTTTACTGTGCTATCCTTATTATACCAGTTACAAATAGAAAAAGACTCAATTCATAACAAGAAATCACATCAAAGCTCTAATGGTCAGTACTATACTTGTCTACCTAATTCCAATCTCATCATTGGCCAAAATAAACTTAAACTATCAAACAGCTGGACTCATGCAAGATGAATATAGTAACTAACAATTAATTTTGATTTTTTTTTAAGAAAGTGAATGCAAAAACTAAATGTAACTATATGAACTACAATGTAAATAACTAACTATATGCAATACGACACTAAAATGCCCCCAAACTTAAACTAGACATTGTCCTCAATGGCTAAAATAGAAAAAAGTAAAGCAGAGGACTTCCCTGAAAATATAGCAATCATCCTCCTTGTCCGCTAAGTTTGGAGAATAGATTAGGCGCATGGAACAAATTAGGCACCACACTTGAATTTGACTTGAATAACCTTTTCATAATCTTTTGCCTGTCCATTGAACCTCCAATACCTACACTGAAGAGAGACAATATGGATTAGAATAGCACTTGGATTGGTAAGAGAACTTAATAAGCAAATTAATTCCTATCTACTAAATAAACTAGTAAAGCAAATAAATAGAAAAATTCCTGGGTTGCCTCCCAGTTAGTGCTTGAATTATTGTCTTTCAGCCTGACTTTGTCTGGTCAACACTATCCAATTCCTCTTCGATAATTGAGGAACCCTCCATCCATCGAAAATAATGTAGCTTTTGGTAGGTTCCCAATTGTGATAGCCATTGATTTAAAGTCACCTAGCATGCTCTGATTTGGTATGATCTCAATCAAGAACGTCCCACATCTAGGTGTTTTCTCCATTGTGTATGTGATCACTTTGGGGCATGGAAGCTTGTCACACACAATGGGCTCTTCGTCTATTTTCTCTGTCTCGTCCCACCATGGATTCAAAATTGTACTCGCTCTTTTGTCATCAAGAGCTTGTAAAACATACATGACTACCAAGTGGGCATGCTTTTGCAAATCTGACTGACTCTTTGATCTTTGGTGGAGACCCATTTAGATCTTTGTCGACCTCTATTTTATTATCCCCAATTGTCTCCACACTTTTGATATCTTGTGGCTCATCCAGTCGCATATTTGGTTCGGGTTCTCCGTCAATTTCGTCATCCATGTCATAAAGCCAAGTATTTAGAGAAAGGTTTCTTATGGCTTTGGTCATTTACTCTATCTGATCTGTAAGATTTTGAATTGACCTCACTTGATTACTCATCTTCTCCTCATTTGCTACTACGAACTTGGAAAACAATTCCTCCAACCTTGAATTATCTGTCTCTTGTGACACTGGAGGTGGACATGAAAATTTCGGTGTGTATGATGGATTTAGAGCGTAATGTTGGTCATCATAATTATAGCTCCATGAAAAATCCGGGTGATACCCCCAATCTTGTTGATAGTTAGGATCAACATAGTTATTGAGGTAATCACCACTATATTGTACCAGTTCAAAACTGACGGTGCATTGATGACTTTGATGGTTGCCAACACAATAGTCACACGTAACTGCCATCCTTCGACTCCATTGGGCTGCGATAACCTCCAACGTCTTTGAATTTGTTTCAATTTGTACTGGCTCTGCGGAAATTGCATTAAGTCCATCAATCTCTATTTCTCTTGGTTGAGAGTCATTTTTTGTGTGACCATTGATACATAAATTCATCCATGGTACTGAAAAGAGAAATATAGGAAGAAATTAAAAATAAAAATAAAAATGTTTAAATTAAGACTAATTTAAATGAAATTAATATTGGTAAATAATTATTAAATTAATTCCCCAGCAACGACGCCAAAAACTTATTGGGTAAAATCTAATTACGCAAGTATACGTGGTCAACAAGTAATAAAGTGAAAGTAGAGTATCGTTCCCACGAGGAATTGTTTAATAAAAATCACCAAGTACTAACCCGTAACCAACTCAATCTTATTTAAACGAATGAATTTCAATTTAAATAAATAAACTAATTCTAACTACCACTAGTTAAATTAAGATTACAGAGATTTTAGATCACAACTTCACTTATTGCTTCATTTAAGTTAACACACTTCTCATCAATTATTTTATATCCTGAATTGTTAATCAAGAACACTAAAGCAGATAAAACCACCTCTCGATGCATAATACCCATACTCACTTAAATCCACAGATGATAGAATTAAGCAAGACACCCTAATTAACTAATCCACTATATCTCTATGTGAATTACAATTAAAAAAGATTTAAAGCACAAGTTCTCTATAAGATTACATATGGCGTAAAGGCATATCTCTATCCTAAACACAAATTATGAATTCCATCTATGCAGAAATCACAAACACATGATATCATGATAAGATCTAAATCAATACTTTATCTCTTGAGTTCATATAGATTATCACGGTAATTGTTAGCTAGGCAATTAAGCAATTAAGACCAAATCACAATAGACAATCCTCAGGATAGAACATAATAATTAATAGTGAAGCATATTAAAATAAACTACACAATAAGATCCATTGCAATCTCAAACAAAGAATTAGTTCATGATTATTGAATTAAAACTAAGAATCCAAAATTGAATAATCATTAAAAGACAAAGATAGAAGAAGATAAGAAGATAGAATCTATTGTCAGTAGATTTGATGCTCTCTCCTTGCTCCTACTTTGAATCTTCAATGGTCTCCATGTTGCTTCATTCTCCAAATCTAACAAGAACTAGTGTTTTGATCTAATCTAGTCTAATCTAATGGAATCCTCTCTCTCTAATCTAATCTCTCCTAATCCTTGTGATTCTCCTCATTTTATAAGTCTCTTCATATGTCTTTAAGTCCTCTTGGAAGACCTTGAGTCAATCGGATCGAAACAATCCTTCCCAGACTCAAATTTGACCAAAATTCGTATTTTCTGGGCGTACCCCCATCCCGGCGGGGGTTTATACACTAAAAGAGCCCACCCCGGCGGGCTAGGGGCCTGCTTTGGAGCTGGTACGCCCACCTCGGCGGGGGTTTTGTGAAGGAACTTTTTCTACTCTGACGGCCTTTGGGAAAATGGCTATAACTTCTTCGTCTGAACTCCGATTTTGATGATTCAAGATGTTCCGGAAAGAGGAGACGTAGATCTACAACTTTCATGCTTTGAGGCTTTCAAAATAAGGAATGGAGAAATGTCGAAAGTGGCTCTGAAGTAGCTGCTATGTAAATGACCACCCGAAACAGTGATGTTCGATGTCCGTTGGTACAACTGTCATAACTCTTGCATTCGAACTCCGATTGGAATGATTCAAGTTGTTCCAAAAAGCTAAGAAGAAGCTCTACAACGTAACCAAGTTCCAATCTAAAAACATGAAATGAACATGAAAGCCCAAATGATGTCCGAATTTCTTTTCTTTGCGATTTCATACCAATTCTTTGCAGTCACAGCTCCCAAGCATATAATCTACAAAACGAACACAAAATGCATGAAAAGTAACTAAGAAACATGAGATTAAGCAACTAATTCAAGTAACAGATACCGGATAAGTAGATATAAAATCTACTTATCAAATACCCCCAAACTTAAACCTTTGATTGTCCTCAAGCAAAAACACAAAACAATAATGCAATGCAATGCAACTAATCTACATGCCTACGAATCCAGCAGCAATGACAGAAACAAGTCTATTTAACTGGCCTTAGAGAAATCAAGTAAACATGATAATACATCATATCAAAACCAATCAATAACTTCTCAATCAATCATCAAATCTTAGACTGTTATCACTAATATAGTGCGTGTGTGCTCCACAACAATGTTAACTGATATAAAATCAATTTTAACACATAACAAGTCTCTTCGAAGGCATCATACAGTGCAAACTCAAGAAATCCAAAAATAAGCTAGATCCAACTAAAATCAAACAATTCCCAATATCAGTGGTCAACATGGGATACTTATGCTTTATTTTTTATCTACGGGGGCTTTTTGCTCTTATTTCCCGTTTTATTTATTCTTTTTTTTCCTATTTTTTTCTTTTTCTTTTTGGATAGTGAGTGCGTTTTACGCTCCATCTCACGCTTGTGTTTATGAGGAGTGAATTTCACGCTTCTTCTCGACCCACCACATGACTCAATTTATTCAACTCAATAACTATTTTTTTCTCTTTTTTTAGAAGCTTATATACCCCACTTTTTCTCCCAAACTTAGGTTTTTGCCTAATTCTTCGCCTTCACTGCCTATTCTTGTCATTCTCTTATTTAAACTAGCATTATCCTTTAGAGGTCCTTTATGTATCAATTTAAACTCAATCATTCAACAAGTTGTTTTTACTGTGCTATCCTTATTATATCAGTTTCAAACAGAAAAAGACTCAATTCATAACAAGAAATCACATCAAAGCTCTAATGGTTAGTACTATACTTGTCTACCCAATTCCAATCTCATCATTGGCCAAAATAAACTTCAACTATCAAACAGCCGGACTCATGCAACGGCGCCAAAAACTTGTTGGGTAAATTCTAATTACGCACAACACGCAAGTATACGTGGTCAACAAGTAATAAAGTGAAAGTAGAGTATCGTTCCCATGAGGAATTGTTTAATAAAAATCACCAAGTACTAACCCATAACCAACTCAATCTTATTTAAACGAATGAATTTCAATTTAAATAAATAAACTAATTCTAACTACCACTAGTTAAATTAAGATTACAGAGATTTAAGATCACAACTTCACTTATTGCTTCATTTAAGTTAACACACTTCTCATCAATTATTTTCTATCATGAATTGTTAATCAAGAACACTAAATCAGATAAAATCACCTCTCGATGCATAATACCCATACTCATTTAAATCCACAGATGATAGAATTAAGCAAGACACCCTAATTAACTAATCCACTATATCTCTATATGAAATACAATTAAAAAAGATTTAAAGCACAAGTTCTCTATAAGATTACATATGGCGTAAAGATATATCTCTATCCTAAACACGAATCATGAATTTCATCTATGCAGAAATCACAAACAAATGATATCATGATAAGATCTAAATCAATACTTCATCTCTCGAGTTCATATAGATTATCACGGTAATTGTTAGCTAGGCAATTAAGCAATTAAGTCCAAATCACAATAGACAATCCTCAGAATAGAACATAATAATTAATAACGAAACATATTAAAATAAACTACACAATAAGATCAATTGTAATCTCAAACAAAGAATTAGTTCATGATTATTGAATTAAAACTAAGAATCCACAATTGAATAATCATTAAAAGACAAAGATAAAAAAAGATAAGAAAATAGAATCTATTGTCTGTAGATTTGATGCTCTCTCCTTGCTCCTACTTTGAATATTCAATAGTCTCCAAGTTACTTCATTCTCCAAATCTAACAAGAACTAGTGTTTTGATCTAATCTACTCTAGTCTAATCTAATGGAATACTCTCTCTCTAATCTAATCTCTCCTAATCCTTGTGATTCTCCTCCTTTTATAAGTCTCTTCATATGTCTTTAAGTCCTCTTGGAAGTCTTCTTCAAAGTCCTTGAGTCAATCGGATCGAAACAATCCTTCCCGGACACAAATTTGACCAAAATTCGTATTTTCTGGGCATACCCCCGCCCTGGCGGGGGTTTATACACTAAAAGAGCCCGCCCCGGTGGGCTAGGGGCCTGCTTTAGAGCTGGTACGCCCACCTCGACGGGGGTTTTGTGAAGGAACTTTTTTTGCTCTGACGTCCTTTGGGAAAATGGCCATAACTTCTTCGTTTGAATTACGATTTTGATGATTCAAGATATTCCGGAAAGAGGAAACATAGATCTACAACTTTTATGCTTTGAGATTTTCGAAATAAGGACCGGAACAATGTTGAAAGTGGCTCTGAAGTGGCTGCTATGTAAATGACCACCCAAAACAGTGACGTTCGACATCCGTTGGTACAAATGTCATAACTCTTGCATCCGAACTCCGATTGGAATGATTCAAGTTGTTCCGGAAAGCTAAGAAGAAGCTCTACAACGTAATCAAAGTTCCAAGCCAAAAACATGAAATGAACATGAAAGCCCAAATGATGTTCGAATTACTTTTCTTTGCGATTTCATACCAATTTTTTGCAATCACAGCTCCCAAGCATATAATCTACAAAACAAACACAAAATGCATGAAAAGTAACTAAGAAACATGAGATTAATTAAGTAACTAATTCAAGTAACAGATACCGGATAAGTAGATATAAAATCTACTTATCAGCATGCATCATGGATTTCAAAGGGAGCTGGGAAGAACATTTACCGTTGGTGGAATTTACCTACAACAACAGTTACCATGCGAGCATCGGTATGCCACCTTACGAGGCATTATACGGCAGAAAGTGTAGAACTCCACTGTGCTTGGATGAAGTCGGTGAACACCAACTATTAGGACCAGAACTGGTTCAACAAACTGCTGAGGTTATCAAACTCATCAGGACAAGATTTGTAGCATCCCAAGACAGACAGAAAAAGTATGCCGATCAACACAGGCAGAACCGCGAATTTGAAGTATGAAATTTCGTTTTCCTAAAAGTTTTTCCTTGGAAGGGGAAAATTTGTTTTGGCAAGAAAGGAAAGCTCAGCCCAAGGTTTATTGGACCTTTCAAGATACTACGAAGAGTGGGGGAAGTGGCTTATGAGGTAGCTTTACCTCTAGAGTTGGAAAACGTTCATAATGTTTTTCACGTTTCGGTGTTACGACTGTATAAACCCGATTACAAGCATGTGATCGAGTATGAACTGTTGCAGTTCAGTAAGGATTAGTCTTATGAAGAGATTCCTATTTAGATAGTCGACAGGAAAGAACAAGTACTCAGAAATAAAGTGATACCTTCTATGAAGGTGATATGGAGAAACCACAATGTCGAAGAGGCAACGTGGGAACTCAAAGCTGAAATGATAAAAAAATTACCCTGAGTTATTTGTTTAATCTATGTGTTCGATTCTGGGGACAGAATCTTTGTAAGAAGGAAAGAATGTGACGATTTGATTGTTTGAGTTGTGATTCTGGGGACAGAATCCTTGTAAGGAGGAAAGGATGTAACAATCCAGAAATTTCAAATTATAATATTAAATATTTATTGAATTATATAAATATTTATTTGATGTGTTTATTGTTGAAATGGATGAAATAAATATTTTATTGATGTGGTTATTATTAGTAAATATTTATGAATTAAATTTATTAGATAATATTCTAAATTAAATTAATTTATAATTTAGAGAGTTGTAATATAACATGAGATATTATATTGTTGTGTTGAGTTAATAATTTAAATGGTATATTAAATTATTAAATGAAATTATAATTTTGTGTTATTTGTTTAAATGGTATATTTAATTAAAATATAGTGTGTAACTAATTTATTTGATTAATGTTGGATATGGAGAGCCAAATAAATAATATGTGATTATAAATTATAAACTAAATTGTTTATTAAAATAATTAAAGTAGTTTTAAATTGGTTTAACCCAAACAAGGCTTAAAGATATTAAATCTTTATTTTAAAGACTTTTTGTCAAACAAAGACTTTGGCTTTTGGATTTTCAAATTTTGAATTATAATAATATAAATAAAATAAATAAAATAATAAATATAATGTATTTATAACATATACGTTAGTTTGAAACTGATATTACAATTAGTAGTAGTATTAAGATTATATCAGTTTTTGTATTACTACGCATATCAGTTGGGTTTTGGCCATTTACTAAGTCTGAGAGTTCAGAGAGAAGCCTGAGAGAAAATTTGAGAGAATTGTGAAGTTCTGAGTTTTCAAAGTAATTAGCAGTTGATTAACAAGGATTTCTTAAGCAACAAAAGGTATTTTTTTTTACAAAACCTTAGTGTGTATATATATATATATATATATATATATATATATATATATATAAAATTACTGGCAAAATTTTGTTTATGTTATGTGAATTCTAATTCTTTTAAAATTATTGTTCTGTCACTAAATTATGGTGGTTATATGTGATATAATGCTAGAGTTTATGTTTGAACAAGGAAATTGCATGATAAATTCGGATAACATTAGAAAAATAATGACAGTGTATGTTTGTATGAATATTTTCTTATGTGGCTTGTGTAAATATCAATTTTGATGGTCAATTCGTATGCTAAACTGCAAATTGAAGCTTGTTTATGCTAGTTCATTAAGAAACGATGATAATATAACTTGAACGAAGTGATTTGGTGAGGAATTGAAATCACAGTGTTGATTTTTAGGAAGAATGTCAAAAAAATTGAGTATTATATGAAAATGAGAAATTTGAGAAATTAAACTAGTATAGTTGTTGTTAAATTGTTCTAATTGGTTGAATATGTTAGCAATCATGTTTGTGATGGTTCTATACCAATTGTATATGTTAATTTCATTATTTTGTGAGTGAAATTCGTGTTAGTTGGGCTAAAGTCGGCTACTGTTCATAGCCGTCTCTGCCTCTGTCTATGCACCAAAGAAATTGCTTACCGGTACCAAGGCTAAAAATCTACTTGCATTGTCTTGGTAGCAAGAATTGCGTTGTAATATAGCGCGTCAATTGCTACCATACACCGACTGAGGCAAAGACTTCTGCTGCTATTGTAGTTCTGAGATAACAACAACTTTGGTCTAATGATGTGTTAGTATAATAAACATGTAATAATATAGTTAAAACAGAATCGTGGTATGTGGTTAGTAGTTTCAAAGTTTCAAATGATTATTAAGGGATGAACATGGTATATTAGAACTTAATGAGCATGATGAATAGTAAACATAAGTTGTGAAGGTTAACACTTGTAATTTTTGATTTTCGTATGGTAGCTTTAGACTTGTGCTAAAATAATAAGTCTAACTAGAAATGCGTGTTATATTGGAATGTGAATGTTAGTATATCTAATAGATGGTGGTTCTAAACCTATATGTAGGTGAACGCGAGTTTAATATTATAGCTTACGCTTGAGGCAAGTTTCTAAACCTATCTTTATACATTGAGCAAGTTCTCTAATTCTACTTTTACAATTGTGCAAGTTTTCTAACTCTACACTTTCGTTGAGCTAGTTCATTTATTACATTGTGCAAGTTTATTCTTACGATTGAGCAAGTTCTTGTATTGTTTATGATTTCTAAATCTTATTCTGATATTGAGCAAGTTATTCTTGTCTTTAACTTGTTAATTAGCATGGAAGTTTATATAATCTGATATACTGATGTTGAATAGTTTTATTGTTCAAATTATTATTCGTTATGCATGCTTAATATTCAATTCTAAATAACATTGGCTTAATATTGTTCAAGTAAGGTATGTTATAGTTGTAAGACCCCAACTTTTATGAATAAAGAATAATTTTCTCGAAATATATTTTTGAATATTATGGTGTGGATTTGATATAATGTTATAGTTTTGGGTAATATTTAGAAATTTTGCAAAGTAACAAGTGGTTATATAATATTCGATTGGTCGGGGAATATTCGTTTTAACAGGGGAATATTAAATGCATTTATTACAAATCAATCATGGTGGACCCCACAACGAAAGTATTATTGTAGTTAGAAAATGACATAATTATCTTTTTATAAAAATAACTGCAAAAGTGTTACCGTTAAAAACCGTTAAACTACTCGGTAGTAAAAAATACGATACTGGCGTGGTTGCGTAGTAGCACCGATATTGATTATTGATGCTTACGTGAGATGTCACTCGGTTATACTCAATTATTACTACAATAATTGTTTTGATCATATCTCTCATATTATTGATTCAATTATTGTCAAGATTATCATCGCATAATATTTATTATTATTAAATCAACAATTGAGACGACAAAGTTATTCACATTATTATTTGAAATATTGACAATTTCTAGAAGTTCTGTCAAGGAGAGGTTTGGTCACCTAATTGCGCGCTAATAAGGAGAAATCCTTATCGGAATGCCCCCTCTTTCCTGGGAATGACCTGGTTATTAAACATTATGAGTTAAAATATTAATGATGAATAAGTTGTGTTGATTAAAGATGAAATTGATAGTTCCATTGTATTGGGATTATTAGTATTAGTGGAAATCGACATTTATTTCTATAATAATTGATATTAGGAGGTTATATTGACAAATCGGGTAATTAATCGGATAAATGAGCAATTAATTGCTATTATTTCACATGCTTATAACAATTTGTTCACATTTGTGTACTATTGATTCACATTCATGTACTATTAGGGGAGGTGGTGCAAGATTGATAATACTTGTATGACTAAATTAAAAATGGAGGTATAGTTGAAGGTACTATACTGTAATTTATTTTTTCACATGATTATACTATTGAGTCACATGGATGAACTATTAATTCACATTATTTACTATTAGGGGAGGTGGTGCAAGTTTGATAATACTTGCTGGAGTTAAAAAAATTTCATTTTGGCATACTGTCGCTGGCATTCTCTACCTTGGTTCCTCCCTCTCTCTTGCTCTCATTCTTTCCCTCTTTGTGGTATTGAGTCTACAACTTACTACCATCTTATTCTATAATCACCTTCCCCTTAATGGTCCCATAGGAAATACTCTGGAACACTACAATCCTATTATAGAGCCAGGGTTTCAGGCCTTGCTCAAACCTATGAGCCTTCATCTCCTCAATGTCCACCTAGCGTGGAGAAAACCTTGCCAATTTATTTGAATTTGGTCGCGTACTGGGGAAATGTCATGTCCCCTAACTCAGTCTCTATCATCCCTCATATGCTTGTAGGGAAAATAATTCTCGAAGAAACCTTCTTGAATTGTTCCCACGTTACCACCTCTATTCCAGCCCTACCCTAGTGAGCCTCTCACCAAAAGTTGGCTTCACTCTTCCTCATGTAAGTCACAAAAGAAAACTTATGCGTCTCACCTACACTTGTAATATCAAACGCCTTCTCTATTTCTTTTACCCCGGTCTGGGCCTCTATTGTGTCCGTCGTTCCTTTGAACTCCGGCGGACCTACGCTTTTAAACTCTTTAAAGATAGTCGTTCTTGCTACCCTAGGTTCCGCAGGTATTCTACCCCCGGTTTGGTTAAATGCAGCCGTTAATAAATTAATGAACTATTGCATAGGGTTGTTTTGACCCCATTAATTATCCTTACGTGATTATGCTTCCCGATTACGTTATTTTCTCCTAGACGGCCTTATTTAGATTAAAAAAAATTTCATTATTATCTATTTACTTACTTCGTTATTATTCATCGCATACCAACTCGCACCATAACAAATCATTTCAATGAAAACTTCATTATATTCATATGCTCTTTCATAGTTTGAAACTATTTCCAACTTGTTTTCATATCCTAAAAGCTATTACATTTCTATCCCGCAAGTGAACTTCACAAAAGTTGGGATTTACAAAAGACTACCCTTTTAAAGAGGGTTTTACGTCACTACACACATATTAATAACTCTAACATTATAATAATGCATAACAGCATCCTCGTATTTCTCATTTGCAATCGCCGCTACAGTATCCCGACTAATCATATGACGGGTTTGTCCTGACTCAATGGAATAACAGGCAACCTTCAGCTTGAAATCCTTATGTGCACTCTCATGGATGTAAGACATCCGTGCTATCTTCTGTCCTTCTCCCCAGCCTCTCTCGAAGCTCATCACCTCTGCCTTTATAGTTCCTAGCTCGCTCATCTGTCATGCAAGCACCGCTTATCGTGTTCTCAACTTCAATCAGCTCGCAGACATCTTAGCTTCATGGAGATAACTAATCTCTTCACTCTGATTCTGCACAACTCTACCCAGTTGCACATTCCTGTCAAGCGCTGCCAGATACAATGCTTCCATTGCATCTGGAGGTGATGACTCCAGTGTAGGTACCATCGTAGTAACCAATGTTACCTCTCTTTTTTCCTCCACATCGTTCATCATACTCTGGTATGACGTTATATCCATCTCTCCCTCAGAGTAGTCTTCCTTAGAAAAGTACTCCTCTGCCTCCGACTCCTCTAGAATCAGTAATGGTACCTCCGCCAACGACATAGGTACAGGCTCTACTTGGTTCACAAGCTCTTCGCTCACCGTATGTATATCTCTATACATCGAGCTATCGATCGACATCCTACAATAACACCTATGTTGATTAGTACATAACACACAATAGTATAAACACAAATCACATTTAATTTATTTAGGGTTACTTTCCATCTTTTAAATATTTTGATTCTGAGTTTCCTCAATACCTTATTAACTCATTCGTCTCAAGTAAAGCTCAAGTTTTTCTTCCTTCGGACTTTTCTTCCTTAACAAGGTTATGAGCCTAAGGTTCTTCCCCCCTTAAGTTTTATAACCTAAGGCTTTGATACCAACTGTGACGCCCCCAAATCCGTGTCTCTTTCAACCCGACAGATGGTGCTCCATGGTGCTACAGTTCACACAAACATTCAATTGAAAAAGCCTCAAAATAACGAATTATCTTATATATTCCTAAACAATACTACCATTCCCTAAGTTCTTTATAATCGTTACATTTGTTCTTGTCATAATATCAAATATTATCATTACAAACCTATACTATTACATAGGTACGCTATAAGTTCGCTTTAGCCTTCACTTTATCCTTGTCGAATCCTTTGGTCATATCGTCTAAGCTGCAATCATATGGTTCAAGCAAGTGTGAGCATAACAAGCTCAGCAAGTACAACAATTTCATTTTTAAAAGCATGCTTGAAACATATGAATTGTATATCTTCAATAACTGGATGATAGTTACGAAGTACTATCAATAATTCAAAATAGCTTTCCTTTTCTTTCAAAATGTTTTGCAATAACAATATTCTATAAATCATCAATTCCAGTTCAAGACGTGAACATCTCATAGTTCTTTTGAAAAGGACAACCCGACACGAAGTCCGTAAGTCCGGCATAGCTTACGAGTACATCTAGGTGATCGGCCTATAGTACCCTATGTTGATCAACACTACATCCATTAAATGTGTGTACGTTTAAGTTGTGGCAACCTCACGTGCCCATCGAATACTCGATGAAAATACATTTGTTTATACATATTCAAAGCTTACTCGAATCTGTACTAAAAGAGTTGGCATAGGATAGCGTTAGCAATTCTATATTGAAAGACTTGTAAATCAATCAATCTATCAAGATTAGTCTAGCCGAGTTAAAACTGGCTTCGACCCTTTCTTTAAAATCATACATACATCTCATAACGTGAATCATTTAAAAACCTGACTAACACGAAGGTTAGACAAGCGTTTAAGAAAAACTTGCCTTCATCGTCTGCTACAGTATAATTACGTTTCCTTTGAGTCTTTACGGTCTCTACAACACATAATCACATAACATACCACATTAGGTCATGAATGAACATATATAGTTCCTAAAGAATCTTACCCTTCTTCTCAATCTAACCCCGTATTAGATTTGTTATTATTGGTTCCGGCTTTCCGTCATTCTTTTACATCATTCTTACCAACTTCATTCTCTTCAATAACTTAAGTGAAATTATTTCATTAATACAACTCGGTTCGAGTTAATTATCCTTCCTCACAACTTCCTAATGTCTTTACGTTAGTGTTCGAAACTCAATCATCATTGATTAAATACATTTATTGCATATCATTTGCGTTCATCTTCAATTGATTTTCTTTAACCCTAAGTAATCATACTTAAGGTTTAGTTATGACTTAACAATATTTTATTAAGTCCCTTAGTTCATTACTAATCAACTTCCCTTCATCTTCTACTTGAAAGTTTTCTTTCCTGTCTAGCTTTTAAGTCTAGCACCGCGGCGCTAGTGTTGCTTTGTTATGCCGCGCTGCGGCGTCTCCCATTAGGGGTTGAAGACCGGACTCGGCGCTGCGGCGTGAGTCCCTTTGTTAAATGGTCGCACTGCGATGCGAGTTTGCAGGGGACACAGGCCAGTTTGGCGCTACGGCGTGACTCTTTTTGCCTTGGTGAGGCATGGCATGGCCAAAGATTACTCAACTACTGAAAAATTTTCAGAGACTTTTCTTTTAGTGAGATTTTTGGCTTCGTAACTTCTTCGTTATAAGTCCGAATTGGCTCGTTCAAGAGCCTACAGTTCACAAATTATATACTCTACGTGTTGATTCAAGAATTTTATCTATTCGACTTCGTTTGCTAAAAATTCACCTATTAGTCCATTTTTAACGAAACAATAAACGTTCGTGAACGTTTAATGCTCGTTTCTTCGTTCTAAGTCGGAATTCGGCCATTTTAGAGTTCGTAACTCTATAATGCCAATTATGACTTGTATCCATTGAAAACCAACGTTTCCAAGCTCAATATCAAAATTCGACTTCCATTCTGAGAATTTCACGAATTCGACGATTGTCGTCTAATCGTGTGAATTCCGGCGAAACTTCGTTACTTGAGATTTTTAAACTGTTTCAATTGTATTCAATCCATTATACTAATATCTTGACAGCCATACTACATTAACTTATAAACATGATAAGTTATTACCTATTCTTGATGATTTTGTAACTTATGAAAATATAGATTACTTATATTTCCATTTTCATGACTTATGTCTTCTTCTCATATGACTTATAATGTTTAATGACTTTTAACAATTCTTCTTACTTCTTATTATCATACCAACTTTATTAATGTAAACATGTTACAAGTTCTAACAAGTTCTTATACTTTCATTATGAGTTCATAACTTATTAATGAATGAATTACTTATTTATGACTTATACGGCTTATTAAGACTTAAGCCATTTGATTCATTATTCTAACCCCTTCTTAGCATGGTTGTTCTACCAATACCCCCTTCTCTAACAATGGAAGAGAAAGAGAATCATGGTTTATGCATACTTACTCTTTAATACACTCGATAAATCTTTAATCTCCTTCTTGCTTCTTGAATTAACAAGGCTAATCTTCTAGCTTTTCTTGCTTTTTCTCTCAAACCAATAAGCTATAAGTTGTTGGTTGGAAATCTAACAAAGAAGGTCTAACTTTATATGTGTTTATTCTCTCTACCAAATAAGCTCTCAACTTAAGTTGGATGAAAAACTAACAACCAACAAATAAAAACAAAGCTTGCTATTTATAGGATTTCTAAGGTTAGGGTAGTTTAGTCATTAAGCCATCCCACCTCCTTAATCACCTCCTTACTATTCCTAGCTTAAGGACTAAGTTAACTTGCTCCCCACCCTCTTTGCTTGGCCATCACAACACTTGCTCACTAAGTATACTTGTTTATCACATTAATCACTTTGTGTGCTCACCACACTAACTTAACCTCTAAGTTTACTTGTTTATCACCTTGGATCATCCATAGGTTGCTCCATGGTTCTTACCCATTGAATACTTACTTGGGCTTAGGTTTAGTTAGCTTACATAATCATTTGGGCTTCAACACTACATAATCTTGGGCTTGCTCATTAAATTCTATTGGACTTTGCCATTACTATATTTCGACTTTATCACACTTCTTATTGCACAATACAATTTCCCTACACACTTCAAATATTCAATACATTTGGCTTTAAGCCTTATAACATATAATTACGTATTCATCTCATATTACCCTTGTATACTTATTCATCATAATATAACATCATTCATACGTTCTCATATAATACTCGTATTATACTCGTATTCATTACTTCGCATAATACCTACATATTATACGATCATTGTTTTATTCATTAACCGCATTACATTTCCTTCTCGAAAAATCATTTTTCTTAACCGTTAGGTTTTAAGTCCACAGGCGAAATATTACGTTTTCCATAACTAAAATATTATTGGATATTCCATCGCACCTCGATATTTTATCGTTACATATTTCTCGGAAGTTCAAAAATAATTCCCGAGCAGAAATGCGTTAATAGTGTTTTTCAGAAAATTTCTCGGAAAGCTTTTATTTTCGTCTTGGAAATTCAAACATTTTAATTCTACGACGTAGACAAAATCCTACGACGTTTTGACATTTCTAAGTCATAGAACGACGTTCGATTAGCTTGCTCCATAAATAATCAATTAAATTCATTTAATAAAAATAAAAATTTAATCCTCAAAAATTCGATTTTCTCGTTACAGGGAGGTGGTGCAAGTTTGATAATACTTGCAGGACTAAATTAAAAATGAAGAAAAAGAGGAAGGTATTATACTATAATATGTTGAGCCCCAAAACGTGCAATTATCCAAACTATATTTTCCTATAAATAGAAGCTCATTCTTCCTTCATTTCTCACCAATTCACAAAAGCTTTAGAGCAATTATTATAGAAAGAAATTATAGAGAGAAAGAAGAAGAGAAGTCTGCTACCTCACTATTCCAGTATCCAGTTTTTCTAAGGTAAGGGGTATTATTTCTTTCGTATTCATTAAGAGAGTTATTTTCTTTCAATACTGTAAGGGTTGTTATTCCATTCTTTATTATTATGTTAGAATAATACGTATACATCTAAGTACCGCATACATGGTGAAATTCTTCTCATTATTCTATTCTTTATTATTACATTGGAATAACTTGTGCATGCATGCGGCCTATCGCATGCACCGGTGTATTCTGTTGTTATTCCATTCTTTATTATTATGTTGGAACATCCTGTCTGTGCGGATTACGTATGATCTGGTTCCATTCTTTATTATTCTGTTGGAACATCCTGTCTGTGCGGATTACGCATGACCTGGTTCTATTCTTTATTATTCTGTTGGAATAACCTATCTGTGCGGATTACGCACGCCTGGTGAATTCTTCTGTTATTCCATTCTTTATTATTCTGTTGGAATAATCTATCTATGTGGATTACCGCATGGCGGCAAAAATCCATTTGCGGTTTCATATATTCTATTATACTCAGTGATTAAAGTTTTGGCTTCTATACTTTATCAAATTAGTGGAATATCCTTGATATTTGCGCTTCATCTAGTATCTTTTCATGGAAATATTCTTCTGAGCATTCTTGAATTTTACTCCATAAAGCAGTAGCATGTTGACAATTTGGACATTATTAATTTCTGGATAAATTAAATTATAATCTTTACAAATTTATCCTTGAACTTGTTTTATTGAATTCTTATATCATTGTCATCATCCTCATATTTATAATATGTTAAAAGTCATATGTGGCATGTAGTGCATGGATGGACTTGGTATGATTATGACAAGAGATTATTCGGCATAATCATGACCGTAATGTTACAAATGATGTGGTAAAAGTCCTCATTGGCCGTAGTGCATTGATGGACAGTTGTTGGCATGATCATGACCATTGATGAATACACAAATATCCTTGGCCCGTAGTGCATGTGAGACCCCGAATTTTATGAAATAAAAGTATTTAATTTTTCTATTTTGGTAAATAGTGAAATTGATAAAAGTTTAAAGTTAAGGGTAATATTTGAATTTTTTTTTTGCAAAGTAAGCAAGTTGATATAAAATATTCGTTTTGTCGGGGAATATTCGATTGGTTGGGGAATATTCTTTTTGTTAGGGAATATCCGTACGATGGTATAATCATTGGTAGACCCCACAATAGATTTATTGTCGGATAGAGAAAACGACAAAAATACTTTATGAAAATAACGGCGAAAGTTTTACCGTTAACTGTTGAAACACCCGGTGTTAAAAGTACAGTAATACGCGTGGTTGCATAGTAGTACACATGTATTGATTATTGATGCTTATGTGAGAAGTCACTCAGTATTGTTCAATCGGGTATTCGGGACACTTTTAGTGTCGGAGTACTATTCATAAGTTACTATTCACAAGTTACTATTCATGAGTTACTATTCACGAGTTACTATTCATGAGTTACTATTCACAAGTTACTATTCATAAGTTATTATTTACGAGTTATTATTCACGAGTTACTATTCATGAGTTACTATTCACGAGTTACTATTCACGAGTTACTATTCACGGAGTACTATTCACCCATAAAATATATTTCTTTTTGGTCCAAATTATTTTTGGGTACAATATTAGTTCATGAGGAGATGTGCTAATTTTTTAGACCGTTAGTTGAAGATATAATAGTAAATCAATATGGATCGCTGGTTTAAAGTTTTAATAGTAAATCAATATGGATCGCTGGTTTAAAGATTTAATAGTAAATCAGTATGGACCGTTACTTTAAGTTTTAATAGTAAACCATTATGGACCGTCCGTTTAAAAGTAAATCAATCTGGACCGTTCATGAATTAGTTACTATGCAGTCCATTCTTCTATAAATAGAAGCTCATTCCTTCATTATTTCTTATGAATTCACTAAAACTCTGGAGAGAGAAATTATAGAGAAACTATAGAAAAGTATTCTGCTACTTCCTTACTCTTATATTCAGTTTCTTTTACGGTAAGGGGTATTATTTCTTTTGTATTCATGAAGAGAACTTCATTATTCCATTATTTATTATTCATTGGAATAACTCAGATATCTGCTGAATTACCCTATACTTGGTGAAATTCTTCATTATTTCATTCTTTATTATTCTGGCTGGAATATCCTCACATGCATTTTACTGTAGGACACGGTTCTATTCTTTATTATTACATTGGAATATCCTGTGCAATGCGTTTTACACCGACTGGTTCCATTCTTTTTATTATTACATTGGAATATCCCATGCATGCGCGCTTTTCTGCCGGGACTGGGTTTCGTTATTTATTATTACATTGGAATAACTCGCTGTGTATGGTCTATCGCATGCACGGTGATTTCTTTTGTTATTCCATTCTTTATTATACTCAATTGGTTAAAACTTTGACTTCTATACTCCATGAAATTAGTGGAATATCCTTGATATTTAAGCTTCATCCAAAGATCTTTTCATGAAAATATTCTTATGAGCATTCTTGAATTTTACTCCACAAAGTAGTATCATATTGACAATTTAGACATTATTGAGTTCAGGATAAATTAATTTATAAATCTTTAAAACTTATTCTTGAACTTATTTTATTGAGATATTATGTCATTGTCATGATGAGTTATGTTGGTTATTATGTGAAAACATGAAAGTTTCTTAGAAATCACAAAGGGTTGAAAATCAGATTTTGGTAAAAATGGAGTATGAAATTCAATTGACCATATCTCCTATTATAATTTGAATTTTTGAGTGTGGTCAAGCTCTAAAGTTAGATCTATGAGTTTTCTAACTAATCCAAGTGGAATCACTAGAAAAGGTGTTGTAGATTTTCGTGTTGACTAATTTTATCAAAGGAGTCAAAAATTAAAATTTCCAAAAAGGCTACTGTCCAAAATTTTAAAAGGGCATTTTCGGCCACTTAGCTTGTGAAATAAATTTCGGCCTTTTTGGGACATGAAAATATATGGTATAAAGTACCTCCTGTCCAAAAATGAGCTCATTCCGACTTAAAATGAGCATGTTATGACCATTTCAATATTTAGGTTTTTCCGACGGAGAACGCTATAACCAGAGTCCTATAACTCCGATGACCATGAAATTTAAACTGGAAGCTCACGTTAACATGTGTAAGATCCTGCCAAGATTTGGGAATTTCTGGAGTTAACCTTGAGGTAGCTAATTTCTTAAGGAATTAATTAGAAATTGATTTTTGAAAAATAGTAAATGAATTTTAAAAATTCTGAGAAAAATATTTGTTCAATATGGGACTATATTCTGCTTAATCCCAGAAAAGATTAATTTTTTGGACTGATTTGGTATTTTTCATGAAAATGATTTAGTTACGAACATATGAATTAAATATGTTATCTGAAGTTGAAAAATTGGTAAATAGGATTTTATGGCTTGAAAATCCTATATAAGGTATATGCAGATTTTTGATGAGTAATTTGATTATTGGTGATGAAATCTTATGAGTATGACATTTTGAATGATTAAATGCATTATTTGGAAAAGTGTAAACAATTAAATTAAATTATTTATAAGTTTAAGAAGTGATTAAAATATTATTATAATATTAACAATATTAGATTATGATTTTATTAAGTGATTGATAATGTTTGGAAAAATTTAAAGCCTTTAATATTTATCCTTGATTTAGTTTGACTAATGCTTATAATATTGTCATCATCCTCATGCTTATATTATGTTGAAAGTCATCTGTGGCCTGTAGTGCATAGATGGAATTGGTATGATTATGACCAGGGATTATTCGGTATAATCAAAACCGTAATGTTACAAATGATGTGAAAAAAGTCCTCATTGGCCCGTAGTGCGTTGATGGATAGTTTTTGGTATGATTATGGCTATGGATTCTCTTTGGCCGTAGTGCAAAGATGAATTGTTTTATGGCATGATCAGGACCGTTGATGAAAATACAATTATCTTTGGTCGTAGTGCATGGATAATTTGTGGTCGTGATACTAAATAATATCCTTGGCCTGTAGTGCATGGATGATTCGATGATGTGGATTAATTATTGAGCTGAGTCTCAGTGATGAAATATTAATTCATGGATGTGATAATAATGAATATCTTTGGCCGTAGTGCATGGATAATTCATGGATGTGATACTAACGAATATCCTTAGCCGTAGTGCATGGATAATTCGATGATGTGGATTATTTATTAAGTTGAGTCTCAGCGATAAAATATTGGTTATACACTTTTAATTTGTAGAAGATAGTAGATATCATGCTCTACTTGACTCTTCTAAAATAAAGTTGTATGTCTTTAGCATATAGTGCAAAGATGAATTGTTAATGAATATCTTTGGCCGTAGTGCAAAGATGAATTTATTAGTATGATTATGAGCATGAATTTTGATTTGGTATAACCATGATTTTTTATGTTTCAGGTGAAGATGGGTGATGAAAATTATCTTCGTCCTGGTTGCGAAGAGGAATTTAGAACCACAATTATGAATATGAGTTATTCATATGACTGTGGACATAAACTTTTGATTTATTTTACAGGGATAAAACATTATTGGTGGACTTTTAACATAGAGAAGATAATAGACCTTATGGTCTACTTGACTCTTCTAATGGATTGCTCGTTCCGCTGCAACTATGGTTGAAAAGTTTTATCATCTACCATATGTTCTAAATCTCTGATTTATTATTGATGAAAGCTATTGATAATTTAATTATCTTTAGTCATGATATTCTTTACTGGGCTAGTTGTGCTCACCCTTTCTGCTTCACAATTCCTTTCAGGTAATAAGAGTGTGGTCGTAAGAGTGTTGCCGGGTCGAGCGGGGATAACAGGGGAATAGAACGGTGGTTTCTAGTGGTGGAGGTTCTCCCTAAACAGTATAGAAAAGTGTGTTGTATTCTATACATCATTTAGTAGTTATATTTGGTGAATCAAATAGGGTGAGGCGAACCTAACTTTGGAAGGGTGTTTTGCCACTATCATACAAGATGTCTAATGAAATACAACCTCGTGTTATCATAAGACAAGGTTGTGCGCATCCACTTGCTGAGTATATCTACGGACACTACCTATATGATCTTGGAGTTTATTTAAAATATAATATTCACTTGGAGATAGTGGAGATAGTTATATGTCAAGAGAAGACTCACCATTGGAAAGAAGATGATAGTAATCTTCTCATTTTTCTTTGGGGTCTATTGGGTCAACCAAGGATAATTATGTGGACATATGATATCTATTATAACCTAGACGCATGGCCTCCCATGTACGAAGGTTTCCTTGAGCACTTCCCAAAGATTTTAATTTCTAAAACAATTTTTGACTATACTTTTATGTAAAGTACCATTGTAAGGTTGTGGTCGTATTCTATATGACAGTTCAATAGTTGTATAAACGAAGTTGTATTTGAATTTTGTATCATGTATCTGGCGACTCAAAATGGGTGATGTATATCTAATTTTGGGGGCGTCACAGTGCATAGATAATTTGTGGTCGTGATACTAATGAATATCCTTGGTCGTAGTGCAGGGATGATGTGGTCTATTTATTAAGCTGAGTCTCAGCGATAAAAGTGATGAAAAACCTTTTAAATCATAGAAGATAGTAGATTTTATTCTCTACTTGACTCTTCTAATGGATTGTTTGTTCCACTGCAGTTAAACTTGATGTTTATTATATTTTATCAGTTTAACACTGTTGAAGGCTAATGATAATTTATTCTGCATTATCTTAGTCATAATATTTCTTACTGGGCTAGTTGAGCTCGCCCTTTCTTTTATTGTTCTCTTCAGGAAATGAGAACGTAGTTGGGACTAGTCGGGGAACGGAGTGACGGTCCAGATGATTGCATTAGTAGTCCTCACTATTCTGTTAAATAGTGTGACAATAAATGTAATGAGGACTCCATTGAGTGTGGATATTGTCTAGATGACAATATTATTATTAAAACTCTCAGATTATGTTTTGTCGTATTTTACACGACTATTGTATAATTAAGTTGTATTTGAATTTTGTACCATGTATTTGGTGACTCAAGATGGGTGATGTATACCTATTTTGGGGGCGTCGCGATAGTTATTCAATATTTATGCTTTTAGATTATTCCTAAAACATAACTTTAATATACAATGTTAATTCACTTATGATTTATTCCATAGCATAATGTGATTACCTTTTATTCAACTAATCCTTAGTTGATGTTCGTTGAATTCCAAATTACCTTGAAATGTATCCAAACCAAGCTTACTTTGGTGCGAACTTGTAATCTAAATACTGAGAAGAACAACCCTATTATTAAGGGTTTACTCTTAGCATTGAAATGTTTGTGCACAATACATTGTACGAAGGGTTGATCCCCCTAAGTACGTGGAGTCTTTATAGTCTTATGACTGTAAAAGTTTAAGTTGAAAGAGTACTTATAACTATGGACATGGTTCGTGGTCATTAGACCCTCAGTTGTATAATTCAGAATGTCAATAGAACATATTGTTTAGTTCTATTGATCCTATTATTTGGCAGTTAATGTAAAGTTTTATTCAATTTCATTTTAAGTGAGCCTTGTTTTCTCACTCTTGCTTATATAACTATTACAACTAAGGATGAGATGGTTGATGTTCCTAGCACCAGTAAGAGAAAGGGAAAGATGAACAAGTACTGAAGACTTGTAATCATTTTTGATATTTTATTATCAGACTTTAGTTCGAATGATTGTAATGAAGTTTATTTATTTTCTGCATTTGAATGATTGTATGTAAAGGTTAGATAACCTGAGAGATTTTATTAATGTAATCCCTTAAGGGAAGGTTTATTATTCAATTTTATTATGATTAGGTAGTTAGATATAAATGTTTTGATTAAGTGAACACAAAATCTTGAGGTAATGAAGTACCGGAATTTGGGGGTGTCACATATTAAAAATCATCCGTATGTGGATTTCGGTCATTTTCTATTTGGAATTTGGAAAAACTTTCTTCTACAAAGTTGTAGAGAATTAAATTTCTTATGGAATGGACATAAAATTTGTATTTTTCTTATAAAAGGGCTATTTATTATGAATTATTGAAGTTTCAAAAATAAATGTTTTTATTTAAAACATGGGTGGGCCCCACTTTTAGTTGTTGTCGAATTTTCTGAATTTTGTGGGTCCCACTCTTGTCCTTTTTGGTGTGCTGAGAATTTTTTTCCATGGTGGTGTGCGTGAATAGCAATAGATAAAGCCATCAGGTAGCAGATTAAGTTTGCTTTAGCATTCTAACACTTTCCTATAAATAGGTGCTTAGGTTAGAATTGAAAATCACACTAGAATCAGAAGTTTTCTCTCTCTATAATATCGAGCGTATTTTTGCAAGTATTTAGATACTTTGAGAGTTGCTATTCAGTGCAAGTTTCTTTCAACATTATATCCGATATTCCAATCAGAAGTATTGTTCTTTTGAGGTAAGGGATGTTATTTTCTTCGTAAATGATGTTATTTTGTTCAATATTATTATGCCGAAATATTTGTATGAATTTTATTATGAAAATTTACCTTTTTATGTCGAGGTTACTATTCACGTATACGACACTATTCATGAATACGATACTATTCACGAGTACAATTCATGAAGTATGATTTTACTTGTGAAATTTCTACCTTTTTGTGTAGGGGTTACTATTCACGTATACGACACTATTTACAAATACGAAACTATTCACAGAAAAATGAAAGTTTCTCTTCTTTGTCCAAGATGTCTATTATGGTTACTATCTTTGATTGTATCCATGTTTTGATCTTCATTCTTGATTTTTACTCCACTATGGTTTATTACTGAGTATTTTTGAACTTGGATTATCTAAAGTACGAATCCCTAATCTTTGGCCTTTTATCTCACTGGATTCGGCTCTTTAAAATATTTTTCATCATCCTCAGTCCTAAATGATGATATAATTAAATATCTTTGTCATGTAGTGTAAAGATGAATGATTACCTGATGAATATCTTTGGCCCGTAGTGCAAAGATGGACATGTGTTGAGATGAATATGACCAACTGCTGATACAAATAAATATCTTTGGTCCATAGTGCAAAGATGAATATTTGGTTCAAGATGTATACTGATTGATGTTATAGGGATAAAATATTGATGATGGACTTTTAAATCATAGAAGATAGTAGACTTCATTCTCTACTTAACTCTTCTAATGAATTATTATTTCCGCTACAAATATTGATCTAAAACTGGTTGTCCAATATATTTTATCTGATGTATTGAAGGCTAACGATAATTTGTTCTACATTATCTTAGGCATAATATTCTTTACTGGGCTAGTTGAGCTCACCCTTTTCCTTTTTGTTCCATTTTTCTTCTCAAGAGACGAGAATATAGCGGGAACTAGTCGGGGTATAGAGTGATGGGTCCAGACAGTTGTTTTAGCAGTCCTCACTATTTTGTAAAATAGTGTATCAATAATTGTAATGAGGACTTATTTGAGTTTGGATATTGTCTAGAAGAAAATATTTGTATTTAAACTCACAACATATGTGTTGTCGTATTTTGCACAACAATTGTAATAATAAAGTTTGTAGTTGTTTCTGTACCATGTATTTGGCGACTCGGAATGGGTTGTGTGGACCTATTTTGGGGGCGTCACACTTACAATATCATTTATGTATATACGAGCAAGACGTTCAAGTGAATAAGTTTCTTGTATAGGTAAGAAATGAGCAGACTTGGTTAATCTGTCGACAATTACCCAAATTACATCTATGCCTTGAGAAACCTTAGGAAGACTAGTAACGAAATCCATGTTAATGTGTTCCCACTTCCATTCTAGAATCTCAAGTGGTTGCAATGGACCTTTTTGCACTTGATGCTCTGCCTTGAATCGTTGACAAGTTAAACACCTTGAGATAAGCTCTGTTATCTTTCTCTTCATATTGCTCCACCAGAATGTATGTCGAAGATCATAATACATTTTGGTACTCCCATGATGGATTGCAAATGGTGTGTTGTGTGCCTCCATCATGATTTTATACTTCAAATCAGAGTTGTTAGGAACGCAAAGTCTGGAGTTGACTTGAAGTATTCCTTCTTCATCAATTCTTGCTTCTGAAATAGCACCTTCTTGTACTTTCTTCCTCATACGCATCAGCTCTAGGTCTGTAGCTAGAGCAGCTTTAACTTTATCGATTAATGTCAGTTCTACTCATATATTTGACATCATCACGTGGGTCCCTGGAGTTTTTGACTTTATCTCCATCCTTTGTAAGTCACACCAAATGGGCCTTTGCGTTGACAATATCGCACTCGTGCCCGTATATGATCTTCTACTCAATGCATCAGCTACCACGTTCGCTTTTCCAAGATGGTATTGAATGGTATGATCATAATCTTTCAACAGCTCAAGCCAACGTCATTGCCTCATGTTGAGTTCCTTTTGGGTGAAGAAATATTTGAGACTTTTATGATCTGTATAGATCTCCACCTTCTCCCCATACAGGTAATGTCTCCAGATCTTAAGCGCAAAAATGACTGCTGCCAACTCTAGATCATGAGTAGGATAATTCTTCTCATATTCTTTGAGTTGTCGTGAGTCATAGGCTATGACTTTCCCATGTTGCATGAGAACACATCCTAAACATTTTCCTGAAGAATCACTATATATGACAAATCTCTCCGAACTAGATGGTATTGTAACATTCTAGATTTTTAAGTGTAAGTTATAAATATTTATTGATTTATATAAATATTTATTGGATGTGTTTATTATTGAATAAATAATTGTTCAATTTGATTTAGTTGATTTAGTTAATTATTTATTTGTTAAATAATTAATGTGTTATGTGGATCGACTTATGTGATTAAGTGAACTATTTAATAAATTGTTATTAAATAAAGTATGACAAATAGCTATGTTATAAAAGTTATTAAAATAAATTAAAGTAATTTTAATTTAGTTTTGCCAAACAAGGTGTAAGTATATTAATCCTTTATTTTATAAATGGTTTGCCAAACAAGGCCTTATGGCATTTGAAATTCTTGTTAATTTTAAATTATATTATTAATAGAATAAAACAAATACATAAATAAAATATATTTATATTTATAAGATTATACGTTATATGTTTGGTAACCGATAAGAGTAAATAGGCTTATTATTGCCATAATGCTTTATTTTACGATATGATTATCGCTTTTACACTCAAAGGTTAGTAGTACCTAGACTATTGCTGAGAGAAGTAAGAAAAGAGAAAGGAAAAGTTTAGAGAGTTTGAGAAGAAGCCAAGTGCAAGATTTTCCAAAACAAGTTTTGTTGACAAGTTTTCTAAAATCAACAAAAAGGTAGGTGCTTATAACCTTAATTTATGCATATGTAACCATATATGTTTTACGTCATATACTTACTACGAATTTGATAGTCTGTGTTCTTCAACTTCACTGTGTATAAGTTTTTACAAAATTCTTGTAAACTATGTTTTGGTAATTGTTATACTAGCATATATTGATAGGTGATTGTATGCTTAACATGTATATAATGCTAATTACGTGTTAAAGAAAGAGGAATTTGGTTTTATAGTGAAAAACATGTATGAACGTATGTTTGCAAAATAACAAAATTGGTATGTGATTATACAAATTGTGAACTAATACGCGAATTGAACTTTGTATATGTAAATTGGAATATATGTTAGTATTCTAGTATTTCAAAAGTATTAAGTTGGTTATAATTCTGGATTTACGCCCACTGTATATTTTTATATCAAGATATCAACAATGGAGTTTTAAAAGTTTGGTTTTAAAGGAAAACAGTGTTTTCAAGGATTTAAGTTTCTGATATTGTTGGTATGATTGTATTTCAAAAGAATCAAATTTGGTTGATAAAAGTGGAAATTCGGTTCACTATATTTTATTTGTCAACAATGGAGTTTTGAGTTTTAACCAAATATTATTTTAGTGATTTAAGTCTTTTAAATTTGTTGTTCAATTGTTGGTAATTGGTATAGATATGATTGTTAACATGTATGTGTAATTTATATAAGTTATACATATGAAAGTTAGGGTGAATTGTTGTTACAAATTTAAGACAAGAGCTTTGCTTCTGTTCTTCCTGCTTTTGTTTCTGTGAGTTTTGCGCCTAACGTCAAAATTCACGCCTCAAGCGCCAAGTTTCACGCTTTAGCGCCAAAAGTCGCTACTTCACCAGACTTGACTGCAATGAATATCAAAAAAATCGGCGTCGAGCTTCAAGACTTCACAATCAGAGTGCCGAGAGTCTCAGATATTTCTCGCTACATGAAAGCGCCACCTCGATCTTCAAGTAATACGACCATTACAAGATAAATGTAGAAATACAAGCCACTTAGCGTATCGTTCTAAAATGACTTCTATTTTGCACGTAAGTCCGAAATTTGATAATAATACTATAAGACCAAATAAATTATTATTATTATAGTATTGTAATGTGTCAATGAACATGGTGTTAATACCTAATGAATTTATTATCGCTTAGGAATATGATTTGATTACATGGTTGACATGAAACCATACGTGATGTAGTGTTGATTATGACTAATCATGTCATGTTAACACATATATATAGGATATTGTGATTTGGATTATAACTTTAATCTACGCAAGGCAAGTTCTCTAACTCCATACTCTCGCTGAAAGTTAGTTGTGTTTATACAAGTTTTCTAATCCTAAAGCTTCGTTATGCAAATTTCATATGCTATACTTTATCGAGTAAAGTATTTCCATTAAGCAAACTTAATTGTATCCAATTATTCATGATGATACAAGCTTCCCATCTCCACACTTTCGTTGAGATAGTTATTATGATTATGCAAGTTTTTCCTAACTCTAAACTTGTTATATTAGCATGCAAGTATCGTTATTCTGTTGAATCAGTTTATTGTTCAAGTTATTATTTGTTGTGCATGCTTGATAATAAACTTTAAGATATAACCTTAGCTTAATATTGTTCAAAGCAAGGTATGATAGATTATTGCTATTAGAATTATTCCTAAAGCATGAACTCAGAATGAAATGTTTATTCAGTCAGAATTATTCAATAACATAGTGTTATTATCTTTTATTCAAGTAATCCTTAGTTGATGTCCGTTGAATTCCAAATTGCTTGAAGTGTATCCAAACCAAACTATCTTTGGGGCGACTTGTACTCAAAATACTTAGATGAACAACCCTATTTATAGGGGTTACGCTTAGTTTTGTACTTTGATACCAAATGTTTGTATACAATACATGTACGAAGGGTTGATCCCCTAAGTACCTTAAAGTCATTATGGTCGTATGACCGTAAAAGTTTAAGTTGAAAGATTACTTATAATCAGGACAAGGTTCGTGGTCATTAGACTCTCAAAGAATGTTTAAAATATTAATAGAACTCATTGTTCGCTTCTATCGAGCCCCCTCGAATGGGCAAGGAATGTTAAGATGTTAATAGGACTTATTATTTAGTTCTATCGAGCCCCTAAATGGGCAAGGAATGTTTAAGATGTTAATAGAACCTATTGTTCAGCTTCTATCGAGCCCCTCGAATGGGCAAGAGAATGTAAAAGTTATTCATTGTTATTTCAAGTGAGCCTTGTTTGCTCACTCTTTCCTCGTAAAAATTACAAAAAGATGGAAAGGGTGACGACTCTAGCACCAAAGAAAGGAAAGGGAAAGATGAACAAGTACTCAAGACTTGTAATAGTTTTGATAGTTTTATTATCGACTTTTTGTTTAAAGATTGTAATGAAGTTTATTTAAATTTTCCGCATTTAATGATTGTTTGTAAAGGTTAGATAACCTGGAAGATATTATTTTATGTAATTCCTGTATGGGCAGGTTTATTATTCAATTTTATTTATGATTGGGTAGTTATAAATGAATGTTTGATTACGTGAACACCAAATCTTGAGGTAATGAAGTACCGAGATTTGGGGGTGTCACAGGTTGGTATCAAAGCCTTAGGTTATGAACCTTTGGTGGGGGGGGGGGGGGGAAAGCCTTAGGAAGTAACCTTTGAAAAGATAGTGGAGATAACTCTTATCGAGTTTTAAGGAAGAAGTAATAAAACACTTATGTGCTTATGTGTTTATAACTTATGTGCTCACGAGTGTTGAGTAGAATGATTAATAACTAAAACTTTAAAATTTTGTTGTCAAGATGACTAATGTCGGAGAAACCAGTCAGGCCAGGGAGGAGGGACCTCAAATGCCTATAGAGGAGGAGCCTCACGACATTCAGTGTTGTTTGGGAACAACTATCGCCACGGAGTCACCCCCTGCTGGTCACAAAGTGGTCAAGATGAGGATGATGATGTGGAGACGGATGAGGAGGATCCCGTGGAGTCGCCATGTGAGGATGAGGATAACGAGGACGAGGAGGAAGAGACTCCACTAACCTCGATGGTCGTCAGATGTATGATGAAGTCTACGACCATAACGTGGAACTTCGTGACACAAATGAGGAGTTACAGGAGATAGTAGCCGAACAATGTAATCGCAATGACATGTAAGGACGACGACATCCGTGATCGAGATGAACGCCTAACTAATGTCAAGAGAAGCTCGATGCGCATCAAGGAGAGAAGGAACAACTGATCGAGATGGTCGTGGAACTGAAGAACAAGCTGAATGAAGAAGCTACCAAAAGGGCGAGAGCTGAAGACGCATACGAGGAAGCTTATCAACGAACTGGAAGAGCAGTAAAGGACGCACAAGCAAAGAGGATGAAGATGGAAGAGATGGATAAAGTATTCAATACCGTGATCAATCGAGCTCAAGATCGGGTCATGGGTTATCCAATTCAGTTCGAGACTCTGCCATCATACGTGTTAGATCGCCGAACCATGTTCCGTGTTATGGAAGAAGAGCGCCAAAAGGCTACTTGAGTATCTTAATAGATCATCGTAGAAATGTGTCTATTTTGCAAGTAATAAGTGTTAAATAATGTGTTAAATCCCTAGTGTTAAGTAACCATGGGATATGAGAATGATGATGTTGTCCTCAGAACTTTTGTAGTTCAGAAAAAGGAATGTAAATAGTAGTGATGCTATTGTTTTTATGTTTTCAAAAGGTGATGAATAAATAAAAGATATTATTTTATTCAAAAGTGTTATGTGGTTATTTCTTTTATAGAGGCAAGTTAATACTTAAAGAAGTTGGGTAATAGTCTAATAGATGTTTTTTAACGTAAAATGCCTCCCAGACGTGAACCACCCCGTCAGAGAACCAATGCGAGAACTAACAATAACGATGTTGAGGATAATTCCGCCCAACAACTAGTGACATTACTAACAGAGCGCTGCAGAATCAACCTCAAAACCAAGGCACAACGTTTAAGGAGTTTAAGGCGGTTGACCACCTAATTCCATGGGTCAACGAATCCGATCGAGGCACGCACTGGATTATGGAAATAGAGAAAGTATTTGAAGTCGCTAGGGTAGTGGATGAATGTAAGACCGCTTTTGCAACATTTATGTTGAAAGCGTAAGTTAGTTATTGGTGGCAAGCCAATAAAACCCGGAAGGACCAGGGGTGATGACTCGGGATAGGTTTAAGGAGTTATTCTTCGAGACCTACTTCCCGTAGAGTTCAAGAGTCGCTTAGAGGTTCAGCTTTTTGAACCAAGCAGGAGCGATGACGGTCTCGAGTATGCAGTGAAGTTCAACGAATTGGCAGGGTTTGCGCCATATCAAGTCAAGACAGACGAGCGTGCGTAAGGCAAAGAGGTTCGAATAGGACCGAAGCCCCGGTCAGACAAAGAGGGTTTCCTCTGTTCCAATTGAAGACGTTTATAAAGAATGATGGAGAAGGTCAGACTCACCGAAGGTGGAGGCGAGGCAAAGGACAAAATTCAATCAAGAGCGTAGAAGAAGAAGAAGAAGAAGAAGGTGGAAGAAAGAATGGTAGCGAGGCAATGGAAATGGCAACAACAACAACAACAACAACTCAAGAGGAAGTGGAACGGAATGGGGGTACTGAAACCAGCAGGGTAACCAACAGCTTTAGGAAGTTTGAAGCATGTGCTACATGCGGAGGTTTCATAAGGGTGTGTGCTTGATGGGGAAACGTGATGTTTCAACCGTGGCCGTGAGGGTCACATCGCCTCAAATTGCACCCAACCCAAGAAGAATGTCTGTTTCACATGTGGATCCAAGGATCATTTTGCTCGTGAATGCCCTCGTAAGAGAAGGTCTGAGAAAAATAAGAAGTAAGGAGGAGGCAAGAAGGAGGTACTTGGGCCATTCATTGACCTACAAAGATCAAACAAACCCACACCCGTAACTTTCAACACGACTGCAAAGATGTCAGGCAATCAAAAGATGTGGTGTCGTATTATCCCAATCAACGATATTAATGCTTATGTATTATTTGATTCAAAAGCTACTTGCTCATTTTATATCTCGATGAATTTGCTAAGAGGTTAGAATTTCCTGCAGAAGAAACCGAATTTCCTCCTAACATAGAAATTGCAAATAGGGAAGTGATTCCTCAAGTAGGTTCAGATACAAGAACCATGTAGGTGAACATAAAAGGAAATATAATGATGGTAGATTTAATTCGATTAGACTCGAGGAATTTGATGTAATTTTGGGAATGGATCAGTGCTCAAATATGGAGCAAGAATTGATTGTCACAAGAAGTGTAAACCCTTATGACTCCGCCAAAGGTAGTTTTCTATGGTAGCAAATCGCCTAGACAAATGAAATGTCCGACGATTACTACGCAGCCAAGAAGTTGTTAAGTAAAGGTCAGGTGGGTTATTTAGCTTACATAGTCGATACTCGTAAGAAGGGTGTAAAACGGAGGAGATACCAAAGGTTAGAGAATTCAAGAGATGTATTTCCGGAAGATTTCCGTGACTTCCACCGACAGAGAGATTGAGTTCAGAATCGACTTAGCGCCGTGAACTGCACCGATATCGAAGGCCCCGCATGTAATGGCTCCGTGAGAAATGAAGGAACTAATGGTGCAACTATAAGAACCACTGGACAAGAAGTATATTCAACCAAGCGATCACCGTGGGGGAGCGCCAGCTTTATTCGTGAAGAAGAAGGATGGATCAATGCGCTTTTGCATTGATTATAGGGAGTTAAACAAGGTCACTATTAAGAATAGTATCCGCTGCCTAGAATAGATGACTTGTTTGATCAAATAAAGGTGCTAAATACTTCTCAAAAATAGATTTGAGAAGTGGGTATCACCAATTGAAGGTAAGAAAGGAGGATATACCTAGAACGACATTCGTAACTCCTGCATTTTATATTACGAAGTTTCGGTGATGTCTTTTGTTTTAACAAATGCCCCGCCGCTTCATGGATTTGATGAATGTGGTATTTAAACCATTCTTAGACAAGTTCAGAGTGGTGTTTATCGACGACATTCGTGTATTCCAAAACTCAAGAAGAACACGTGGAACATTTACGCTTGACATCGAGACACTAAGAAAGGAAAAGTTGTATGCGAAATTCTCTAAGTGCAAATTTTGCTCGATCGTACAATTTTTTTCATGTGATCGACAAAGATGGGATTTCAAAGGATCCATCAAAAGTAGAAGTCAGAATCAATTGGGAACAACCAAGGACACCTTCGAGGTGAGGAGTTTCTTGGGACCGCCGGCTATTATAGAAGATTTATACAAGATTTTTCCAAGATAGCCACCTCATAACAAATTTGACACGGAAAAGTCGTGAAATTGCTTCGACGGAGAAATGTGAAGAGAGTTTCCAAGGTTTAAAGAAGAAGCTAAGTGTGGCACCTGTGTTAACACTACCAGATAGTACAGGAAATTTTGTGGTGTATAGTGATGCCTCACACAAAGGATTGGGTTGTGTTCTTATGCAAAACGGCAAAGTTATTGCCTATGCATCAAGACAACTGAAGGATTATGAGAAAGGTTATCCGACTCATGATTTGGAATTGGCTGCAGTAGTATTTGCTCTCAAGATATGGAGACACTATCTGTATGGAGAGAAATGTGAGATCTACACAGACCACAAAAGTCTGAAGTATATTTTCACTCAGAAAGATCTCAACATGCGTCGAGAAGGTGGATGGAATTGATAAAAGATTATGATTGTGAGATCTTTTATCATCCGTGCAAAGCGAATGTGGTTGCGTATGCTTTTGAGGAAAGGTCGAGAAATTGATGTCGATAACAACTCAGAGAGGAGCTCATTTCAAAGAATGACAAAGTTAGAACTGAAATCAAATTTCCACAAGAATCAAGTTAACGACTATTTCAGCTTAGAAGCGTGTCCAACTTTACTCGACAAGGTGAAGAACGCCAGCCATAAGATGAAGAATGTGGAAAGATAAAAGAGAATATGGTTGATGGAAGCGATATACGAATACAAGGTCGATAATCAAGGATTACTACTAGAGACGAGGGAAGAATCTGGGTTCCAAAGAACACCAGAATCGAAAAGACAAAATTCGACCAAGCTCATAGCTCAAGATATTCGATTCATCCAGAAGTACATAAGATGTATCAAGATCTATGCCAACATTTTTGGTGGCCAATATGAAAAGGACGTTGCGTAACGCGTGGTAAATGTTTGACATGTCAAAGAGTAAAAGCCGAACATCAAAGACCCAAATGGATTACTTCAATCGCTGGAAATACCGAAATGGAAGTGGGAACACATCACGATGGATTTTGTGGTGGGTCTTCCAACTACTCGTAGAGGATGCGATGCGATTTGGGTGATAGTGGATGAATCGACAAAAATCAAATCAAGACTTTTTTACCAATAAAGATTAGGTTCAATCTTGATCGCTTAGCAAGATTGTACATCAAAGAGATTGTTTCGAGACATGGAGTGCCAAAGTCAATTGTGTCCGATAGAGACCCGCGATTCACGCCAAACTTTTGGAAGAGACTACAAGAATGCAGGGAACTCAATTATGAATGAGTACGGCTTATCATCCACAAACAGATGGTCAAAGCGAACGAACGATCCAGACATTGGAAGATATGCCGAGAGCATGCGCTATGGATTTCAAAGGAAGTCGGAAGAGCAATTACCATTGTGGAATTCGCCACAATAATAGTTATCACGCCGAGCATCGAAGATGCCACCACGGGCGCTATATACGGCAGAAAGTGCGTAACTCCACCGTCGGCCGGGATGAAGTCAGAACGCCAACCGCTAGGACCGTAATCTGGTGCAACAAACCACCGAGGTTATCAAACTCATCAGACAAGATTGGTAGCAAACAAGACCGATGTAAGAAGTATGCCGATCAACACAGTAAGATCGCATTTGAAGTAGAAGCAATGTATTCCTAAAAGTTTCTCCTCGAAGGGAAAATTTCATTTCAAGAAGGGAAAGCTAAGCCCGAGGTTTATTGACCCTTTCAAGTGTCAAAAAGTCGGAGAGGTAGCTTACGAAGTAGCTCTACCTCCAGAGTTGGAAAACATTCACAATGTTTTTCATATTTCAGTGTTACGACCATATAAACCCGATTACAATCACGTGATCGAGTACGAACCGTTGCAGTTCGAGAAAGATTTGACTTATGAAGAGGTTCCTATCCGTATAGTCGACAGTGAGAAACAAGTGCTCGTGAATAAAGTGATACCTTCCGTGAAGGTGATATGGAGAAACCACAATGTCAAGAAGCAACGTGGGAACTCAAGAGAAAATGATAAAAGAGTACCCTGAGTTATTTGTTTAATCTGTGTCTTCGATTCTCGGGGACGTAATCTTTGTAAGTAGGGAAGAAATGTAACGAATGTGTTGTTTGAGTTGTGATTCGGGGACGTAATCCTTATAAGAGGGGAATGATGTAACATTCCATTTTTAAATGTAAATTATAAATATTTATTGATTTATATAAATATTTATTGGATGTGTTTATTATCGAATAAATAATTGTTCAATTTGATTGAGTTGATTTAGTTAATTATTTATTTGTTAAATAGTTAATGTGTTATGTGATGGATCGAAAGTTATGTGATTAAGTGATTTATTTAATAAATTGTTATTAAATAAAGTATGACAAATAGCTATGTGATAAAGAGTTATTAAAATAAATTAAAGTAATTTTAATTTAGTTTTGCCAAACAAGGTGTAAGTATATTAATCCTTTATTTTATAAATGGTTTGCCAAACAAGGCCTTATGGCTTTTGAAATTTTGTTAATTTTAAATTATATTATTAATAGAATAAAACAAATATATAAATAAAATATATATTATATTTATAAGATTATACGTTATATGTTTGGTAACCGATAAAGAGTAAATAGGCTTATTATTGCCATAATGCTTATTTTACGATATGATTATCGCTTTTACGCTCAAAGTTAGTACCTAGTCTATCATTTAGAAGTAAGAAAAGAGAAAGGAAAAGTTCAGAGAGTTTGAGAAGAAGCCAAGTGCAAGATTTTCCAAAACAAGTTTTGTTGACAAGTTTTCTAAAATCAACAAAAAGGTAGGTGCTTATAACCTTAATTTATGTATATGTAACCATATATGTTTTACGCCATATACTTACTGCGAATTTGATAGTCTGTGTTCTTCAACTTCACTGTGTATAAGTTTTTACAAAATTCTTGTAAACTATGTTTTGGTAATTGTTATACTAGCATATATCGATAGGTGATCAGATGCTTAACATGTATATAATGCTAATTACGTGTTAAAGAAAGAGGAACTTGGTTTTACAGTGAAAAACATGTATGAACGTATGTTTGCAAAATAACAAAATTGGTATGTGATTATACAAATTGTGAACTAATACGCGAATTGAACTTTGTATATATAAATTGGAATATATGTTAGTATTCTAGTATTTCAAAAGTATTAAGTTGGTTATAATTCTGGATTTACGCCCATCATATATTTTTATATCAAGATATCAACAATGGAGTTTTAAAAGTTTGGTTTAAAGGAAAATGTTGTTTTCAAGGATTTAAGTTTTTGATATTGTTGGTATGATTGTATTTCAAAAGAATCAAATTTGGTTGATAATAAAGGAAATTCTGGTTCACCGATTTTATTTGTCAACAATGGAGTTTTGAGTTTTAACCAAATATTATTTTAGTGATTTAAGTCTTTTAAATTTGTTGTTCAATTGTTGGTAATTGGTATAGATATGATTGTTAACGTGTATGTGTAATTTATATAAGTTATATATATGAGTTAGGGCTTAATTGTTGTTACAAATTTAAGATAAGAGCTTGGCTCTGTTCTTCCTTTTTGGTTCTGTGAGTTTCATGGCCTACAAAAATAAAAATTCACGCCCAAATAAGTTTCACAGCCTTAGAGCCAAAAAGTCACTACCAAACCAGACTTCAGACGCCACAAAGACCAAGACTCAATATACTCAGCCAAAGTACCGAGTCCCTCAGATATTTCTCTACTTGGCGCCACCTCAAGCTAGCACAGCAAATACGACCCACAAGATAAAAATCATGGTGTACGCACTACCACTTAGCGTATCATTCAAAATAACTTCGCCTTGCATGTAAGTCCTGAATTTTGATAATAATACTATAAGACCAAATAAATTATGTTTTTATAGTATTGTAATGTGTCGAATGAACATGGTGTTAATACTTAACGAATTTATTATCGCTTAGAATATGATTTGATTACATGGTTAGACATTGAAACCATACGTGATGTAGTGTTGATTATGACTAATCATGTCATGTTAACACATGTATAAAGGATATTGTGATTTGGATTATAACGGCTTAATCTACGCCAAGGCAAGTTCTCTAACTCCATACTCTCGCTGAAAGTTAGTTGTGTTTATACAAGTTTTCTAATCCTAAAGCTTCATTATGAAAATTTCATATGCTATACTTTATCGAGTAAAATATTTCCATTAAGCAACTTAATTGTATCCAGCTTATTCATGATGATACAAGCTTCCCATCTCCACACTTTCGCTGAGATAGTTATTATGATTATGCAAGTTTTTCCTAACTCTAAACTTGTTATATTAGCATGCAAGTATCGTTATTCTGTTGAATCAGCTTTATTGTTCAAGTTATTATTTATTGGCATGCTTGATAATAAATTTTAAGATATAACCTTAGCTTAATATTGTTCAAAGCAAGGTATGATAGATTATTCAATTGTTATGCTATTAGAATTATTCCTAAAGCATGAACTCATAATGAAAATGTTTATTCAATGTGATTATTCAATAACATAAGTTATTATCTTTATTCAACTAATCCTTAGTTGATGTCCGTTGAATTCCAAATTACCTTGAAGTGTATCCAAACCAAACTATCTTTGGGGCGGACTTGTACTCAAAATATCGAGATGAACAACCCTATTTATAGGGGTTACGCTTAGTTTTCTACTTTTGTACTTTTGTTGAAATATTTGTATACAATACATGTACGAAGGGTTGATCCCCTAAGTACCTTAAAGTCATTATGGTCGTATTTACCGTAAAAGTTTAAGTTGAAAGATTACTTATAACTCGTGGATAAGGTTCGTGGGTCATTAGACCCTCGTTGAATGTTTAAAATATTAATAGAACTCATTGTTCAGCTTCTATTGAGCCCCGAATGGGCAAGGAATGTTAAGATGTTAATAGGACTTATTATTTAGTTCTATCGAGCCCCTGAATGGGCAAGGAATGTTTAAGATGTTAATAGAACCTATTGTTCGCTTCTATCGAGCCCCGAATGGGCAAGAATGTAAAAGTTATTCATTGTTATTTCAAGTGAGCCTTGTTTGCTCACTCTTGCCGTAGAAAATCCTTATAGCTAAAGATGGAAAGGGTGACGTACCTAGCACCAAAGAAAGGAAAGGGAAAGATGAACAAGTATCAAGACTTGTAATAGTTTTGATAGTTTTATTATCGACTTTTGTTTAAAGATTGTAATGAAGTTTATTTAAATTTTCCGCATTTAATGATTGTTTGTAAAGGTTAAATAACTTTGAGAGATATTATTTTATGTAATTCCTATTGGAGATTATTATTTTATTTATGATTGGGTAGTTATAAATGAATTTTTGATTACATGAACACCAAATCTTGAGGTAATGAAGTCCAAGAGATTTGGGGTGTCATGGGCGTGTTTATTATTCCTCGCTCAATTTTATTTTTCGATCACCGATTAATGGAGTAGTTTGAGAAAATCCTTCCATAATCTCCGATAATAACCATGTTTTGCTATTACGTGAAATGTTACACCAAAATTCTTCGAGGTAATGAGATCAATACAAAACTCGATTTCACGCTATGGGGGTAGGCCAGGAAGTTCTTCATGGAATATGTCAAGAAATTTATTAACAATAGAAATATCATTCAAATCTGACGTATTTTTGTTTAAATCCGTGACATCGGCTAAGAAATCTTGACATCCATTTTTTAATAAATGAATGGCTTTATGGCTTGATAAGACAGTGATTGACTTTAGTGGTTTAGTTGCTTGAATTCGCATAATAGTTTGGTTAGGAATATGAACGCTAACAACCTTACAAAAATAATCAATTTTAGAATGATGAGTAGTTAACCAATCAAATCCCTAAAATCACATCAAATGCAAGTATTTTCAAAGAGATAAGATCGATAGGTAACGTGAGGGTGCCAATTTGAATCAAACACGATTTATAAATAATGGATGTAATGAAGGTTTCTCCCAACGGAGTTTCAACAGATAAGTCAAAGTCTAATTTCTCTGGAGTCAAATTTAAACGTTGAGCGTAAGTAGGAGAAATAAAACAATGGGTATAATCGGTATCAAAAAAGGTATAGACTTTGCAAGAGTTTATGATTAACTTACTCGTGATAACCTCGTTCGGGTTTCTCGCTTTTTGGGAGGTCACGACAAACGCTCTCCCTTGAACTATTGGCTTTGACTTATCTGGAATGGCCTTTGGTGTCTCCATCCCAGCTGGACTTAACTTCACTACACGATAAAATCGGGTTAGGTGACCTTCTTTTCCGCAATTGTAACACACTTTGGGTTGCTGCGTATAGTTTGGACTGATGTTTCCCTCCCCTTCGCATTTGTAGCATACGACCGATTGTCGTTCTCCTTCCTTGAAATCGGGTGCTGGTGCTGCTGTCTTTCCATCATTATTGAACCTTATCTTCTTGAAATTTCCACTTAACTCATTTCTTCTATTATCTTGGTCAGGGTTATCACCGAAGTGGTTACAATTTCTAGCATGTTGATTTCTTCCACGTTTGTTGTCACCGCTTCGATGACTGCTACCACTGGTATTATCATTTTTTTGGCTGCTATCTCTTGGTTGGGTTGACTCATTATCACGCTCCGATAACTGAGTCATATTCACAACATCTGAATACAAGCAAAGTTTGTGAAAAATGAGGTATTGACGTATTTTGGGTTTCAAACCTCTTAGAAATATTCACGTCATACGCTCCTCATTATCTACCAAATGGGATGCAAACTAGGATAACTCCGCAAATTTAGCCTTTTATTATGATACGGTCATATTGTTTTGCTCCAGCTTGATGAATTCTACCTCCTTCATATGACGAATACTTTTAGGAAAGTACTTCGCGTTGAACAATTCTTAGAACTTCTCCCAAGACATCTTTAGTGCAGCAGGCTGAGTACATTTTACAAATTCCCACCAATGATCTGCCTCTCCTCGCAACATGAAGGTGGAAAAGGGAACCTTTGGCTCCTCGGAGCATCCCGAGACATCAAATATCTTGGTGATCTGCTTAATCCACATCTCTGCCTTAAGTGGTTCTGGCTTTCCCAAAAACTCTGGTGGTCTCAGATCCTTGAATTACTTAGCGGTGACCAACCGTGAGTTGCTAGTGTTTCCACCTACATTTTGCACAGGAGTCTCTCTCGTCTGCTGTTGCATGAATTACAGAAAGCCTCTGAACATCCCATCATTCATCATTTGGTCGATGTTGTTGTTTACCTAGGATTATTGCCTTCTAGATGTACATTATCCTGGTTATTGATCGTTGGTGACTTAACGGTCTCATGTGTTCCATTGCTTATCTCAACATTTTCAGATGCCATTTTCAAACACTGCCACAAAACAATGGTTAATTGACATGCCACATTATCCTTATATTCTGACCGACAAATTAAATAACAAATAAACTTAGGTAGGTCATACTAGCGAAGGATTTACCCGTCTCTCCCCTCCTAGTTCTAGCCTCAAATCTCAGCTAGGGATCATATCCCTAAGCTCTGATACCAACTGTGATGCCCCCAAAATAGGTATACACAATCCATTATGAGTCGCCAAATACATGGTACAGAATTCAAATATAAACTTAATTATACAACTGTCGTGTAAAATACGACAAAACATAGCTAAGAGTTTTAACACGAATATTATCTCATAGATAATATCCAAACTCAAATGGAGTCCTCATTACAATTATTATTACACTATTTTATAGAATAGTGAGGACTACTAAAGCCACCAGCTTGGACCATCACTCTATTCCCCAACTAGTCCCAACTATATTCTTATTTTCTGAAGAGAACAATGAAAGAAAAGGGTGAGATCAACTAGCCTAGTAAAGAATATTATGACTAAGATAATGCAGAATAAATTATCGTTAGCCTTCAACCGTGTTAAACTGATAGAATATAATAGACAACAAGTTTAACTGCAGCGGAATAAACAATCCATTAGAAGAGTCAAGTAGAGCATGATGTCTATTGTAACGCTTGAGAAAATCGGATTTTTATGATAATTAAATTTTTATTTGATTATGTGGATTAAATGAATTTAATTGATTATTTATGGGAGTAATCTATTTGAAGGTCGTTCTATGACCTAGAATGTGCGGATGTGGTTAGGATTCTGGCTATGTGGTAGAATTAAAGTGTTTGAATTTCTAAGACGAAAAAAAAAGTTTTCCGAGAAATTTTCCAAAAAACACTATTTATCCGTTTCTGCTCAGGAATTATTTTTGAACTTCTGAGAAATACATAACGATAGAATATCGAGGTAAGATGGATTATCCAATAATATTTCAGTTATGGAAAACACAGTTTTTCACCTGCAGACTTAAAACCTAACGGTTAGGGAAAGTGATTTCCTAGAAGGAAATGAAATGCGTATAATGAATTATAGCGATGATCGTATAGTACGTAGGTATTATATGAGGTAATGAATACGAGTATAATACGAGGTATTATACGAGTATGTATGAATGAGGATATGTCGTATATGTTGAATAAGTATACAAGTTAGAATACGAGATTAATACGTAGACTATACGTTATAAGGCTTTAAGCCAAATAGATTGGACTTGTAGGATATGTTAGGAATTATACAAGCCTAAGTGTAGGAATGGATAAGTCCAATATGATTTAATGAACAAGCCCAATGTTTGTTAATGCAAGCCCAAGTATAAGTTAAGTTAATTAAGCTAGAAGCCCAAAGTAAGAACCGGATCCGTGGATCGATCCAATGGGTAAAGATAAACCATGGGTGACCCAAAGTGGTGGCCAAGTAAAGTACTTGGTGGCTAAGCAAAGGATAAGTTAGGTAATGGCCAAGTAAAGTGCTTATATGTGATGAGCAAGTAAAGTGCTTATATGTGATGAGCAAGCAAAGGATAAAAGTTGTAATAAGCAAATAAACTTAATGGCTAAGTAAATGTGGTGAGCAAGCAAGAGATATAACTTGTGGAGGCTAAGTAAACTTGATGGATAAGCTAGGAATAGTAAGGAGGTGGAATGACTTATTGACCATTAAGCCCCCACTTTTGGATTTTTATAAATAAGAAGGATGCTAGCTCATTTGTTGGTTGTTTCATTTCATCCAACATCTTATAACTTATTGGTTAGAGAGAAAAAGCTAGAAAAGCTAGAAAAGCAAGAAAAGCTAGTCTTTCATAGTTGAAGAAGAAGAATAATGCTTAGTCAAGTGATCTTCAAGGGTAAGAACTTAAACCATGATTATCTTTCTCTTCAATTGTTAGAGAAGTGAGTAGTGGTAGGATTTGTATGCTAAGAAGAAGTAGGAATGATTAATCAAAAGACTTAAGCCATAAATAAGTCATATCGTAAGATAAGCACTAAATGAAGTTTTAAACTCACGAAGATCATGTAGGAACTTATCATGAATAAGTTATTGAAATATGTATGGTTAGGATGTTAGTATGATGGAATGAATCCATTTGAAATGGTTTAAAAATCTCAAGTAACGAAGTTATGGCAAAATTCAGGAGTTTTGACGATAATCGTCGAATTCATGAAATTCTCGGAATGGAAGTCAAAATTTGACATTTAGCTCAGAAATGTTGGTTTTCAATGGAGTATAGTCTCATTTGGCATTCTAGAGTTGTGGACTCGAAAATGACGAAATTCTGACTTAGAACGAAGAAATGAGTGTTGAACGTTCACGAACGTTTATCATTTTTGTTAAAATGAACTAAAAGGTGAATTTTGAGTTAACTGATTCAAAATTGTAAAATTCTTGCATGAATACGTAGAGTATGTGATTTGTGAACTAACGGCTTTAAAATAAGCCAATTCAGACTTATAACGAAGGGGTTATGAGCCCGAAAATCTCACCTAAAAATTTATTTGTCAAAAATTTCTAGGACTGATGTCTGGCGCCGCAGCGCCAGACAAAGCTCTATAAGTCACGCCGCAGTGCCAGGGCGAAGGGATTGACTACTGGAGTTTTGTGGCGCAGCACTTGTAACGCCTCAAAATCCGGTCTATCTTCACACTCGAATTCCGTACGTCACGAGTACATCATTCATCCAACATGCATCATTATATACTGAAATACAACAAAATACATTCTCAAATCCCAGGTTCTAAAAACCTTATAACATCTTTCATATGTAATGATGATAAATACATTATTTATTTCATCTTACAAGAGTGACTTTTATCCGCCACCAAGGATACATAACAGTTCATTAAACTAGTCTATAATTCCATTTCATCTTTCTACATTACAAGTCTTCACTTGATCTTCTCACTCATTCACATCTGAATGGCACTTCATCTGGATACTGTCATCTTGATCTTTACGGGATCCTTAAGTTCTTCTAACATCATTCGTTGAAAATGTTTTTCATTTAAAGCAAGTGTGAGCATTCAATTGCCCAGCAAGTCATAGCAGTTGAACAAACAACTTCAAGAATTCAAACATTCCTTTAGAACTTTGATAACTGAACAAAGGTTATGAAGAAGCTTGAATAATATGAATAATCTCGATTCCTATCATTTTAAAATAATATTCACTTTCACTTTGAAATACTTTCATTCTTCTACCTTTTTCATACACATTCTATCTGTCTAGAATCATTAGCAGAGACTTAACAATAACGGATCATGTATAAACAGAGCATTCTCTTATTGAACAGTTTAATCATAGAAAAATTCATCTCATAGAAACACCGAAGTGTTCACATTGTGGCACAAAGCCTCATACGTTCTACCACCTTGTACAAATATCACACATTCGCACATAGACAGAACTTCTCAAGTTCAACATCTTAGAAGTTTAAGAAACTAGCATTCATTTAGAATATGAATGAAGTTAGGAAACTTTCCTTACGCAAAGCTACAACTTATACCGAACTGCTCATTCCAATTCCTAGGTAGCATATCAGGAAAACAACACATACACCAATTAGTCACGTATATTTGACTTACGCATTGGTTTACTTAACTTTACTTCTTAGGGTTCGCGTTCTTGCAATATAAATTTACGCGACTAACTTTCATTACCAGTTTACGGCTTCATGACATACGGAGATGTCTTACTCAATACGTTCATCATCTTTGATGATTTTCATTCTTATCTTCCTCTTATAACTTCTTTAGGACTCAGCACACATCGCGTCTCTGCTAGTAGTCCATATGGTACTCTGAGTGGTTTCCCACAAACAACCAACAAACAAGTTCCCGTCTCATCTACACTGTCATCATAGTGAGTTAGATCGGTTGCCAGTTTCGTATATACCTTCGCTCTCTGAAGGAATTGTTTAACCCAGCTCCCATATGTCAACCATCAAAGGTTACGATTGTACCATAACCTAACTTATCTTAACTTATCCAAACCATTAACTATAACGTTCGTTAAGTCAATTTCTTATTCTTTATGGATTTCTGGCAACTAAATGCCATACCTCAGGATTCATTCTTTATCGTCCAAGTCATACAGTCTTTCGTATACTTAGAGTGATCATTCAAGTTAATCATTAACTCGACTTCGGTACGTTAATGTCATTGTCTTAATTCAGTTCTTTACCATTCATGGTTTAATCATTGTTCTTCATTATCTTACGGTCAAACAATACACGGGGTGTAGGTTCTATCGGTTTAGTATTTGTGTACACTCAACCTTACAGTCGGTTAAAGTGTTTAACGCTTACATTTCATTCAATCATTCTTCATCTAACTCACTATCGGCTTCCATTAATCTTATTATCATTTGTTACAGCTTTCTTGATACCATTCGTATTTTACATAATACTTTCGATATTCATTACATGAACCCCGTGTTCATTACTCTTCTTAATGTCTAAGCAATACCGTTTGTTGTATGCTAAGACCGTTCACAATTGCGTTACGTTTATGTTCATTACCTTCTTGATCTTTTAATCTCTTTCGATCATTTCGTTCAACTTGTACTAAAGGTTTAAATTACTTTATTAAGTGTTACATTCAATGAACTACACGTTCATTAGCTTTCGTTACAATTCCCCCAGGTTTTGAGCAGTTAAAAGCTCATTAACGGACTTTTTCCCTGCACCGGCGCTGCGACACCACTCTATTCATTATCTCTCGCGCCACGGCGCGAGACTTCAGTACCTGACTCCCGGTCTAGCACTGCTGCACCACTCTATAAGGCATGGATGGCACCGCGGCGCCAAGCCCTAACCCTAGAAAATTTCTCTAAGTGTTAAATCTAATTTGAGACACTTACACCGGCACTTACACCGACACGAACCTTTGATCGCCGTAAATTCAAAAGTGTCGTCGCCGCCAACCGTTACAACTACACGGTGACTAAAGAACTTACACCGGAGCGGAGGTTGGCACCGAATCATGTGGATGGGGAGATGACGCAGCAAAAATATCTAAAAGGGTGGAACAAGTTCACTGAGGAACCCGAGGCCACCGATGTTAGTGTGGTCAAAGAGTTTTATGTTAACGCCCAGGATAAAGCCCCATTCAACGACTTTGTGAGGGGTAGATTGGTCCCATTCAGTGCCGATGCCATCAACACTTATTATCAGTTACGAGTGCCTAGACAGTGCCAATATGCTCACTTACGTGATTTTGATCCTGACTTTGAGGTTGTTCTCAAAGAAATGACTAAGCCAGGAATAACATGGATCAAGGGTCGAAAAGGAGGCACAGTGTTTCACAGCAAGGATCTCAGCCGGTATGGTAAGATATGGTACGCCTTCTTATGTGCGAAACTATTTCCATCCATGCACACCTCGGATGTGACCAAAGAAAAAGGCATTGCTCCAATATGCGATTGTGCAAGATTTCATCATCGACGTCGGGGCCATAATCAGTTTTTTCATTCGTCGATGCTTACGAGGGAATTTCTCGGGCAGCTTGCCACACCCATCACTCATTTGTGGGTTGTGTCTCCAAGCTGGTGTTCGATGGTCTGATGATTAACCCACTCAGATGCCGCTACAGCTACTAGATTTTAGAATGATTGTGCGGTATTCGGTGTGGGCCGGGGGTGATTCCCATCCTAGAGGTTTAGGCTTTATTTTTCCATCAGCTTCGGAGGATGAAGTTGACGCTGAAGACACCTCAGAGGATAAGGATGAGACTATGGGAGAGCAAGGAGCAGAGGCAGAACCACCATCTGACACCGTATCTAGTCCTCAGTTTCTTGCTTTTCAACGCCAAATGGATTAGCACAACAAGGAAGCAAGACGGGAGATGCGACGACTCGCAGTGAGGCGAGACCACATGTTTGAAGCTATGAATATGTCTTTCGCTTCATTTAATGCGACGCTCTAGAGCTTCAATCCAACTGCCCAATTCCCATACCACCAGCCTATGCCAATGCCACAGTTTCCACCAAGTGAGTCTGAGGAAGAAAATCAACCACCACCACCCCAGACTTAGGCGAATACAGGGAAGTCCTCACACATTTTATTGCATTATTCATACAATGTGGAAATTGTAGTTATTAAGTTTGGGGGATTTAGTTTTTATTTTGCATTTCATGTTGCATGCATAATGTCATTAGTTATATCATGTTTAGTTTAGGATTTTTACATATTGTCACGTAATTGCATAGTAGCTTAGGTGCATAGTAATTTAGGATAGTTTTGTTATTTCTGCATTTTGTTATGTTATGTTTGACATATAAGAAAAATACTTAGAATTGTATTGTTTTGCATATATCTAGCAGTAAGTATAGTTTATTTTTATTGTGGCCAATGATGAGATTGGGATTAAGTAAACAAATACAGTACCCAGTATTAGAACTATGATGTTGTACGATCCTGAATTTTAGGAAATAAAAGTATTCAATTTTCTTAAAATTATTATTCTATTTAGTAAATGGTTAGATTGATAAAAGATTAGATTTAAGGGTGATATTTGAAAATTTTGCAAAGTAAGCAAGTGGTTATAAAATATTCGTTGAGTCAGGGAATGGAGTGATGGTCCAGGATAAGTGGTTTTAGTAGTCCTCACTATTCTATGAAAATGTGTGATAATAAATATAATGAGGACTTCATTTGAGTTTGAATACTGTCTATGAGATAATATTCATGTAAAAACTCTAAGCTACAATGTTGTCGTATTGTATAAAAGAAGTTTGTATTTGATTTATGTACCATGTATTTGGCGACTCAAAATAAGTGATGTATACCTATTTTGGGGGCGTCACAGTTGGTATCAAAGCCATAGAAAAGAGCCCCAAGCCTTTATCTGGTGACTTCCAAGTCTTGGGATGCACCAAGCCCGGACTTTCTTCCGTAGGGGGGACTGAGTGAGAATAGATTGGCAAGTTGATAGGTATCATTGTGAGGTGATATCCAAGTCTTGGATGCGGGTCACAGTTGGTACCAAAGCTTAGGGATATGATCCCTGGCTGAGATGTGAGACAAGAACTAGGAGGGGAGAGACGGGGAATTCATTCGCTAGTATGACCTACCTAAGTTTATTTGTTATTTAATTGGTCTGTCAGAGTATAGGGATAATATGTGGCATGTCAGTTAACCCTTATTTTGAAACTATATTCTAGAATGATATCTGAAATACATGAGATTAGAAATGGGATAAATCATGATAGAGAGGATATAACTGGGAAGGTACAATCTGAAAAGAAAGCAAGGTATTCTCATCTCTTTGAACTACCAGGTACGTAAATTTCGAGGGCGAAATTTCATAAGGAGTGGAGATTGTAAGATCCCGAATTTTAGGAAATGAAAGTATTCAATTTTCTTAAAATTATAATTCTATTTAGTAAATGGTTAAATTGATAAAAGGTTAGAGTTATGGGTGATATGTGAAAATTTTGTAAAGTAAGCAAGTGGTTATAAAATATTCGTTGAGTCGGGGAATGGAGTGATGGTCCAGGATAAGTGGCTTTAGTAGTCCTCACTATTCTATGAAATAGTGTGATAATAAATGTAATGAGGACTTCATTTGAGTTTGAATACGGTCTATGAGACAATGTTCGTGTAAAAACTCTAAGCTACACTGTTGTCGTATTGTATAAAAGAAGTTTGTATTTGATTTATGTACCATGTATTTGGCGACTCAGAATAGGTGATGTATACCTATTTTGGGGGCGTCATAGATGTAGTTTTGAATTATGACTCGGATCTTGTACTTGTTTGAAACTGGCATAAAAAGGTTAGCACGTAATTACATCTGTGTTGACTGATTCGTTTAAATTGATACATAAATAATTTCTAAAGGATAATGCTAGTGTAAATCATAGAATGACAAGAATAGGCAGTGAAGACGACGAATTAGGCAAGAACCTAAGTTTGGGGGAAAAGTAGGTTATATAAGCTTCAGAAAAAGAAAAAAAAAGAAAAAAAAGAAAGAAAATAATGTCTAGTTGAGTCTTGTGGTGGGTTGAGAAGAAATACTCCCCATAAACACAGGCGTGAGATGGAGCGTAAAACGCACTCACCAACCATCTATTGAAAAAAATCAAAAATAAAATAAAGAGAAGACGGGAAATAAGGGCAAAGAGCCCCTGTCAATGAAAAAAGAGAGCATGAATACCTTATTCGGACCCCTCATCTTGGTAAATGTTTGATTTTAGTTGGAACTCATCTATTTTTGAAGTTTTTGAGTTTATTCTGTATGAGTCCTAATAAGAGATTGATTATGTATTGAATTTGAATTAGTATCAGTCAACATAGATGTTGATCACACACGCATAGTATATCAATAATGACGGTCTAAGATTCGAGGATTGATAAGAAGTTATTGATTAGTTTTAATATGAAGTGTTGTAGTGTTTGCTTGATTTTTCTGAGGCCGAAGGAATAGTTTTGATTCTATGATACTGTTGGAGTTGTAGACATATAGTTAGATGCATTACATCTCATTGCATTGCATTGCATAACATGTTAGTTTGTTTGATTGCATGTGCTCGAGGACTAGTGTGACAACCCCAAAATAGGTCCACTCCACCCAACCCATTCTGAGTCGCCAAATACGTGGTACAGAAAATAACTACAACTTTATTATTATAATTGTCGTGCAAAATACAACAACACATATGTTGTGAGTTTTGATACCAATATATACCAACTGTGACTCTCATCCCAACATTTGATAGCACGTCACAATAGCACCTTATATAAAGGTACAGTCAATAACTGTGACACCCCCAAAATAGGTATACATCACCTATTCTGAGTCGTCAAATACATGGTACAAAATACAAATAAAAACTTAATTATACAACTGTCGTTTAAAATATGACAAAACATAAGCTGTGAGTTTTAATACAACATTGTCTTCTAAACAGTATTCAAACTCAAAATAAGTCCTCAATACATTTATTTTCACACTATTTCAAAGAATAGTGATGACTACTAATGTTATCATCTGAACCGTCACTCCGTTCCCCGACTAGTCCCTGCTACGTTCTCATTTCCTGAAGAGAACAATGAAAGCAAAAGGGTGAGCTCAACTAGCCCAGTAAAAAATATTATGACTAAGATAATGCGAAATAAATTATCATTAGCCTTCAACGATGTTAAACGATAAAATATAACAAACATCAAGTTTAATGCTGCAATGAACAAGCAATCCATTAGAAGAGTTAAGTAGAGAATAAAATCTACTATCTTCTATGATTTAAAAGGTTTTTCATTACTTTTATCGCTGAGACTCAGCTTAATAATAGACCACATCATCCCTGCACTATGGTCAAGGATATTCATTAGTATCATGACCACAAATTATCCATGCACTACAGGCCAAGGATATTTGTGAATTCATCAATGGTCATGATCATGCCAACAACTGTCCATCAACGCACTAAGGCCAATGAGGATTTTTACCACATCATTTGTAACATTACGGTCATGATTATACCGAATAATCCCTGGTCATAATCATACAAAGTCCATTTATGCACTACAGGCCACATATGACTTTCAACATATTATAAACATGAGGATGATGACAATTTAATAAAATAAGTTCAAGAATAAATTTTAAAGATTTATAAATTAATTTATCCTGAACTCAATAACGTCCGAATTGTCAACATGATACTGCTTTGTGGAGTAAAATTCAAGAACGCTCAGAAGAATATTTCCATGAAAAAATACTGGATGAAGCGCTAATATCAAGGATATTCCACTAATTTCATGGAGTATAGAAGCCAAAACTTTAACCAACCGAGTATAATAGAATATATGAAACCGCAAATGGATTTTTGCCGCCATGCGGTAATCCACATAGATAGATTATTTCAACATAATAATAAAGAATGGAACCAGATCATGCGTAACCCACACAGACAGGATATTCCAACAAAATAATAAAGAATGGAACCAGGTCATACATAATCTTCATAGACAAGATGTTAAAATAGAATAATAAAGAATGGAACCAGGTCACGCGTAATCCACACAGACAGGATGTTCCAACAGAATAATAAAGAATGGAATAACAACAAAATTCACCAGGCATGCGATAGACCGCACAGATAGGTTATTCCAATAGAATAATAAAGAATAGAATAACATAAGAATTTCACCATGTATGCGGTACTTCGCATAGACAGGTTATTCCAACATAATAATAAATTAAGGAATAACAACCCTTATGAGTATTGAAAGAAAATAACTCTCTTTATGAATACGAAAGAATAATACCCCTTATGAGTACAACAAATACTATCCCTTGCCGTAAAAGAAGATTATTCTGACTGGTAGGGCGAGTATTGTAAGACCCCAAATTATTAATAAATGAAATTTATTTTCCTCTATTTATTATTTTGAAATAGTAAGGGTTGATTTGATTAATGTGGATAGTTATGGGTAAAATCGCAAATATTTTGAATAAGCAAGTGGTTATAAAATATTCATTATTATTTGAGAATATTCGTTTGGTCGTGGAATATTCGTACTATCGGGAATATTAAATGCATTGATCTTGATCTTTAATGGGCCTCATAACTGAAAGCGATTGGATGAAGAAAACGACAAATATAAATTGTTTATAAATAACGGCGTAGTTATTCTAGTTAATATTGTTGGAATACCGGTGGTTTAAAACACACTAATACGCGTTGTTGAACAATGGCATATGGTATTGCACCAATTATTGATTCTTACGTAAAGAAGGCACTACTCAATAATTGTTACGGTAATTACTATTCAAAGATTTTATTTTATTGATTCAATAATTCTTTGCATTAATATTTTATATTCTTGTTGTTTCAATAAATTATCATTACATAGTATTTTCCATTATCGAAGCAATAATTCATATTATCTGAATAATATTATTAGATAACATTATTGGTAATGTCTAGAAAGTTCTGTCTAAGGAGAGGTTTGGTCACCTAATTGCGGCGCCAAGATGGGAGAAATTCTTATTGAAAGCCCCTCTTTCCTGGAGCTACCGGTTGCCCGATCTTGTGATTCTGTAATATTATTTGTGAATAATTAATTATTGATTTATATGATGAGGAAAATATTGATTTTATGTGGATATAGATGGAGAAATTTTTAAAGTGACAATTGTTGAAAATTGAAATTTTATCTTTTTCTTGATAAAATAATTCATTTAAATATATTATTATATTTTAATAACATAATAATGGTGATATTTTTACAATGAATGTGGGATATATGAGTATCTGAGGAAAAAGAGTATTTTTGTTGCAATAAATATTAAAAAGCAGATTTTGTGTGTGTGGTGAATCCCATTTCTTGGCGAAATTTGATTATAAACTTGTAAAATCGCCTGTTTGTGGATTTCATCAATTTCATTTGGAATTTGGAAAAACTTTCTTCTACAAAGTTGTAGAGAATTGAATTTCCTATAAGAAAACGCGAGATTCGAATTTTTTGATAAAAGGGCTATTTATTATGAATTATTGAAGTTCCGAAGCTCCGAAATAATTGATTTTTGGAAGTTTAAAATAATTTAAATAAGAAAAACATTTTTTGTGTTTGGTGGGCATCTTTAACACATGCTAAGCTGCTGAATTCAGATGATTCTAAGTGGGCGTAGACAAATTAATATATATATTATTATTATATTAAATTTTTTACTTTGGTGTTCAAAGCATTTTCCTATAAATAGGGTGCTTAGGTTAGAATTGAAAATCACACCAGAAACTGAAGTTTTCTCTCTCTATATTATCGAGCGTATTCTTGTGAGTATTTTGAGTATTGCTATACGGTGCAAGTTCAAGTCATAGCCTATATCCTGTTTCAACTAAAGTCACCGTCTTTCGAGGTAAGGGATGTTATTTTATTCGAAAATGATATTATTTCTTTAATATCATTATCTTAGAAATATTGGTTGGAAATTTTTATCAAATTTGGAACTTTTTCATGTCGGGATTACTATTCATGAGTTACTATTCATGAGTTACTATTCACGAGTTACTATTCACGAGTACTATTCACGAAGCGTGAAGATATTTTTTTGTGAAATTTCTATCTTTTGGTCCCGGAGTTACTATTCACGTATACGGCACTATTCACGATATCTGACTATTCAATAGAAAATTGAAATTTCTTCTTTGTCCAAAAATATCTATTATGGATACTAGCTTTGATTGCATCCATGTTTTGATCATTCTTGAATTTTACTCCACTCTGATTATTTATGAAGTATTGTTGAACTTGGATTGTTTAAAATACGAATCCTTAATATTTGTTCTTTTGTTTCACTGGATTCGTTTCCTTTAAAATATTTTTCATCATCCTCGGTCCTAAATGATGATATTCTTGAATATCTTTGGCCCAGAGTGCAAAGATGAATGATTTCTTGATGAATATCTTTGGCCCGTAGTGCAAAGATGAGCAGTGTTGAGATGAACACGACCGATCGATTAATATCTTTGGCCCGTAGTGCAAAGATGAGCAGTGTTTAGATGAACATGACCAACCGATGAATATCTTTGGCCTGTAGCGTAAAGATGAATATTTGATTCCAGATATATATTGATTGATGTTACAGGGATAAAATATCGGCGATGAACTTTTAAATTCATATATAGAAGATAGTAGTTTGCATTCTCTACTTAACTCTTCTAATGAATTGTTGTTTCCGCTGCAGTTGTTGATTTAAAACTGGTTGTCTATTGTATTCTATTAGATTTTTTCTTGTTGAAGACTAACGATAATTTGCTCTATGTTATCTTAGTCATAATGTTCTTTACTGGGCTAGTTGAGCTCACCCTTTTTCTTGTTGTTCCATTTTTCTTCTCAGGAGGCGAGAATGTAGCGAGTACTAGTCGGGGTATGGAATGAAGGTTCTAGAGAGAGTTGTTTAGTAGTCCTCACCATTTTTGTAAAATAATGTATCAATAATTGTGATGGGAATTTATTTGCGTGTGAATATTGTCTAGAAGACAATAATTGTATTTAAACTCACAGTTTATATGTTGTAATAATAAAGTTGTAGTTATTTCTGTACCATGTATTTGGCGACTCAGAATGGGTTGGATGGAATGGACCTATTTTGGGGGCGTCACAAGTATATTCTTGAAGAAAACTTATATTATTTTTCTACGCTCAAAGCTTCTGAAAACTCTAAAGAAATACGCTCAAGATTATAGAAGAAGAATTCTCTGAATTTCTGGTGTGATTTCAATTCTAACTAAGCATCCTATTTATAGGAGAATTGAAAGGATACTATGCAATAAAATGTAATATATTCTATATATATATATATTATTTAAAATCTAATAAAACAAATAACTTTATAAAAGTATTCTGTTTTATATAAAAATATTTTACTATGCAAAACATTATGCAGACACTATGCAACACTATGCATAATTAAATATAATATATTCTATTTATAGTCTAATAAAACAAATAACTTTATAAAAGTATTACATTTTATATAAAAAGATTTTACTATGCAAAACACTATGCATAATAGAATATAATATATTCTATTTATAGTCTAATAAAAATGATAACTTTATAAAAGTATTATGTTTTATATAAATGACTTTTCTTCTGCTTTTATTACATTAATAATACTAATAAAACAAAATTTATAATCATTATTATAATTCACAATATTAATCGACCAAGTCGTTCCCAGGAAAGAGGGGGCTTTCCAATAAGAATTTCTCCTCATTGGCACACAATTAGGTGACCAAACCTCTCCTTGACAGAACTTCTAGACATCGTTAATATTGAAAATAATAATATTAATAACTTTGTCATCTCAATTATTGATTTAATAATATATAAAATATTGACAATAATTGAATCAAATAACGTGAGATACTATGCAAAGAATTCTTTGTAGTAATAATTGAACAAAACTCGAGTGACTTCTCACGTAAGCATCAATAATCAATATCGTGCTACTACTATGCGAACCATGCGTATTCTTCGTACTTTTAACACCGGGTGTTTCAACGATTAACGGTAAAACTTCCGTCGTTATTTTCATAAAGTATTTTTGTCGTTTTCTCAATCCGACAATAATTCCGTTGTGGGGTCCACCAATGATTGTGTCATTGTACGAATATTGCCCGACCAATCGAATATTATATAACAACTTGCGTACTTTGCAAAATTTATAAATATTACTCATAACTATAACATTATATCAAATTCATTCCATAATATTCAAAAATGATATTTATAGAAAATTCATCTTTATTCATAAAAGTTGGGGTCTTACAATAATTGTTTTAGAAATTAAAATCTTCGGAAAATGCTCAAGGAAACCTTCGTACATGGGAGGCCATGCATTTAAGTTATAATAGATATCATAAGACTGGAGAATTATCCTTAGTTGACCCAATAGACCCCAAAGAAAAATGAGAAGATTACTATCATATTCTTTCCAATGGTGAGTCTTCTCTTGACATATAATTATATCCACTGTCTCTAATTGAGAATTATATTTCATCCAAATTCCAAGATTATATAGGTAGTGCTCGTAGATATACTCAGCAAGTGGATGTGCACAACCTTGTCTTATGATAACACGAAGTCGCATGTCGTTAGACATCTTGTATGATAGTGGCAAAACACCCTTCCAACATTGGGTTCGCCTCACCCTATTTGATTCACCAAATATAACTACTAAATGATGTATAAAATACAACACACTATTCTAAAGTTCTCAATCAAATTATTTCCATACTGTTCAGGGAGAACCTCCACAGTTAGAGACCATCGTTCTATTCCCATGTTACCCCTGCTCGACCCAGCTACACTCTTATTACCTGAAAGAATTGTGAAGCAAAAGGGTGAGCACAACTAGCCCAATAAAGAATATTGTAAGATCCCCAACTTTAAAGAAATAAAGATTAATTTTTCTCGAAATATAATTTTGAATATTATGGTGTGGATTTGATATAATGTTATAGTTGTGGGTAATATTTACAAATTTTGTAAAGTAAGCAAGTGGCTATATAATATTCGATTGGTCGGGGAATATTCGTTTTAACAGGGAATATTCGTACGACGGAACAATCATTAGTGGACCCCACAACGAAAGTATTGTCGTAGTTAGAAAACGACAGAGTTATCTTTTTATAAAAATAACGGCGAAAGTTTTACCGTTAAACCTGTTGAACGCGCCTTAGGTAAAAGTACGATGTCTGGCGTGGTTGCATAGCGACTGCACGGTATTGATTATTGATGCTTACGTGAGAATTCACTCAGTTATACTCAATTATTGCTACAGTAATTGCTGCATAATATCTTTCATATTATTGATTCAATTATTGTCACAGTATAATCTGCATAATATTTTATATTATTAAATCAATAATTGAGACGACAAAGTTATTCATATTATTATTTACAATATTGACAATGTCTAGAAAGTTCTGTCAAGGAGAGGTTTGGTCAATTAATTGCACGCCAATAGGGAGAAATTCTTATCAGAAAGCCCCCTCTTTCTTGGGAATTATCTGGTTGTTAAATTTTTTGAGTTATAATATTAATGATGAATAAGTTCGTATTGATTAAAGATGAAATTAATATTTCCATTATGTTGGGATTATTAGTGTTAGTGGAAATCGTTATCTATTTCGATAATAATGGATGTTTGGAGGTTATATTGACCAATCGGGTAATTAATCGAATAAATGGGCAATTAATTGCTATTAATTCACATGCTTATAACTATTTATTCACATGTGTGTACTATTGATTCAAATGTATGTACTATTAGGGGAGGTGGTGCAAGATTGATAATACTTGCATGACTAAATAAAAAATGGAGGTATAGATGAAGGTACTATACTGTAATTATTTTTTTCACACGATTGTACTATTGATTCACATGATTGTACTATTGATTCACAAGATATACTATTAGGGGAGGTGGTGCAAGTTTAATAATACTTGCAGGACTAAAATATTAAAAATAAAGGAAAAGATAAAGGTATTATACTATAATATTTCGAGCCCCAAAACGTGCAATTATCGAAACTATATTTTCCTATAAATAGAAGCTCATTCTTCTTTCATTCTCACAAATTCACTAAAACTCACAAGAGAAATTATAGAGAGAGAAGCTATATAGAGAAAAAGAAGAGAAGTCTGCTACCTCACTATTCCAGTATCCAGTCTTCTTCAGAGGTAAGGGATATTATTTTGTTCAGTTTTCATAGGAATAATATTTTTTTCCATACTCTGTAGTATGTGAGTAATATTAATTCGTCTCGTATTCCTAATTATACCCTCATTTTGTTAAAGTATTGCTTCTATACCCCGTGAAATTAGTAGAATATCCTTAAAATTTGCGCTTCATCTAGTATCATTTCACAAGGATATTTTCTACACATTCTTGTTAAAATTTAAGCTTTTCTTTCCAGAGTACTGTCCATGAGTAGTATTCATTTTTATGGTACTATTCATAAAGTACTATTCACGGGGTACTACGTATAAAGTACTATTCACGGGGTACTATTCATAAAGTACTATTCATAAAGTACTATTCATAAAGTACTATTCATAAAGTACTATTCACGGGGTACTATTCACTTGGGGAATTATTCATGACAAAAATTGATTTCTTTGCTGTCCAAATCATTTTTGATATAATATTATTTTTGAATTTTACTCCACAAAGCAGTATCATGTTGACAATTTAGACATTATTGAATTCTGGATAAATTGAGTTATAAATCTTTAAAAATTTATCATTTGCTTTCTTTTAATTGAATTCTTATATCATTGTCATCATCCTCATGCTTATATTGTGATAAAAGTCATATGTGGCTTAAGTGCATAGATGTACTTGTAGGGTTTTCGGCACAAAAAATGCAGCAGAAATATAAAATAATCAAAGAAATTTCCGAAACCCAAAACAGGATCCATGCGAAACAGAAATTAATTCAGTGGTTTAGATATTATACCGATTATGAAAGCTAGAAACGATGCGGTCGAATCTCCAACGCAATCCAACTAAACATCGCTCTATGGTATCCACACGAACGCCTGCCATGACCGTCAGTAAATCGATCTACGGTAAAAAGGAATTGCGGTACTAGCCAAAGAAGGATGAGGATTTTCGAAACTGCTTTCTCTAGTCTCTCTCTAAGAGCGGCTAGAGTTTTAGTTATGATTAACTTCCCTAATACGCTGATATATCATATATATAGCGATAAATCTAATTAATCAAAACCCTAATCTCATTAAAATAAAATCTGAATTTATATATATATATATATATATATATATATATATCTTTAATTAAGTCTTACTTAATTAATATACCTATATATAAATTATCCTATTAATTTAAATTCATAACTTAGATACTATCAATCATATTGATATACTTAAATCTTTACAATTTAAATTAATTCCTTTTTAATTACGTTCTATGTGTGTGACCTATAGGTTATTATTACGTTGGCAATAATTTTAAAATCATATTATAAAATTATAAACGGTGGCTGACATCTAGTAATGCATCACCGCTACCCAAGTAATAATAAGATCGATGATTCGATCTTAACCTTTTAAGTGACCAATGTTTCAATGTAATTTAATCCTTTTAACCTTAATATCCTAGAATAAACTCGAGTCATAGAATGTGTCATACTCTTCATAATTTAATCTGAGTGTTTCTTGATCAATGAGTAGACTATATGAAACAAATCACTATTTGAGCATGGCCATGCATTTCATAGTCCTACTCAATTAAGAGGCCTATGGATATCAACACTAATATATAGGATGGTTAAATTCCATCTAGATCACTCATATTCCTCAAAGTACATAAATTTCCGTGTAGAAATATAGTGATTTCAGGTCGGAGGACCATTACATCATTGTCACTATGAGAATTACTAATGACACTTCGCATAATGCTCCACATAGAATTCTCATGGTGGGTCTGTCCAGTACATCGTTCTCTAACATGTACCTAAGCATTGACTTAATATCTCATATATTTATGACCAATGAGATTTGGTCATCAGTTAATACACATACTAGTCTTAATACATCATTGCTGTCCCATCAACAATGATACTCGATTAGGTACATTTAAGAACAACGATACTAATTGTAAATATATAATCTCATGTTCAAGTCACATACTTGAAACTATATAATTTGTATCAATATTCTAAGGATTTTTATCATGTTAACATTTATATAACGCGGTAAATAAAACCATAATAAAATCATTCATTTATTCAATCAAATATAATATCAAAACGTTAAGCAATTATATCAAATAATTGGCCTCTAGGGCATAAACTCTAACAGTCTCCCACTTGCACTAGAGCCAATCACTCATGTATCTAATACCCATGGAACTAGTGTAGTCGTCGTGCTTCTGCTGCGACAAAGCCTTAGTCAGTGGATCTAAAACATTATCATCTGTTGGCACTCTTCCTATATGTACATCTCCTCTATCAATGATTTCACGGATGAGATGGTACCGCCTAAGTATATGCTTGGATCGTTGGTGAGATCTGGGTTCCTTAACTTTGTCATAATGGCTCTATTATTATCACAAAGATAGAAAGCAACCAGGATCAACAATGGTTGGAACAACACCAAGTTCGATGATGAACTTTTTAATCCATCTGACTCCTTGGGCGCACTTTAGAAAGCGACAATATACTCAACCTCTGTTGTAGAATCGACCACTCGCCTCTTGCTTGAACTTTTTTAGCTAACAGTACCACCATTAAGGCAAAACACAAAACCTTAATGAGACTTATAGTCATCATTGTCGGTCGAAACTAGCATCCGTAACCCTTTTTTTGCCAGTTCGTCTTCACACTCCATATACCAAGAATGAATCCTTAGTCCTTTTCGGTGCTTGAGGATATTCTTAATCATTGCCTCTAGTGACCTTCACCGGATTCGATGGGTATCTGCTAAATCATGCTCAAAGCATACTGAGACATCCGGATGAGTACATATCATTGCATACATGATAGATCCAATTCTCAAGCATAAGGGATCTTTCTCATCGCTCCTCATCATCTTGTGATTTAGGACATTGGGCCTTAGAGATCTTTACACCATTAGTCACGGGTAAGTTTCACTTTTTGCCTCTTGAATCTTTGAGCGATTTCAACACTTTATCAATATATGTACTTTGACTTAAGTAGAACATTTTTCTCGATCTATCTCTATAGATCCCGATACCTAAAATGTAGGCGACATCGCCCAAATCTTTCATGGAGAAACATTTTCCTAACCATGTTTTTTTCTGACTATAAGGAAGGAATGTCATACCCAATAATTAATATGTCATCAACATATAATACTAGGAATACAATGTGAGTCCCACTAACCTTCTTATATACACAAGGTTCATCTTCATTTTTAATAAAGCCAAATTCTTTGACTGCTTCATCAAATCGAAGATTCCAACTCAGAGAGGCTTGCTTCAATCCATAAATGGATCATTTGCAACTTACATACCTTTCCGAAGATCCTTTGGGTGACAAAACCCTCAGGTTGTGTCATATACACATCCTCAAGGAGATATTCGTTAAGGAAAGCAGTTTTGACATCCATCTGCCAGATTTAGTAATCATAAAAAATTGTAATAGCAAGTAAAATCCTGATGGATTTAACCATTGCCACTGGAGAGAAGGTTTCATCATAGTCAACACCTTGAATTTGTTTGAAACCTTTTGCTACCAGTCGGCCTTTATAGGTTTGTACATTACCATCCATGTCGGTTTTTCTTCTTGAAAACCCACTTGCACTCGATTGGTTTTACCCCTTCGGGTGGATCAACCAGAGTCCATACTTGGTTAGTATACATGGAGTCCATCTCAGATTTCATGGCTTTAAGCCATTTCTCAGAATCTGGTCCATTCATAGCTTCTTGGTAGAAAGCAGGCTCATCTTGATCTATGAGCATCACATCGCCATTTTGAGTCACAAGTTATCCATAATATCTCTCAGGCTCTTGGCGTGTCCTACCAGATCTACGAATGCCTTGTGTAATTTGAGCAGGTTCACTTTCCATAATATCTTGTGGTTCCTGCTCACGTTCTAACTCAGGTTTAATGATATTTTGTGGTTCTCGAATTTCTTCGAGTTCTACTTTCCTCCCACTGTTTTCTTTAGAGATAAATTCTCTTTCTAGAAAAATACCAGTTCGAGCAACAAACACCTTGTTCTCAGAAGGTTTGTAGAAATAATACCCTTTTGTTTCCTTTGGGTATCCCACAAAATTACATTTGTCGATTTGGGTCCGAGCTTGTCGTAATCCGGGACGTTTCTGAACGCCTCGCAACCCCAAATCTTCATGAATGACATACTAGGGCGTTTCCCAGGTCCACATCTTATATAGTGTCTTCTGAACCATCTTTATAGAACACGGTTAAGTGTGAATGCACTGGTATCTCTAGGGGCATGACCCCAAAAGCTTATTGGAAGATCTGCATGACTCATCATTGATCGTACCATGTCCAACAAGGTTCGATTCCTCCTCTCAGATACACCATTCCATTGTGGTGTTCCAGGTGGAGTGAGCTGTGATATAATACCACACTCTTTTAGAAGGTCATCAAAGTCTTGGCTTAAGTATTCACCTCCTCGATCGGATCGAAGGGCTTTTATGCTTTTGCCAAATTGGTTTTGAACTTCATTCTTGAATTCCTTGAACTTTTCAAAGGATTCATATTTGTGTCTCATAAGATACACATATCCATATCTACTAAAGTCATCAGTAAATGTAATGAAGTAATAAAACCTACCTCTTGCTAACGAACTCATGGGTCCACATACATCACTATTTATAAGTCCCAATACATCTCTAGTCCGTTCAATCATGTCCGAAAAAAAGGGCTTTAATCATTTGCCTAATAAACAAGAATCGCATTTCTCATATGATTCAAAATCAAATGAATCCAAGAACCCATCTTTATGGAGATTGGATATGTGTTTCTCATTTATATGGCCTAAACGACAGTGCCAGAGATATGTCGGATTTGAATCATTTGATTTAAATCGTTTTGTATTTATATTATAGATAGGCATTTCTAAATCAAGAATATAGAGACCAGTTAAACAATTGTGTAACACCATAACAAATATCATTTAAGTAAAACAAACAACAATTGTTCTTTATTATAAATGAAAAACCTTCTTGTCCAAACAAGAAGCGAAATAATGTTTTTGCTTATAGCAGGCACAAAATAACAATCTTCTAATTTTAAAACTAGCCCAATGGGCAAAGATAAATGATAAGTTCCTACGGCCAAAGGTAAATAACTTTTGCTCCATTCCCAACTCGTGGGGTCGACCTCTCCTTTCGCCAAAGTCCTACTCCTTTGGAGTCCCCGCACATTAACACAAATATGAGAACCACATCCAATTATCCAATACCCATGATGTAGAAGTAGACAAGTTGACTTCTATAACATATATACCGAATCGAAGTCGTACTTCCTTTCTTTTTCTTCACTTCTTCCAAATAAGCATGAGCGGTTCCTTTTTCAAAGGTCCACGTTTTCCCACGTAAGTGACATTCACCGCTTTAGCCACCCCACCTTTAGGTTTTAATGCTGTTTGGTTTTGGAATTGGGTTTGGCAAAAGATTTAGATCCTATCTTCTTCTTGCCTTTCCAATTTCTCCTAGCATTCCCCTTTTGCACCATCATTATGGGAGCGGGTCTTGCCTTTTCATGTTATTCTCGTGAGGTTCTTAACATGCTCAACAACTCGATGAGGGGTTCTCAATTTCATTCATAAGATAGTTCATAACAAATTGAGAGTAGTCTTTGTTCAAAGATTGCAAAACAAGATCGAGTTGGGCTTCCTGAGTGATTGGAAAACCAACCTATCAAGGTACTCAATATACCCAATCATTTTTAGCACATGTGGACCAACTGGATCACGTTCACCCATCTTGCAGTGATACAACGCCTTGCTTGTATCATACCTCTCCTGTCGAGCATGCCCTTCGAACAATTTCTTGAGATGCCCGATCATCTCATACGCATCCATCAACTCATGTTGCTTCTGAAGCTCAGCGTTCATGGTTGCTAGCATGACACAACTCACGTCCAGAGCATCATCTTGATGCTTCTTGTAAGCATTATGCTCATGACGTGGTGCGATGATGACTAATCTTTGCGAGAATGGGCCCATCACGGACATATAGCTTACGCTCTTGTTTGAGGACAATCCTCAAGTTCCTATGCCAGTCAAGGAAATTAATTCCACTCAGCTTGTCCTTTTCAAGGACTGATCGTAATGAAAGACTATTTGTGTTGTTGTTGTTTTGCCATTGATATCTACAATTTATAAGTGCAAAAATAATAAGTCAAATTAGAGAGTTGATATTATGTAATTGATAATAGTTCATTCAAAATATACCTCCCACTATTTTATTCAAATTAATTGCCCTCACCATTAATTCTGAAAGCATTTTCTATTAAATCTTTCTAGTGAGCCAAGATCCATATTTCATTTTGCCTTAAGTTAGCTTTGGCTAATCTCTTAAAACATAATTATTTAGGTAGACAACCCTTTTGTCAATTATATCATATATAACTCTTGGATAGTTTGGTAAACAACATTTGTTTCTAGTCCATCTAATGGTACCAACCAAACTCTATGCCTCTAAGTCCATAATCCTATTGAGAAAACTTAGTTAAGTCAATTTGATGATTTTAACATTTTGGATATCACAATTATCCTATCGCATCTTACCTAGATAAATAGGGTACATTGCTTTGGCAAACCTACATCTATTGATCAAGGTCTTGATGAGTGTTATTCATTGGAAGGCATCTAATTTAGACTTAATAATTTAATGAGGGATTTTATTAAAAAAATTAGATCTCACCAATTTTAATCTTATTAAGCATGCACATTATTTATCATATCATATCGCATACAAGCATAAATAAAGTGCAAAATTAAATATGTCACAGTTATGGCCCAATCCACTGTCAATCTTTTCAAGCTAATGAAATATTGAAGGTCAATCTAAGGTGGTAAAAGATCTTAAAATAAATAGCTTCCTTGGATCTTCATCATGCATGTGCCTCCTCTCCATCATCATCTTTCCACAAGTAGCTCTGATACCACTGTAGGGTTTCGACACAGAAACGTACAGCGGAAATAGAACAATTTAAACCAAATTCGAAACCATAAACAGGATCTATGCAAAAAATAGTTAATTCAGTGGTTAGAAATTATACCGATTAAGAAAGCGATTAAACGATGCGGTCGAATCTCCAACGCAATTGATTCGAGCATCTGCGTCTCTACTTGTATCCACACTGCACGCTCCATGAATCGGATCTACGATCTACGTAGAAGAAGGAATCGCGATCTACTAGCCACCAAGGATGAGGATTTACTGAAATGCTTTCTCTAGTCTCTCTCTAAGAGCGGCTATGGTTTTTTTTTATATTAACTTTCCAAAGACGCTGATATATCATATATATATAGCAATAAATCAGAATTAATCCAAACCCTAATCTAATTAAAATAAAATCAATTTATATATATATTATATCTTAATTAAGTCATACTTAATTAATATATATACATATACTAAAGCATCCTTTTAATTTAAATTCATGATTTAAATACTATCAATCATATTGATATATTTAAATCCTTACAATTTAAATTAATTCCCTTTTAATAACGTTCTTTGTGTGTGACCCTATAGGTTATTATTACGTTGGCAATAATTTTGAAATCATATTATAAAATTATAAACGTTGAACGACATCTAGTAATGCATCACTTGCTACCCAAGTAATAATAAGATCGATGATTCGATCTGAACCTTTTAAATGACCAATGTTTCAATGTAATTTAATCCTTTTAACCTTAATATCCTAGATTAAACTTTCGAGTCATGGAATGTGTCATACTCTTCATAATTTAATCTGAGTTTTTCTTGATCAATGAGTAGACTAAATGAAACAAATCAATATTTGAGCATGGCCATGCATTTCATAGTCCTACTCAATCAAGAGGCCTATGGATATCACCCCAATATATAGGATGGTTAAATTCCATCTAGATCACTCATATTCCTCACACGATTCATGATGTACCCAATAATCACCTTTATAGTCCACCTTATTAAAGGTTACATTTGATGTAATACCCGAAAATAAAATAAAATAATAATAGTTAATTGGGCTTTCCTTATGTTTTATCGATTCTATTTAAATTATTTGGACCATAATAAGTAAATGATTACATTGAATTGGGTCTTTTAATTAATTGGGTCTAAAATATATTTGTGTAATTTTAAATCCTATTTAAATTAAGAGTATTAAAAAATATATATTAATAACTTAATAGTAAAACCTAGTTATACTTCTTTATGCCTGATGAGTTGTGGGAATTAAGCGAGAATAAAAGAAGGAGGCGGAAGAAGAACGAGAAAACGTGACTGGAATTACAAAAGGGGTTGAGAACAAAATCTTAGAATTTTATTCACCATATTCTTCTTTTCAAGGTAATTGTTGAACTATTTTTTGAATACAAAACAATTATTTTGCTACTGTAATTGCAATCCATTTTCTTATTGTATTTACAATCTATTTTAAAATTTTATTATGCCGTTTGATTAGTTAAAATTGTTAATGAAATTTTGATTTACAATTGGGGTAAAATATGTATGCGATTTGCGTTATTATATATAATCGTATAACTTTCAAGCTAAATTAGTTAATTTATATATATATATATATATATATATATATATATATATTACGTTAACATGCTTCACACTTTATATATATATATATATATATATATATATATATATATTAACTTATGCTTCACGCTTTTATTTATATATATATATCCGTTAACTCATTGATTTTTAGTTATATATATATAGTTGATTCAATATATATTAAATTCTATATATATATGTAACGTTCGATTCTAGATATATATATATATATATATAATATAAAATTACAGAAATTTTAAAAGGAGATAAAACAAATTCAAGAATTATTTTATCCAGAATTATTAACGTCCAAATTGTCAACATGATCTTTGTTTTTGTAGAGTAAAATTCAAGAATGATCGGAAGAATATTTCCATGAAAAGATACTTGAATGAAATGCAAATATCAAGGATATTCTACTAATTTCATGGAGTATAGAAGTCAAAGTTTTAACCAATTGGGTATAATAAAGAATGGAATAACAAAAGAAATCACCATGCATGCGATTGCTTGATGTATGAGTTATTCCAATAGAATAATAATAATCGGAACCAGTGTCGTGAAATTCACATTTATGCGATGATGTTCTAAGAATAATAAAGATGGAACCCGATCCATCCTGTAAAAAACACACGATAGGATATTCCAACAGAATGAAAAAGACGGAACCGGGTTGATTGTAAAACACACGTATATGATGTTCCAACAGAATAATAAAGTTTTAACCGAGTCCTGTAAAACACACGCATGTGATGTTCCAACAGAATAATAATAAAGACGGAACCGGTCCTGTAAAACACACAAAACAGGATGTTCCAATGAATAATAGAAGAATGTCACCAAGTATAGGGTAAACCACGTATACAAAGTTATTCCAATGAAATAATAAGCAATGGAATAACAACAGCTCTCTTCATGAATAAGAAAGAATAACACCTTTACGGTACAACAAATAATATTCCCTACCTTAGAAGAACCTGAATATTGGCAAGGTGAAGTAGCGTAATACTTTTCTTCTTTCTCTATATAGTTTCTCTCTCTAGAGTTTCAAAGAATTAAGTGAAAATAATGAAGCACTAGGCCTCTATTTATAGAAGATTTCTAGCTTAGTACCGCCATGTGAAAAGGCAAGTGGCTTGACGAATCGTGATGTGAAAAGAAAAGTGGTTTGGCGCTTTGTAATGTGAAACGACAAGTGGTTCGGCCTTTGTAATGTGAAACGACAAGTGGTTCGGCGCTTTTGTAATGTGAAACGACAAGTGGTTCGGCGCATAATAATGTGAAACGACAAGTGGTTCGACGCTTGGTAAAGGTAATTACTATTGACGAAGGTAATTACTATTCACAAAGGTAATTACTATTGACGAAGGTAATTACTATTGACAAAGATAATTACTATTCACAAAGGTAATTACTATTAACGAAGGTAATTACTATTGACGAAGATAATTACTATTCACAAAGGTAATTACTATTGACGAAAGTAATTACTATTGATGAAGAGACTCTTAGATGATGACATATGGGCCCCCCATAAAATAATCAAACTTACCACAAATGTCTCATAACAGACTCTTTATATACATCAAGGATTGAATAAATATTACCACAAATCATTTTATTTTTAATCAACACATATTTAATCTTTCAACAATTATTAATCATTTATAACTTGTCGTCTCAATTATTGATTTAATACTATAACATATTATACTGATGATAATCTTTGTGACAATAATTGAATCAATAATATAAGAGATATGATGCAAAGAATTACTATAGCAATAATTGAGCATAGGTGAGTGACTTCTCACGTAAGCATCAATAATCAATATTGTGTGCTACTATACAACTGACTATACATCGTATTTTTGTACTTTTACTAAAGGGTAGTTCAATGGTTTAATTGGTAACACCTCTACCGTTATTTTTATAGAAAGATAATTTTGTCATTTTCTAACTACGACAATACTTCCGTTGTAGGGGTCCACCAATGATTGAGTAGTTGTATTTAATATTCCCGGATAAAAAATATTCCCAGACCAAACGAATATTTTATAACAACTTGCATACTTTGCAAAATTTATAAATACTACCCACAACTATAATATTATCTTAAATTCACACCATAATATTAAAAATTATTTCGACAAAATTTAAATCTTTATTGATAAAATCTGGGTCTCACAATCTCACCTCCTTATGGAATTTAAGCCTCGAAATTATGGTACGTACGACTGATGATAAAGAGGTGAGGATACCTTGAATACCTTTATCGTTTGAAAACATTAAATTCATCTTTGCAATCCGGCCAAAGATATTTATTCACAATTCATCTTTGCACTACAGGCCAAAGATATACAACTGTAAAACCAATAATGCTGAGACGCAGCTTAATAGTATCACGACCACTTAATTATCCATGCACCAATTGGCCAAGGATATTCGTGTTTTCAATTACGGTCATGATTATACCGAATAATCCTTGGTCATAATCATACCAAGTCTATCAATGCACTACGGCCAAAGATGACTTTTACCACATCCATGAATTAATATTTCATTCTTTGAGACTCATTTCAATAATTAATCCATATCATCGAATCATCCCCGCACTACGTGCCAAGGATATTCATTAGTATCACGACCACGAATTATCCATGCACTATGGCCAAAGATAATCGTGTATTCATTAAGATCACGACCACAAATTATCCATGCACTTTCGGCCAAAGATAATCGTGTATTCATTAGTATCACGACCACAAATTATCCATGCACTACGTGCAAAGATAATCGTGTATTCATTAGTATCACAACCACAATTATCCATGCACTACGTGCCAAAGATAATCGTGTATTCATTAGTATCACGACCACAAATTATCCATGCACTACGTGCCAAAGATAATCGTGTTTTTAATTACGGTCATGATTATACCGAACAATCCCTGGTCATAATCATACCAAGTCCATCTATGCACGTGAGCCACGGATGACTTTCAACATAATATAAGCATGAGGATCATGTCAATGATATAAAGAATCAATCAAATGAGATAAAGGATAAATATTAAACATTTATAATATAATTTATCCAGGATTCAAGAATATCCCCATGTTATCAATCACTTAATAATCTCATAATCTAATATCATTAATATTATAACAATATTTTAATCACTTCTTAAATTTATAAACAATTTATTTCAATTGTTTACGCTTTACTATATAATGCATTTAATCATTAAAAAATGCCATACTCATAAGATATCATCACCAATCCCTCAAAAAATATTCATATACTCTATATAGGATTCTCTAGCCATAAAATCCTATTTTCAACTTTGTTACTTCACATAACATATTTAACTCATATGTTCAAGTAACTAAACTATTTTCATGAAAAATACTAAATCAGTCCCAAAAATATTTCTTTTCTGGGATTTAGCATAATATAGTCCCATAATGAAAATATATTTTTCTCGGAATTTTTAAAATTCATTTACTATTTTTCAAAAATTAATTTCTAATTAATTCCTTAACAAATTAGCTACCTCAAGTTTAACTCCAAAAATTCCCAAATCTTGGCAGGACCTTACACATGTTAATGTGAGCCTCTAGTTTAAATTTCATGGTCATCGGAGTTATAGAACTCCGGTTATTGAGTTTTTCGTCGGAAAAACCTAAATATTGAAATAGTCATAACTTGCTCATTTTAAGTCAGAATGAGCTCATTTTTGGACAGGAGGTACTTTATACCATATTCTTTCATGTCCCAAAAGGCCAGAATTTTCCTCATAACTTAAGTGGCCGAAACAGTCCCTCTAAAATCATGGCAGCAGCTTTTTCGGTTTTTGCAGCTTTGCACTCCTTTGCTAAAATCAGTCCACACAAAAATCTACAACACATTTTCTAGTAATTCCACTTGGATTTGTTAGGTAACTCATAGATCTAACTCTAGGACTTGACCACACTCAAAATTCAAAAATATAATAGGAGATATGGTCAATTGAATTTCATGTTACATTTTCACCAAAATCGATTTTCAACTCTTTGTGATTTCTAAGAAACTTTCATGTTTTCACATACTAACCAACATAACTCATCTTAAAACTTACTAATACTTCATATACCCATGATTTTCATCAGTTCTATACTTTTATTATGACTTTCATCATAATCCACGTAAATGCATCCTTTTAGTTGAAGAAATATTTGAGGGTTTAAGAAATGGGTTTTTGTCTTTGGTGTCAATACAAAATTTGATTTCACGTTCTAGGGTAGGCTTGGAAGTCTTCAAGAATACGCTTAAGAAATTTATGAATGATAGAAATATCATTCAAAATCATACTCTCGTCCAAGACTTGGATAAGACGTTACATTAATACCAACTGTGACTTCTATCCCTTAACCCGGATAAAGCACCTCACAATGATACCTATCAACTTGCCATCTTCAATCACGCGTCGCCTACGTAAAGTCCGCTTCGTGCATTTCACACAAGGAAGTCAACAACGAAAGGATCGGGTTCTTTACTTATGGCTTGATATGACAATGATTGACTTTAGTGGTTTGGTTACTTTGAATTACGCACAACAAGTTGGTTATGAATATAAAAGCTAACAACGTTACAAAAGCATGATGAGTAGTTAACCAATTGATTCCTAAAATCACATCAAAGGCAAATATTTTCAAAAAATAAGATCGACAGTAACGTGAAAATGTTTATTTGAATCAAACAAGATTTAAAAATAGTAGCAGAATTTAGGCTCCTACTAACGGTTTCAACCAATAAGTCAAAGTTTAACTTCTTCTGAGTCAAATTTAAACGTTGAACACAACTAGGTGAAATAAAAGAGGGTAAAACCGGTATCTAACACGGTATAGACTTCGCAAGAGCTTATGATTAACTTACCCGTGATAATTTTATTCGTGTTCCTCGTCACGAGAAAAAACGCTCTCTCTTAAACTCTAAACTTTGGTTTGTCTCGGGACATGACCTTTGGTGCCTCCATCCTAGTTGAATTTGTCTTCTCAGAAACGACAAAATCGAGCTAAGTGACCTTCTTCCACAATTATAACATGCTTTGACGGCATGGCGCATTGGATCGATGTGTCCTCTCTCCTCCGCATTTGAAGCATATGATAGGTGGTCTTTCTCCTTCCTTAACAATGGGTGCTTTGGTGCGACGCCTTTCCATCATTGTTGAATCTCCTTTTCTTGAAATGTCCATTCTTATTATTTTGGCCCTCGATTACCACCGGAAGTGGTTACCATATCCGCCCGTTGATTCCTCCACGCTTGTTGTCACCGCTTGATGACTACTCTTGCCGGTATTATAATTTTGCTTACCGCTGCTCTCTTTTTAGTTATGTTGACTGCGTTATCGCTACTCCACTAATCGAGCCCTATTTACAACATTTGAATAAAAACACGCTTTATGAGAAATAAGATGTTGACGTATCTCCTGGCTTCAAACCTCTTAAAAACATTCGCGCCATTCTCTCTTCATTATCCACCAAGTGGGACGAAAAACCGTGATAACTCATAAAATTTTGCCTCGTATTGCGACACGGTCATATTGTTTTGTTCCAACTTGATAAACTCCACCTCCTTCATGTGGCGAACACTTTCGTGAAAGTATTTGTCGTTGAATGCCTCCCCCGAACTTCTTCCAAGATATCTTCAAGACAAAGAAGTTGAGTACGTTTCACCGATTCCCACCATGTCCGCCTCTCCGCGCAACATAAAGGCGTGAAAGGGAACCTTTTGCTCCTCGGAGCATCCCAAGACATCAAATATCTTGGTAATCTGCTTTATCCATGCTTCCGCCGAAGTGGTTTTGGCTCTCCCTTAAACTCCTGGGTCCCAGCCTTGAATTGTTTAGCGGTGATGTTCTCGAGAGTTTTCGTGTTTCCACCCTACATTTTGGATGGAGTCGCTTACCGATGTTGCATGAATTCTAAAACCTTTTAAACGTATCATGCGCGTTAAATCAATTGATCGGTGTTGTTGTTTACGGGAGGATTATCGCCATCCCGCTGCACATTGTCCCGATTATTGATCTCGGGAGAATCAACAGCCTCGTGTGCTCCATTGCTATTCTCAACATTCTCGGATGCCATTTTCAAACACTGCAACAAAATAAGAGTTAATTGACATGCAACATATTATCACTATACTCTGACCGACCAATCAAATACCAAATAAACTTAGTTAGGTCATACTAGCGAAGGTATTTCCCGTCTCTCCCCTCCTAGTACTATTCTCACATCTTAGCCAGGGATCATATCCCTAAGCTCTGATACCAACTGTGACGCCCCAAAAATTAGGTATACGTCACCCATCTTGGGTCGCCACTTACATGGTACATAAATTCAAATACAATTTACTAATATAACTGTCGTGTACAATACGACATAACTGTGAGTTTGAATACAAATATTGTCTACTAGATATTATACAAACTCAACAGGAGTCCTCATTACTACTATTATCACACTATTTCACGAATAGTGAGGACTACTAATGCTATCCTCCGGACCATTACACTGCTCCTCGACTCGTCCCAACTATGTTCTCATTTCACGAAGAGAACAAAGAAAGAAAGGGTGAGCTCAACTAGCCCAAAGAAGAAATATTATGACTAAGATAATGCGTAATAATTTATCATTAGCCTTCAACAAAGTTGTTAAACCGATAAAATACAATAGACAACAAGTTTAATCTGCAGCTGGAATAAGCAATCCATTAAAAGAGTCAGGTAGAGAATAAAGTCTACTATCTTTTAGGTTTTAAAAGGTTTTTCATTATCATTATAGTGAGACTCGACTTTAATAAATAATCCACATCATCGAATCACCCTTTTCTACTACCAGGATATTCATCAAATTATCAATGGTCATGACTATACCTTAGAATCACCCCCGGTCATAATCATACCAAAACTATCCATCAACGCATTACGTGCCACCGAGGACTTTTATCACATCATTTATAACAAGCCATGATTATACCGAATGATCCCCGGTCATAATCATACTAAGTTCTTCTATACACGTAAGTCAAGAAGATAACATAATATAACATGAGGATGATGACAATGACATAATAATTCAATAAAACAAGTTCAAGAATTATTTTATCCAGAATTATTAACGCCCAAATTGTCAAAATGATACTTTATTTTGTAGAGTAAAATTCAAGAATGATCGGAAGAATATTTCCATGAAAAGATATTTGGATGAAACGCAAATATCAAGGATATTCTACTAATTTCATGGAGTATAGAAGTCAAAGTTTTAACCAACTGGGTATAATAAAGAATGGAATAACAAAAGAAATCACCATGCATGCGGTATTCAGCATAGAAAAGTTATTCCAATGTAATAATAATAATCTAAACAAAGTCGTGAAATTCACAATTGCAAGCGTGATGTTCCAATGTAATAATAAAGATGGAACTGTCCGGTCCTGTAAACACACGTATAGGATATTCCAACAGAATGAAAAAGACGGAACCGTGTTGATTGTAAAACACACGTATACGATGATGTTCCAACAGAATAATAAAGTTTTAACCAGTCCCAGTAAAAACACACGCATGTGATGTTCCAACAGAATAATAATAAAGAGACGGAACCGGTCCGGTAAAAACACACAAACAGGATGTTCCAACGTAATAATAGAAGAATGTCACCAAGTATAGGGTAAACCACGATATCAAAGTTATTCCAATGAAATAATAAGCAATGGAATAACAACAGCCTCTCTTCATGAATAAGAAAGAATAACACCCCTTACGAATACAACAAATAATATTCCCTACCTTAGAAGAACCAATATTGGCAAGGTGAAGTAGCGCGAATACTTTTCTTCTTTCTCTCTATAGTTTCTCTCTAGAGTTTCAAAGAATTCGTGAAAATAATGAAGCACTAGGCCTCTATTTATAGAAGATTTCTAGCTTAGTACCGCCACGTGTGAAAAGGCAAGTGGCTCGACGAATCGTGATGTGAAAAGAAAAGTGGTTTGACGCTCAGTAATGTGAAACGACAAGTGGTTCGACGCTTTTGTAATGTGAAACGACAAGTGGTTCGGCGCTCAGTAATGTGAAACGCGACAAGTGGTTCGACGCCTGGTAAAGGTAATTACTATTGACGAAGGTAATTACTATTCACAAAGGTAATTACTATTGACGAAGGTAATTACTATTGACAAAGATAATTACTATTCACAAAGGTAATTACTATTGACGAAGGTAATTACTATTGACGAAGATAATTACTATTCACAAAGGTAATTACTATTGACGAAAGTAATTACTATATCGATTTAAGAGACTCTTAGATGATGACATATGGGCCCCCATAAAATAATCAAACTTACCACAAATGTCTCATAATGTACTTTTATATACATCAAGGATTGAATAAATATTACCACAAATCATTTTATTTTTAATCAACACATATTTAATCTTTCAACAATTATTAATCATTTATAACTTGTCGTCTCAATTATTGATTTAATATTATAACATATTATACTGATTGATATCGTTACAATAATTGAATCAATAATATAAGAGATATGATGCGGCAATTACTATAGCAATAATTGAGCATAGGTGAGTGACTTCTCACGTAAGCATCAATAATCAATATCGTAGCTACTATACAACTATGCCAGACATCGTATTTCTTTACTAACGTAGGGTAGTTCAATGCTTTTAACGGTAACACCTCTGCCGTTATTTTTATAGAAAGATAATTTTGTCATTTTCTAACTACGACAATACTTCCGCCAGGGGTCCACTAATGATTGAGTAGTCGTCACGAATATTCCCCACAAAAAGAATATTCCCCAATTAAACGAATATTTTATAACAACTTGCATACTTTGCAAAATTTATAAATACTACCCACAACAATAATATTATCTTAAATTCACACCATAATATTAAAAAATTATTTCGACAAAATTTAAATCTTTATTGATAAAATCTGGGGTCTCACAGCTATACAGGGAGATGGATTTATGGATGGACTCATATGGATCGGTTTTTGTGACCTTTTCTATTAGCAGTATTTCCCAAATGCTGATAGGGATGCATACATCAAGGAATTTGTGTCCATTCGGCAGAAGGATATGATGAGACTATTACTGATTTTATAGCAAGGTTTACGAGATTGGGTCGGTTTTATGGGTTCAATAAATGGGACATGACTACAACAAAAGTAAAAGTTTAAATGGGCTTTGAAATATGAGTATAGGAGGTCGATCATCCATACCATATTTACAGATGTATCACAATTGGCTAATGCAAATAAGAGTGTGGAAATGGAGCACAAGAACTTTCGAGCTTCCAAATCGTAAGGGAGTCGAAAGAGAGATAGAGATGACTAGCAAGGGGCAGGAATGGGGAAAAAATCCGAATAGAAGGCAAAATAATTGGAATGATCCTCCATCGTCAACGATTTAATCCTCGAAGGATTTTGCTTACCCAATCTGGCAGGTGGTCGTGGAGGTCGGCAGAGGTCGATGGCAAGTGGAGGGCGATATCAAAATAGGGATTTCAATGTAATAGGGTTTCAAAGAAATCGAAATCGTGGTCAAGACGCCATGGCAGGGTCAAATTCAAGGGCGGTATCCAGGACCGGCAGGTGGAGGAAATCCAAACCTTTTGCCACTTCCACCTGCTCCATGTGCTACTTGTGGTGGGTATCATGCTGGTAGGGAGTGCTATAAAAATACAGGGGCTTGTTTCTTATGTGGATAGATGGGACATAGAGCAAGGGACTGCACAGTTCAGCGTGGTAATGGGGGAGGCGGTAATACTGGTAATGGCGGTCAAAGACATCACGGTGAGAGAGTATTTGATTATAAATAATCAAAGCGCCCAAGCACCAGGTACTATTTTAGGCATCCTTCTTGTAGGAAATCGTGAGGCATCAGTTTTGTTTGACACTGGCTCTATGCACTCTATTGTTGTACTTTGATATGTTCATCATCCTGGAGTGTCTTCTCATACATTAGATCCTCGTTTATCTATTGCTACCCCGATGGGGAATTCTGTGATTATTTTTGAGCACTTTCGTGAGTGTCCTTTGAAGTTAGGGAGGAGGGTGTACGCAGCTAACTTACTTCCGATGGTGATGCATGATTTCGATATCATCTTAGGTATGGATTGGCTGAGTAAGTATCGAGCCACTATTGATTGTCAGGCGAGGAAGGTTATTTTTGGAACCTTAGAGGCTCCAGAATTCGAGTTTCAATGTTCCAAGCCGAATGGTGTTGTAAAGTTGATCTCAATTTTGAAAACGAGCAAAATGATTTCTAAGGGACGTGATTGTTATTTGGCTTATGTGAAGGATACCTCGAGGGATGAGCCCCAACTTGATGACTATCCAGTTGTGCGAGAATTTCCTGAGGTATTTCCTAAGGATCTGCCAGGATTGCCACCACCAAGGGAAGTTGAGTTTACTATTGAGCTCATTCTCGAGGCGAACCCATCTCTAAGGCACCCTATAGAATGGCTCCATTAGAGTTACAGGAGTTGAAGGAACAATTGCAGGAGTTGTTAGATCGTGGATTCATTAGACTGAGTTTATTGCCATGGGGTGCTCCAGTGTTGTTTGTGAAGAAGAAGGACGGATCTACGAGATTGTGTATAGATTATAGGGAGCTAAATCGGATCACTATCAGGAACAGATATCCATTGCCACGGATAGATGACCTTTTCGATCAGCTCCAAGGGGCGAAGTTCTTCTCAAAGATAGATTTGAGGTCAGGATACCATCAGTTAAGGGTGAGGGAAGAGGACATTCCAAAAATAGTTTTTCGTACTTGGTATGGGCACTATGAGTTTTTGGTGATGTCATTTGGGTTGACTAATGCTCCGACAGTGTTTATGGGCATAATGAATCGGGTTTTTAGCGAGTATTTGGACCAATTTGTCATTGTCTTCATTGATGACATTTTGGTGCATTCCAAATCTAAGGAGGAGCATGAAGAGCATCTTCGTACTGTTTTGGGGGTTCTGCAAAAGAATAAGTTATATGCTAAGTTCTCCAAATGCGAGTTTTGGTTAGAACATGTAGCATTTTTGGGACATGTCGTGTCTCATTTGAAGGTATTAAGGTGGATCCTGCGAAGGTTGAGGCTATCACTAATTGGCGAAGACCTACCACGATGAATCAAATAAAGGAGTTTCTAGGGTTTGGCGGTACTACTGAGCGATTTGTGGAAGGTTTCTCTTTGTTAGCTTTGCCATTAACTTAGTTGATGAAGAAGGGCATAAAGTTTGTGTGGAATGAGGAACATGAGAAAAGTTTTGAGGAGCTTAAGAAAAGACTTGTGTGGCTCCGATTAACTTACATTACCATCGGGGATAGGAGGTTATCAAATTTACAATGATGCTTCCAAGAAAGGATTAGGGTGCGTTTTGATGCAACATGGTAAGGTAATTGCTTATGCTTCGAGATAACTTAAACCTTATGAGTTTGAATTATCTTACCCATGACTTGGAGTTAGCGGCGATTATTTTTGCCTTTAAGATTTGCGGGCACTATTTATATGGAGAGACTTGTGACATTTTCACCCACCACAAGAGCCTTAAATATATTTTTTACTCGAAGGGAGCTTAACATGAGACAGAGGCGTTGGTTGGAGCTTCTCAAGGATTATGATGCCGTGGATTGATATCACCCCAAAAGAAGGCTAATGTGGTTGCGGATGCTCTTAGTTTGAAGAGTTCGAGGAGTGTAGTCGCCTTGGTTACACAACCTCAACTTATCTTAGATATGGAGCGTGTGGGTTTGGGAGCTATATGCTAAAGGTTACGATGGGTTGGTAGCGGTATGAGGGTGGAACCTTCTCTTATTTTGCGTATCAAAGAAGCACAAAAGGAGGATGGTGAGTTGTGAAATGAGTACGAATATATGGATGAGGGTAGGCGGCGAGTTTTGCATTAACGACGAGGTGTGATATGGTTTGATAAACGGTTATGTGTTCCATTGGATCCAATGATTAAATGAGGCGTGTTGATCAAGCTCATAGTTTGCCATTTTCTATTCATCCGAGTCGTGAAAGATGTATAAGGATCTGAAGGAAAATTTACGGTGGAGTGGAATGAAAAGGGATGTAAATTTGAATTTGTGAGTAAATGTCTTACTTGTCGCGAAGTGAAAATAGAGCATCGGCAATGACCGGTGGTTTGTTGCAACAGTTAGAGATTCCCATGTGGAAATGGGATGACATTTCGATGGACTTTGTGACTGGGTTGCCAAGGACTCTTAAAAAGAATGATACTACTTGGGTGGTAGTGGATCGTTTAACTAAATCGGCTCATTTTCTGTCTATTCGTGAAGATTTTTCGGTAAATAAGTTAGCAGATATTTTTTAACGTGAGATTGTTAGGCTTCATGGAGCTCCTGTTTCTATTATTTCGGATCGGGATCCACGATTTACTTCCCAATTTTGGAAAGGATTTCAACGAGCTTGGGCTACGCGACTCAACTACAGTACAACTTTTCACCCGCAGACAGATGGACAATTAGAAAGAACTATTCAGACATTAGAAGACATGTTGCGATCTTGTGCTTTAGAGTGGACAGGAATTGGGATGATTATTTGAATTTGGTGGAGTTAGCATATATAATAATAGTTGGCAAGCTAGTATTGGTATGGCTCCTTTTGAAGCATTATATGGTAAGAAGTGTCGAGCTCCGACTTGTTTGGATGAGGTTGGAGAAAGAGTAATAGAAGGACCCGATTTGGTTAGGATTACTACAGAGAAGGTAGTAGTGGCTAAAGAAAAATTGAAAGAAGCTCGATCGCGGCAGAAGAGTTATGCTGATATTCATAGGAGGGCTCTTGAATTCACACCTGGTGAACACGTGTTTTTGAAAGTTTCTCCATGGAAAGGTGTTCGAAGGTTTGGCTTGAAAGGGAAGCTTAGTCCGCGTTTCGTTGGCCCTTTTGAAGTCCTTGAGAGAGTTGGAGAAGTGGCATATCGGGTGGCTTTGCCTCCACAAGTATCTCATGTGCATAATGTCTTTCATGTTTCAGTGTTAAGGAAATATAATTATTATCCGTTTCATGTTGTGCAATACCCGTTACATAAGATTCAAGAAGATCTTACTTTTGAGGAAGAAGCGAAGGCGATTCTAGATCGTCAAAACGAATTATGAGGAGGAAGACAATTCCTTTTGTTAAAGTCTCATGGAAAAATCATTTGAAGCGAGAAGCTACTTGGGAGATGGAGGAGTTACACTCGGCGGAATATCCGCATCTTTTTGAAAATTAGGTACGTTCTGTTCTTTTGATTCCGGGGACGGAATCCTTTTTAAGGGGGAGGTGATGTAAAACCCGAAAATAAAATAAAATAATAATAGTTAATTGGGCTTTCCTATGTTTGGGTTAGATTCTATTTAAATTATTTGGACCATAATAAGTAAATGATTACATTGAATTGGGTCTTTTAATTAATTGGGTCTAAAATATATTTGTGTAATTTTAAATCCTATTTAAATTAAGAGTATTAAAAAAAATATATTAATAACTAAATAGTAAAACCTAGTTATACCTCTTTATGCCTGATGAGTTGTGGGAATTAAGCGAGAATAAAAGAAGGAGGCGGAAGAAGAACGAGAGAACGTGATGGAATTACAAAAGGGTTTGAGAGAAAAATCTTAGAATTTTATTCACCATATTCTTCTTTTTAGGTAATTGTTGAACTATTTTTTGAATACAAAACAATTATTTTACTTTGTAATTGCAATCCATTTTCTTATTGTATTTACAATCTATTTTAAAATTTTATTATCTTGCTTTGATTAGTTGAAATTGTTAATGAAATTTTGATTTACAATTGGGGTAAAATATATACGATTTAAGTTATTATATATAATCGTATAACTCTTTTGCTAAATTAATTAATTTATATATATATATATATATATATTTTTACGTTAACATGCTTCTGCTACTTTTTATATATATATATATATATATATAGTTGATTCAGTACATGTTAAATTCTATATATATATTTAACGTTCAGATTCGGTGTATATATATATATATGTGTGTGTGTGTGTGTGTGTGTGTGTGTGTGTGTGTGTGTGTGTGTGAGACCCCAGATTTTATCAATAAAGATTTAAATTTTGTCGAAATAATTTTTAATATTATGGTGTGAATTTGAGATAATATTATAGTTGTGGGTAGTATTTATAAATTTTGCAAAGTATGCAAGTGGTTATATTATATTCGATTGGTGGGGAATATTAGATTTAGCGGAAATATTCGCATAACGGCTCAATCATTGGTGGACCCTATAAATGAAATTATTGTCGGATTGAGAAAACGACAAAAATATTTTATTGAAATAACGGCGGAAGTTTTCTTGTTGATCTTTGTTGAACTACTCGGTAGTAAAAGTAATGTCGTCGTGTGGTTGCATAGTAGCATTACCTATTGATTATTGATGCTTATGTGAGAAGTCACTCGGTTTGATTCAATTATTGTTTCGATTAATAATATGAATTATTATAGCGATAATGACGTTTTGTTTTATTCAGATTATTAACGTAATAAAAAGCGAAACATCTTTTATATAAAAATGAATACTTTATTAAAATTATTCTATAAATAGAATATATTATATTTTATTATGCATAGTGTTGCATAGTGTTTTTGCATAGTGTTGCATAGTGTTTGCATAGTAAAATGTTTTTATATAAATAGAATATATTATATTTTATTTAAAAGATTTTGCTTTAAATATGGATCGTCGAGTTAAAGTAAATCAATCAGGATCGTTCATAGATTAATTACTATGCATTCTATTTTCCTATAAATAGAAGCTCATTCCTTCATTATTTTCTTACGAATTCACTGAAACTCTAGAGAGAGAAATTATAGAGAGAAGCTATAGAGAGAAAGAAGAAGAGTATTCAGTACTTCACTACTTTGATATCCAAAGTCTTTTATGGTAAGAGGTATTATTTGTTGTACAGTAAGAGATGTTATTCTTTCTTATTCATGAAGAGAACTTACATTATTCCATTCTTTATTATTACATTGGAATAACTTTGTATCACGCCAACATACCCTATACTTGGTGAAATCCCTATGTTATTCCATTCTTTATTATTACATTTGGAATAACTTTTGATATCTGTGACATACCCTATACATAATCTGTATCGTGGTTTACCCTATACTTGGTGACATTCTTCTATTATTACATTGGAACATCCATCGCATGTGTTTTACAATCAACACGGTTCCGCTCTTTATTATTATTACATTGGAACATCACATGCATGTGTTTTACACCCACTGGTTCCCGTCTTTGTCATTCTGTTGGAATATCCTATCATGTGTTTTACACCGATCCGGTTCCATCTTTATTATTCGTTGGAACATCTTGTCGGTTGTGAATTTCACGACACGGTTCCGTTATTATTATTCTCATTGGAATAACTTTGTCTATCTGGCAATCTGCATGCGTGGTGATTTCCTTTGTTATTCCATTCTTTATTATACCCAAATTGGTTAAAACTTTGACTTCTATACTCCATGAAATTAGTAGAATATTCTTGATATTTGCGTTTCATCCAAAGATCTTTTCATGGAAATATTCTTCGATCATTCTTGAATTTTACTCTACAAAAGCAGATCTTGTTGACAAATTGGACGTTAATAATTCTGGATAAAATAATTCTTGAACTTGTTTTATTGAATTATTATGTCATTATCATCATCCTCATGTTATATTATGTTATCTTTGGCTTACGTGCATAGATGAACTTAGTTTGATTATGACGGGATCATTCGGTATAATTATGGCTTGTTATAAATGATGTGACAAAAGTCCTCGATTGGCACCTGTAATGCGGTGATGGATAGTTTTGGTATGATTATGACCGGGGTGATTTGGTATAGTCATGACCATTGATAATTTGATGAAAATCCTTGACCGTGGTACAGGGATGATTAGATATTGTGGTTTATTCATTAAACTGAGTCTTAGTGATAAAAATTGATGAAAACCTTTTAAAACCTAAAAGATAGTAGACTTTATTTTCTAATTGACTCTTTTAATGGATTGCATATTCCCCTGCAGTTAAACTGGTTGTCTATTGTATTTTATCAGTTTAACATTGTTGAAGACTATTGATAATTTATTCTGCATTATCTTAGTCATAATATTTCTTCTTTGGGCTAGTTGAGCTCACCCTTTCTTTCACCGTTCTCTTGAAAATGAGAATATAGTTGGGACGAGTCGGGGAAGCGAGTGATGGTCCTCGAAGATAGCATTAGTTGTCCTCACTATTACATTAAATAGTGTGACAATAAATGTAATGAGGACTCCTTGAGTATGGATATTGTCTAAATGACAATATTCCTATTAGAACTCTCAGTTTATGTATTGTCGTATGTTACACGACAGATGTATAATTAAGTTTGTATTTAAATTTATGTACCATGTAAGTGGCGACCCAAGATGGGTGACGTATACCTAATTTTGGGGGCATCACAGTTGGTATCAGAGCTTAGGGATATGATCCCTAGCTGAGATGTGAGATAAGAACTAGGAGGGGAGAGACGGGGAATTTCTTCGCTAGTATGACCTACCTAAATTTATTTGGTATTTAATTGGTCGGTCAGAGTATAGGGATAATATGTGATATGTTAATTAACCCTTGTTTTGTGACAGTGTTTGAGAATGGCATCTGAAAATGCTGAGATAAGCAATGAAGCAAATGAGAGTGTTGATTCAGCTCAAACAAAAGGTAACGACCAACAACACTATAATAATCATATTTGGTGGCAAGCCCATTCTATCGAATAATGATAACCATCGTGGGGGAAATTATCATGCCAATAATGGTAACCACTTCGGTGGTAATCATGGCAAAGATAATAGAAGTGGAAATTGCAAGAAGAGAAGGTCATTTAGCCCAATTTTGTTGTGCACCAAAGTCAAGTCTAGCTGGGACGGTGGCACCAAAGGTGGATATGGACAAAACAAAGTCGTTGGTTTTAGGAAGTGCATTTTTCATGACTTCTTAAAAAGCGAGTAAACCGAACGAAGTTAGCACGAGTTAGTTAATTATAAATTGTGAAGTCTATACCTTATAAGATACCGGTTCTACCCATTATTTTATCTCTCTTGCTTGCGTTCAACGTTTAAATTTGACTCCGGAGAAGTTAGATTTTGACTTATTGGTTGAAACTTCGTTAGTAGGAGCCTTCGTTACCGCTACTATTTTTAAATCTTGTTTGATTCAAATAAACACTTTCACGTTACCTGTCGATCTTATCTTTTTGAAAATACTTGCCTTTGATGTGATTTTAGGAATCAATTGGTTAACTACTCATCATGCTTTTCGTAAGGTTGTTAGCTTTTATATTCATAACCAACTTGTTGTGCGAATTCAAGTAACCAAACTACTAAAGTCAATTATTGTCATATCAAGCCATAAGTAAAGAGCCCCGAACCTTTCGTTGTTCACTTCCTTGTGTGGAATGCAAAAGCCGGACTTTCTGTAGGCGACATATCGAATGAAGATGGCAAGTTTATAGGTATCATTGTGAGGTGCTATCTAGGTTAAGGGATAGAAGTCACAGTTGATATCAATGTGACGTACTATCCAAGTCTTGGATGAGAGTCACAGTTTTGAATGATATTTCTATTATTAATAAATTTCTGGCGTATTCTTGAAGATTTCTTAGCCTACTTAGAGCGTGAAATCGAATTTAAATATTGACCCAATGTAAAACCCATTTCTTAAACCCTCAAATATTTCTTCAACTAAAATGAACAGTTTACGTGGTTTATGATGAAAGTCATAATAAAAGCGTTGGACTAATGAAAATCATGGGTATACGTGGTATTATTAAGTGTTATGATGAGTCATGTTGGTTAGTATGTGAAAACATGAAAGTTTCTTATAAAATCACAAGGAGTTAAAAACCAGATTTTGATGAAAAACGTAACATGAAATTCAATTGACCAAATCTCCTATTATATTTTAAATTTTTGAGTGTGGTTAAGTCCTAGAGTTAGATCTATGAGTTACCTAACTAATCCAAGTGGAATCAATGAAAAGGTGTTGTAGATTTTAGTGTGGACTGATTTTAGCAAAGGAGTCAAAACTTGAAAATGTCCAAAAAGTCACCACATTTTTGTAAGGGCTATTTCGGCTACTTAATTAGTGAGAAAAATTCAGGCCTTTTGGGACATAAAAGTATATGGTATAAAGAACATCGTGTCCAAAAATGAGCTCATTCCGACTTAAAATGAGCAAGTTATGACCATTCCAATATTTAGGATTTTTTGACGAAAAATGCTATAACCGGAGTTCTACAACTCCAATGACCATGAAATTTAAACTGGAGGCTCACATTAACATGTGTAAGGTCCTGCCACGATTTGGGAATTTCTGGAGTTAAACTTGAGGTAGCAAATTTCTTAAGGAATTAATTAGAAATTGATTTTTGAAAAATAGTAAATGAATTTTAAAATTACGAGAAAAATATATTTTTATTATGGGACTATATTATGCTAAATCCCGGAAAAGAAATATTTTTTGGGACTGATTTGGTATTTTCATGAAAATAGTTTAGTTATGAACATATGAATTAAATATGTTATGTGAAGTAACAAAGTTGAAAATATGATTTTATGGCTAGAGAATCCTATATAGAGTATATGCATATTTTTTGATGAGGATTTGATAATTGGTGATGATATCTTACAGTATGGCATTTTCGAATGATTAAATGCATTATATGGTAAAGCGTAAATAATTGAGATAAATTATTTATAAATTTAAGAAGTGATTAAAATATTGTTATAATATTAATGATATTAGATTATGAGATTATTAAGTGATTGATAACATGAGGATATTCTTGAATCTCGGATAAATTATATTATAAATTTTAATATTTATCCTTTATCTCATTTGATTGATTCTTTATATCATTATCCTCATGTTTATATTATGTTGAAAGTCATCTCGTGGCAGAAGTGGTGCATAGATGGACTTGGTATGATTATGACCGAGGATTGTTCGGTATAATCATAACCGTAATTGAAAACACGATTATCTTTGGCCGTAGTGCATGGATAATTTGTGGTCGTGATACTAATGAATACACCGATTATCTTTGGTAGTAGTGCATGGATAATTTGTGGTCGTGATACTAATGAATACACGATTATCTTTGGTAGTAGTGCATGGATAATTTGTGGTCGTGATACTAATGAATACACGATTATCTTTGGTGCGTAGTGCATGGATAATTTGTGGTCGTGATACTAATGAATACACGATTATCTTTATCCGTAGTGCATGGATAATTTGTGGTCGTGATACTAATGAATACACGATTATCTTTGGTAGTAGTGCATGGATAATTTATGGTCGCGATACTAATGAATACACGATTATCTTTGGTAGTAGTGCATGGATAATTAAATGGTCGTGATACTAATGAATATCCTTGATGCGTAGTGCGGGGATGATTCGATGATATGGATTAATTATTGAAATTTGAGTCTCGTGAATGAAATATTAATTCATGGATGTAGTAAAAGTCATCTTTGGTCAGAAAAGCATTGATAGACTTGGTATGATTATGACCAAGGATTATTCGGTATAATCATGATAGTAATTGAAAACACGAATATCCTTGGCCGATTGGTGCATGGATAATTCGTGGTCGTGTAATCTTACTATTAAGCTGCGTCTAAGATTATTGGTTTTACTGATTTGTATATCTTGGCCCGTAGTGTAAAGATAAATTGTTAATGAATATCTTTGGCGGTTAGAAGTTGAATTTAAATGATAAAGGTATTCAAAGTATCCTCACCTCTTTATCATACCAGTATCGTACCCTAATTTCGAGAGAAATTCCATAAGAGAGGAGATTGTGAGACCCCAGATTTTATCAATAAAGATTTAAATTTTGTCGAAATAATTTTTAATATTATGGTGTGAATTTGAGGTAATATTATAGTTGTGGGTAGTATTTATAAATTTTGCAAAGTATGCAAGTGGTTATATTATATTCGATTGGTGGGGAATATTCGGTTTAGCGAGGGGAATATTATTCGTATAACTACTCAATCATTGGTGGACCCACAATGTAATTATTGTCGGATTGAAAAAACGACAAAAATATTTTATTAAAATAACGGCGGAAGTTTTACTGCTTGATCTTTGTTGAACTACTCGGTAGTAAAAGTACGATGTCGAATATGTGGTTGCATAAGAAGCACACCAGATTGATTATTGATGCTTATGTGAGAAGTCACTCGGTTTGATTCCATTATTGTCGATTAATAATATGAATTATTATAGCGATAATGACGTTTTGTTTTATTAAGTATTATTAACGTAATAAAATGAAACATCTTTTATATAAAAATGAATACTTTATTAAAATTATTCTATAAATAGAATATATTATATTTTATTATGCATATAGTGTTTTGCATAGTGTTGCATAGTGTTTGCATAGTAAAATATTTTTATATAAATAGAATATATTATATTTTATTTAAAAGATTTTGCTTTAAATATGGATAAAATCAGTTAAAGTAAATCAATCTGGCTGCTCATAGATTAATTACTATGCATTCTATTTTCCTATAAATAGAAGCTCATTCCTTCATTATTTTCTTACAATTCACCAAACTCTGAGAGAGAAATTATAGAGAGAAGCTATAGAGAAAAATCTATAGAGAGAAAGAAGAAAAAGTATTCGGTACTTCACTACTTTGATATCCAAAGTGTCTTTTATGGTAAGGGTATTATTTGTTTGTACCGTAAGGGATGTTATTCTTTCTTATTCATGAAGAGAACTTACATTATTCCATTCTTTATTATTACATTGGAATAACTTTTATACGCCAGACATATCCTATACTTGGTGAAATTCCTTTGTTATTCCATTCTTTATTATTCTGTTGGAATAACTTTTGTGTCTGTGACATACCCTATACATAATCAGTATATCGTGGTTTACCCTATACTTGGTGACATTCTTCTATTATTCTGCTGGAACATCACATGCATGTGTTTTTTACAGGACTGGGTTCCGCTCTTTATTATTATTCCATTGGAACATCACATGCGTGTGTGTTTTACAGGACTGGTTCCGCTCTTTATCATTACATTGGAATATCCTATCTGTGTTTTACACCCGGATCCGGTTCCATCTTTATTATTCTGTTGGAACATCCTGCTTGGTGTGAATTTCACCGACTGGTTCCGTTATTATTATTCTGTCGGAATAACTTTGTCTATCTGCGAATCTGCATGCATGGTGATTTCCTTTGTTATTCCATTCTTTATTATACCCAAATGGTTAAAACTTTGACTTCTATACTCCATGAAATTAGTAGAATATTCTTGATATTTGCGTTTCATCCAGTATCTTTTCATGGAAATATTCTTCTGATCATTCTTGAATTTTACTCTACAAAATAGTATCTTGTTGACAAATTAGACGTTAATAATTCCTAGATAAAATAATTCTTGAACTTGTTTTATTGAATTATTATGTCATTGTCATCATCCTCATGTTATATTATGTTATCTTTGGCTTACGTGTATAGATGAACTTAGTTTGATTATGACCAGGGATCATTCGGTATAATCATGGCTTGTTATAAATGATGTGACAAAAGTCCTCGGTGGCTGTGAATGCGATGATGGATAGTTTTGGTATAATTATGACCAGGGTGATTTGGTATAGTCATGACCATTGATAATTTGATGAAAATCCTTGGCCGTGAGTACGGGGATGATTAGATATTGTGGTTTATTCATTAAACCTGAGTCTTAGTGATAAAATTGATGAAAACCTTTTAAAACCTAAAAGATAGTAGACTTTATTTTCTACTTGACTCTTTTAATGGATTACATATTCATTGCAGATTAAACCGGTTGTCTATTGTATTTTATCGGTTTAACATTGTTGAAGACTATTGATAATTTATTCTCGCATTATCTTAGTCATAATATTTCTTCTTTGGCTAGTTGAGCTCACCCTTTCTTTCACTTTATTCTCTTGAGAAATGAGAATATAAATTTGACCCGAGTCTGGGAAATGAGTGATGGTCTTGAAGATAGCATTAGTAGTCACGCTATATACTCATAAATAATGTGAAAATCATTTTAAACTAAATTATTTAATATAATTATTAAATAACTTTAATATCATTAATAATAATTAATAAATAAAATTCATCACAAAATATTAAAAGTCCTTAAAAATAACTTAAAATATTTTCTTATACCATAATATAATTTTAAATGATTTTTCAAATATTAAAATCATTTTAAATCATTTACTTAATATTATAATTAAATAAATTAAATATTTTAATATTCCAAAAATATTAAATATTTATGAAATATATCCAAAATAATTAAAATATAATTTTGGACTTTAAAATAATTTTTAGGAATTTATTTGGTATTTTTTAGAATTTAAAACTAATTAATACAAATTATTTAATAAAAATAATTAATTTAGAAATTAAGCTGCTAAAGCCTTTGGTGACGGAAAAGCGTCATTTAGGTGTTCTTCACCAAACCCGAACTTCAAAGTCGTAACCCAAGGTAGGCATGTTTGACCATGAATTAAACATCACACAAAAGTGTTTCTCGCAAGTTATAACTTGGATCTTGTAGTACTATTAAGTGCAACACTACAAGATACAAAGAAGAAACATATCCATATCGTGCATCCAATAAGAGATCTAAGCCATCAAACCGGTACATCACAGTCTTTCTCTTACGGGTTGCCCGAGAAAAGAATAACGGTCGTATGGCTCAATTTGGACTTCCACTACGTGCTCATAAGTGTAATGTTTTCGTGATCTAATACTTTCATATTGTAGCTAGCATGTTATAGTATAGATTCATTGCACAAAATCACTCTAAAAACCTTTCAATCATTAGATCCGGTCCGGTCAAATCATGTCAAAATACTTGTTCTAACGGTTTCTGGTAATTCCAGAAACCCAACTTTGTGAACGAGTGACCCACTTTGACCATATACTACTTCAATTCACATTGTTTGTTTAAGAGTTATAAGGACATGTATCTAGACTAAAACAAGCAAGCTACAATTATACTACAACAACAACATCATAAACCAAAACAACCGCCGATCCATGGGCTCAAAAGTAATGTCGGACTCGGTTTTCAAATTAGGGTTGCCTGCAATTTCATCCGGCCAACTTCGATCAACGTTGTTTTTGACCTTAAATAACTTCTAATCTACAATGAGATATGACCATGATTCCTTTTGTAGAATAAAGGCAACATGACGAGACTACACATAACAAGCTTTAAACATCAAAAACACTTAATGAGATCGAGATCTACACCTCGACATTCGTTGTCGAGAACACAAAAATGAAATTTTCCAGTTTTGAAGATCTTCAAATCGAGCTTCTAAATGTTATGGATCTAACATCTAGCAAACCCCAGATCATCATAAGACACTATAATAAACATATTCTAACACTTAAACATAACATCTAACACAAAAAAAATTGGACACAAATTCAAGTAGGGTTTTATACCTTTTCCAAACTTTGATTCTGATTTCTATGTTTCTAATTTGTTATGGGATTTAGTGGGTTTGTGTTTAGGATCGATATTGTGACGCCCCAAAATAGGTATACACATCACCCATTCGAAGTGCTTGAATACATGGTACAAGAAGCAAACTACAACTTCAATAATACAATGTAAATGTGAAATACTTACAATATATAATGTGAGTTTAAATACATATATTGCCATCTAGATAATATCCACATGCAAATAAATCCCATCATAATTATTGATACATTATTTTACAAAAATGGTGAGGACTACTAAACAACTCTCTAGAACTTTCATTCCATACCCAACTAGTACTATTTACATTCTCGCCTCCACGAGAAGAAAAAATGGAACAACAAGGAAAAGGGTGAGCTCAACTAGCCCGATAAAGAATACTATGACTAAGATAATATACAACAAATTATCATTAGTCTTCAACAGGAAAAATTTAATAGAATACAATAGACAACAAGTTTCGAGATCAATATTACAATGAAAATAATAATTTATAGAAGAGTTACGTAGAGAATGAAATCTACTATAATCTATGAATTTAACAGTCCATCATCAATATTTTATCCCTCAGAACATCAATCAATATTCATCTCAAATCAAATATTCATCTTTTTACTACTGAGCCAAAGATATTCATCGATCGGTCGTGTTCATTTAAACACCTATTCATCTTTGCACTCTGAGCCAAAGATATTCTTCAGAAATCATTCATCTTTGCACTACTGAAGCCAAAGATATTCAATAATATCATCATTTAAGACCGAGGATGATGAAAATATTTT